>VXAX01004309.1:10446-106942 GCA_013399835.1 Leptocoma aspasia | reverse complement strand
CCCGCCCCGCCGGGGATGGCCCCTCCTCCGGGGGGAGGCGGCAGCCCCCGACAAAGAGCAGCAACGCCCTGGCTCGGCGGCGGCTCCGGCTCCGGCTCCCACCGCCACCGGCCCCGCTCCCCCGGCCCTTTGTCCGCTGTTCCCCGAGCCGGCGCTGGGAGGGAGATGGCGAACCCCCCCACACATCGGGTCTCCCTGCTCCTCACACCCGCCATCGCACAAAGAACCGAGTTTCGAAATCACCGGAGAAACCCACCCCAAACACCCCCAAAGTACCAATTTTGCCTTCCCCCATCGCTCTGCCAAAAAGCCACCCGCAACTTGCCACCGCTCCCCTCAACCACTGCAGGCTCTTTTCCTAAAAATCATGATTTTTATAGCCCCAGCTCTTAGGTAGCATCCTGCTCCTCCCATCCTGAGTCCTGTCACCCTCTTTTCCTCCCCCAAAACCCTTGGGTTTAGGAGATGGGGAACATTGGAAGTGGGGAGGGAGGCAGCCCGGGCGCGTGAATCACCGCTGCGAAGTGATGCTGAGGGAAGTCACAGACTTGGGAGAGAAAACAGGAGGGTTGGGAACAGCCTCCACGCATCTCCAGGCAACAACCCACCCCACCAGCCACCCGGCCTGCTACTTTGGGATGAATTATGGCATCGGGATAAAAATACAAGGTGTTTAATACAGAAAAACGTGCAGCATTGCGCTCCAAAAGCACCAGCGCTGGGAGAATCGGACCTCACTGCGTTTTGCCGTGCCACAGCTTCACCAAAAGCCTTCCCACCTGGCCGTGGTGAGCCACGGCCAAGGAAGATGAAATCCCGAATATTTTTTGATGCGCTGCCATCCTGAAAACACTGAGGCTTTGCCAAGATCATGGTGGGAGTCCAGCTTCCACATCCCCGAGCTCTAAAACCTTCATCCCCGTGTCCCGGCACCAACTGCACATGCAGCAGCTCCAACACCGAATTCCCAAAGCTTTGTTTTGCTTTCGGAGAGATGGGAACGGATGTTTTGTGGGAGGGGAGGGATCGGGGGAAGTTGCCCATTAAATGGCCCGAAGTGCTCCTCAGATGGAGATTTCTGCGCAGCGGGAAACCTTTGGAACCCCTTTTTTTTCCCCCCACCATTAAATACAACCAAGGAAAAGAGCGGGAGGCAAGGAGGGAGTGGGGATCTGGGAGGGGATTCCAAACATCCCCCAGGGAGCCCATCCAGGGCATGTCCCCTCCACGTCCCCCCCGAGCCCTCCTGGACAGACAGCCGGACATTCAGCCCTGCAGCCTCCTCCAGCCCCAGCTGCCAACACTGCCAGAGTGTCCCAACGCCTGGATTGTTCCCCTTGGCG
The DNA here is from genome assembly GCA_013399835.1 of Leptocoma aspasia. Lineage (NCBI taxonomy): Eukaryota > Metazoa > Chordata > Aves > Passeriformes > Nectariniidae > Leptocoma > Leptocoma aspasia. The sequence continues at coordinate 105,599 of VXAX01004309.1, read as the reverse complement.
GGGGACACCGCAGCTCCTGGTCCCTGGGATTAATCCAGAGCAGCTGAAACAACAAGAGGACAACGGTGCTGTGCCAGCCCCGGCTCCTCTGCTACCACCTTGGCCGGGAGCTGGCGGAGCTGCACCGTTACCGCTCCGGGGCCCCTCCGCCAGGAATCCCAGGCATCCGGGCTGGGGCGAGGAGGTTTTTTTGTTCCACTGCGAAGAAGGAACGATCTCTCTCTCTCTCTCTCCCTCTCGACGTGGAGCTGCCCCGTTTCACAGCCAGAAATTCTTTTCCCATTTCCTCACCGAGTCACGTGCCAGGAGCGAGCCGAGTCTTCCTCCGACACATTCCCCCCCACCAACAATTTCTGAAACCATTAGGGGAGTATTGGGCAGTTGGAAACCTGCTGTTCCCGGCCCAAGGATGCCAGCCACAGCTCCTGCAGGTTCCCCAAATCACGGCTTTAAGCCTCCAAGTGCCACCCCAGCGATGGGGACAGGAGCCAAACAGTGCTGGGATTTGCAAGGTCAGGGCTTTGCTTGAGCTTTGTGTCGGTGCAAGGGATGGATGTGGAAGGACATGAAGGTCCTGTCTGATTTTTGTCCTTTCTGGTGTTTCCAAGTGACCACCAAGACACCTCAGCCCCCAAACCTCCCACAAACAGCTCCTGTCACCCAACCCAGACCTGGAACCACCCCACACCACGTCCTGCAGATAAAACACCCTCAGCTAAAACCCACCCAGAGGCTTTCCAAGACCTTCTCCAAGCAGGAGCATCCCCATTTGTCTCCTGAACCTGCTGGTTTCAAGCTTTCCTCATATGGCCACCAGCCCCGGTGTGTGGGGATGCATGCTGTCCCTGTCACGGGCTGATGTCACCCTGTTTATGGCTGTGCTACATCCTGCCACCTCTGCTGCCACTGTTTACATGGCACAGCACTATTTGGAAACCAATGTATTTTTAGCTTTCTTTTAATGCATCTCAGCAGCTGGAAGCAAGGGACTTGTGTTATGTGACGGGCAAGAGAGCTCAGAGGCAGCTCAAGATCTCTGATGGACGGGTCATTGATGAGATCAGGGTGCAACCAAGGGTCTTCTTTGCACTCAAAGCTTCTTTAAAGTTCACCTTGGTGCCCTTCTGCCCTGGGAGTGCAGGGTGGATGGAGGAGAGCTCCTGGCTTGGCACTATGAGCTTTGTCCCTATAGGTCTTGCTGCCCATCTCATAAAATCACAGAATAGTTTGTGTTGGAAGGACATGCAAACTCATCTTGTCCCATTCTTGTGGGGACAAGGGACTCTGTCCCCCGTGTCTGACATTGTGTGGGTCACTGTGTCCCCCATATCTGACTCCACGAGTGCCACCCCTGGGCTGGGACACCGTGCCACGTCCAAGCAAGGCAGAGTGGATAACCCCAAGTGCCTCCAGCCCAACAGAAGGACTGAGGGCGCATTTCACCCTCCCTCAGACACTGCAATAAAAGCACAAAGCCAAATCAAGCACACACAAAATCTCCCTTAGAAACGGCACTGTAGGTTGCGCTGGGATTTTTAGCAGAGGATTCATGTTTTTTAAAGCCTTTGCTGCGTTTGTCAGAAGGTCAGAGGGACTTCTTTCTCTCCCTTTTGCTCTCCTCCTAACTCATTCCTTTTCCCAAACCTTTGTGATTGCCACTCCAGTGGCTGACCCAGGCAGGAGCACTGGGGCTATTCCCACCCCGCTGTGCTGCTCTGGGTGCTCCCTTATCCCTTTGGCTCACAGCTGACTTCAAACCAACCTCACATCAGGGCTCTGCCACCACTCAAGCCCTCTTCAAAGGCTACAGCTGCTCAGGATGCAGGGAGTCAGCACATCTTTAAATGAGCCATTTGGAACATGGAACCTGTTCATTCAGGACTCTCCTCCAGGGCTGTGGGAGGAAACCTTAGCAGGCTCTGTGGGGGTCTGCACCTCCACCATGGGGAAAGTTTTAGGAAGAGGTTAAAATCCAAACTCCCAGAGAAACCTCCTGCACTTTGGATGCACAGCTGCAATGAGCGCTGTAAAAAAATAAATTAAATTTATTTTGTTCTTCCGAGAGTGCAGGAGCTGCACCGCAGCGCTCTCGCTGCAAGGCAGCTAATATAAATGTTGGTATAAATAATTCTCCCAAACGAAGCCTGGAGCCCACGTGTTACAGCAGAGCTCAGGCACAGCCCCACGGCACTCAGCATTCCCATGGAACCCCATCTTCCTGCACAGAGTGCCCCAAAACTCCCTGGCAGCAACCTGAGATGGGAGTGTGGGACATGGGGCCTCGTGGCCAGGAGGTGAAAGCTGCTGAAATGCCCATTTTTGTCCTCAGCTGCTCCTTTTCCCTCCAAATTGAAGCACCCTGGGCTCTCTGGGCATCCCACTCCCACCCCACTGCCCACGAACTGCAGAAGCTGCCTCCCAGAGCAGAGGGGGACATCAGGGATGGGGTGATTAATGAATTGTTCTGAGGCTGTTCAGGAAGTGAGGTAAGTGTGTTATCATCCTGAGAATCCTCTGGATGGGAGACATCTAAACCACTCCTTCAGCAGGAGAACTGGCAATTGTTCTTGAAAGTCTGCAGTGACTAATCCAAGCCTGAGTCCTTCCCTGCTTGCTCCAGACCCAGTGGCCACAGTCCCTCCCTTCCCAAGCCTGGCTTGGATGCTGTGGGTGATGGGAATGTCCCCACAGATCCCTCCTCCATGGCTGCATCCTGCCAGGACCAGGCTCATCTCCCTCCTCTGCTCAGCCCTTGCAGACAAAAAAGCTTCCCATCTCCTCCTCCCTTGGATCCTCAGCTCTCCTGGTCTTATGCAAAGCTGGTATTTTTAGTATCTCCTGGAAACACTGTGAAGTGTCATCACCACCAGCTAACGAGTGCTCCGGAGAGAGGACATTCCTCTGGCCATCTCCCTGGGCTCAGACCTGGCAGGGCCACCAAAGCATCTGCAAGTGGGTGAGCACTTTTGGAGCACTGACCCAAGGCAGCTCCTGAAAGGCACCATTTGATCACAGCCTGATTGTTTCATGGTCAAGAAAAGAAAAGGGAAGGAGGAGGGAAAAAAAAAAAAAAAAAAAAGCTACGATTTGGTCGATCTCAGCAAGTCTTGGCTTAATTCACTCTTGTTCTCGGGATCAGGGAAGCTCCTGTGCCTCTGCTGACACGTCAAGGTCAAAGCCCACCCCTGGTTTGCTGATGAACCAGCACACCAGCAGCGTTCCCTCTGGGAAGGAGGAGCTCCAGGGGTACATTTGCTCTTCCCTCACTGCTAAAATTCACTTCCAAGGAGCGAGGAGGCTGCCAGGGCAACTCGTGCTGCCTCTTGTGCAAGCACAAGATCACCGGGTTAGAAATGCACCCAGCCCCTCCACGGCTCTGCAGCTTGGGCCACTCTCCCCAGCCAGGCTCGGTGACAGCCCTGTCACCCAGCACAGCCCATGCTTATCACCCCCATTTATCATCCCCTTCCCCAGCGAGGGGAGATGGTGCCTTTAAGGCAGCTTAACAGCTGTCAGAGAGGAGGCATTTCTGCGTGTGCTGCTGATGCTGAAAATACAAGCCAGAGATACTTTAAGTAGGTCTGGAAAGCGTTCAATGAGAAGACACCGTCACGCAGCCTGTCCCCACTCCCAGCCCAGTCCCACCCAGCTGCTCCCAACTCCACGACTGTCGGGAGCCTCACGCATTCCTCCGGGGGCACAGAAGGGTTAAAAATACCCTGGGCCAGGCTGGGGCACAGCAAGTGGCAGAGTGTCCCTTCCCTGCCACATCCCATTCTCAGAAAGCCACCTCCCCTCGCCCACCTGCCGGGGGCTTGGCTGTTTGATGGGGTGTGGAGTGCCCAAAAAAGCCACCCTGGAGGCGTGGGCTGGGTGCTGGGGCATCGCCTGTGTGACCACTTGTCCTGGCTAAGGGTCACGTGTCCTGCTGCCTCCAGAAATTAAGGCTTTGAGGGTCATTGCTTTGGTGTCAATACCTTGTGCCATATGGAGTCACTCCTGCTCTCCAGTCCAGCCCTGCAATCCTAAAATGGGATGCTGCTTTTCCCCTCTGCTCTCCTTAGGAGGGTGGGAATGAGATGATCTTTAAGGTTCCTTCCAACCCAAACTATCCTCTGATCTTCAAGAGCAGCTCTGCAGTGGCAGGAGCAGAGCTAACAGTCCCAGGGAGAACCACAAAGTCATTGAGGTTGGAAAGGACCCTCAAGATCACCCTGCAAAGGAAGGTCACAAAATGCCCCTTGTGCACCCAGGGAGCACTGAGGAGCACAAGCTGCAAACCTGAATGGGCTAAAACTTCTGGGGAGAAACCCAAACTTTGATCCTCCTGCAAAATATCCTCGATGAAACACTGCAGGATGCTGGGCAGTCATCCCTCCCTGCCTCTGACATCAATGGCTCATGCAGGGGACACGATGAGGCCACATCAGTGGCAGCCCCCTCTCCAAAACAATCACCCTCAGGCAGTGACACCTGGGAGAAACCCAGGGACACGAGGCACCAGTGGCACTTCTGACAGCACCGTTGAGTCAGCTCCCTGGTGGAAAGGTTGGGGGAATTACGAGTCATAAATAAAGTGCTGAGAGAAGCTGACATCCCCCAGGCAGGAAGGGGGGCAGGAGGAGGGCACAGGAGCATGTGTGGGCTCCCCAGCCCTGGCTAACTGCTGCCTTCTCCCTGGGAGGACCTGGAGCAGGGTCAGACAGCAGCACTGGAATGGCCAGATGAGTAATTCTGGTTTGGGCCTCACTCACTGCATCACCACTCCTGGGACTTCTTTCCTGATTTGTTTTTTTTTAATTGAAGCAGACAAAGAGGGTGCTGGAGGCACAACGGCTGCGCGGGCCCGACCTGACCTACTCTAAAATAAAGCAGTGAGCCTTCAGTTATTGCTGTCTAGGGATTCTCCCTCCCCCTCTTCATCATCCAGCATTAAACCTTTATTGCTGTGACACAGCACTGCCAGAGTTCACCGCATTGAGCAACTCCAGTTTCCAAAAACCTCCCCAAAAACGCCGGGGGGACAGGCAGGATCCCAAAATCCCACCTTTTCCCTCGCTGCCCTAAACCATCACCCACTGAAGGCTGGATGCAGGAGACCCCCTCCTGCTCCTCCCTGCTCTCCAGGGTGGGGTTTAATTAACTCTGGGAGATCCTGGATAAACAGCCTGGCTGTGCCAGCTGCGGCAGGTCCCGGCTCGCCACATTCCTGTGCCCTGCCCCAGCGCCGCCGAGCTCAGCTGTGGTGACAGCAGGAGCCACCAGCCCACGGTGTCCAGCCAAGCACAGACACGTCACCAGGTGTCCCTCCCCCTCAGCCAACTGCACCTGCACCCACCCCAAGTGACAGGGAGCGTTTGGTTGTGTGGAGTTCGATGCTTTTCTCCTTGGGTTTGGTTTTGGGGGAAGTGCTCCAGATTCTTGCAGGAATTCCTTCTGGCTGTTGAGCACGGGAAGGAACACAGGGTTGATCCTGCTCTCATCTTCCTCACGGGGACAAAGTGTCCCCAGCAAAGCAAAGCACCCTGGCATGATACAGCTGAGGTTCTTCCTGGAGGAAATGCCCACAGAAGCTGTGGCTGCCTGTCCCTAGAAGAGTTCAAGGACAGGTTGGACAGGGCTTGGAGCAACCTGGGAGAGTGGAAGGTGTCCCTGCCCCTTCTCACCCAAACCATTCCATGATTCCATGGCAGAGGAGGCACCAGGATCCTTCACTCCTGAGCACTGTAAGGCAGAGAGCCCAAAAATCCCTGCCAGGCGACCCAGGGCTGAGGGATAATGCTGTGAATTTCGTAGGTGAAATGTGACAACGTTAGGAGGTTGTCCAGAAACAGCACCACGAATCAAAGAGGGTCCCAGCTCAGAACTGCCAACGCCAAACACAAGCCACGCTTTGAAACCCAAGTTCAAAATCCACTGTGTAAAAGATAAACAAAAGCCAGGCTTAAGCTTGCTTAGCCAGGAGGCCAAGCTACCCCAGCACAGATGTCTCCCCCAAAACACCCAAGAATTTGATTCCATCAGCTCCCTGGCCAAGGCTGATGGGTGCTCTTTGGCCAGACAGGACGAGCCCATGCCTGGGGCTTTCTGGCACCTCTGCTCCCAACCAGCAAACCTCACCTCTGCTTCTTCAGCGTGTAAAGGAGGATGAGCCACTTGCACTGAGCAGCACAAGCTTTATCTCATTAGTTTCACCATTTTTGGGGTGAAGAGTTCTCACTCAGGGTCTCCCAGCTGATCTGGGGGTGCTGATGATGGAGACAAAGCAATGCAGAAACCCTCTATTCCTTCACGTGAGTGACCCTCCCATCTCATCTGTACCTGGGGAATCATTTCCCTGGGGAATTCTGCTGTTTGCCAAACTGAATCCACAGAGCTGTTATGTTTAGAAACATCTCAACTGTAGCTCATTTGATTCCAGTCATTAAAATTTAATATTAGCGTAAGCTTTGAGAAACCTGAGCTGACAGCAGAGACAGTGGAGGGGGAAGAAGTGCCCCAGACTGGAAACTCCTACGAGCAGCTCTTGCTGGTGCCTGGCACTTGTCCCTCGTGCTGAAGAGCCCAGCTTGGCTGTGTGAAGCTCAGCACAAAGATTCTTCTGACTTTCAGCACCTTTTTACACAAAAAAGAGGCAGCAATGGAACGAGAGCCACTTGGGTTAAACTCCTGCTGGAGATCAGGACTTAAAGATGAGGTTCCTTTGCTCTGACAGCTTAACATGAGCTAAACCCATGTTATTTCTTCTGTGGCACAGCTGGATCCGAAGTGATCCATCAGGATGTCCATATAAGCACAGGCTCCAAACCACAGAAATGCCTTTCAGCTGCACTTGATCTCACCAGAAAACTCAGGGCTGAATTCAATGACCCCTTAAGGTCTCCTCCAGATGGGATTTCTTACAATCCTGCTACAACCAACCAGTCCTTGCCTGGTTTTCCCACACTCCCTGAACTCCTTGTGCACCCTGGATCGTTGTCCTGGCTCCTGATGGCAGTGGGAGCTGGTGAGGACCCTTCCCCAAAATCGCATCCGCTCGCTGAAGCAAAACCCCTCCTGCAAACAAAGCTTCCCCCTGAGCACAATCCAACAGCTGCTTCCCAGCCTCCTGCCTCGGAGGAACCCAGCCAGAAGGAAAACTTACAGCAGGAGAGAGCTCATCCATCCCAAAGCCAGGATTAGTCCCTCTGTGACCTGGGAAAGGGGCTGGAGGCGGGGGGAAGAGAGGAAATGCAAAAATGGCAGTTTTCCAAAAGTTAAGGAGGTTGTGGCCTTTTGGGGAAAGAAAAGGGAAAAGAAAAATACATGGGAAGCTTCAAATATGAGCTGCTTCCAAAGTCATCCGTTCCCAGCCTGCACCAGAGCCTTCAATGTATCTTCTTTATTAAAATCTGGACACAATGAGTCCAGAAGTGCCCACCTTTGTCAGGGCTCCATTGGCAACTTGCCTGGAGCCCCAGGGCCATGCCTAATTTGCATCTCATTTACACAGATGTTCATTAAAATTAATGCCTTAAGACATAATATCTGCCTGCATTTGAGCCTTCTGGACAGACAGAGGGCAACCACTCCCGGAGAGCCCCTGTCACCCCATCCATCACCCCATCCTCCCCCCAGAGCACTGCCAGCACCAGGAGCTCCTCTGCTCCACCAGGACACTCTGGGCACGCCCCTGGTTTGCAATCCAAGGAGGGCAAGAGTTGTGATATTGTCCTAGAGAGAGAATTTATTGGGAAATAAAAGCCTGGCGCAAGCAGGAGGAGCCCCCCGAGCTCCCCGCAGAGCAGGAGCCAGGCTTTTCCACAGCTCTCCCTCCAGTCCCTGCTGATGCCCTTCCAGGTGCAGGTCAGGATCTGGGATTGTATTTCCCTTAGACAGGACCAGAAGGCGAAGCTTTGCCAAGATCAGCTCTGCAACCTTTAGGATTTGTGCAAAAACCCCTTGGGATGAACCGTGCACGGGAGGAGTGGGGGGAAGGAGGAATGAAGGAATGCTGCTGTCACCACGATTGCTCCATCCTCCACTCGTGCTTCTCCCCCATTTCATTCCCAGCCATTACACAGCAAAACCTTCCCACCACTGCTGCAACTTTCACTTTCCCACCCACAAAGGCCCCAGCTGCTCCATGTGGCCTCGATGGCCAATGAATGACTCTTGGTAAGGACACCTCAGACCCCCAAACCCCCTCAGCTCAGGTCACCTGTGCCTTAAAGGGTCATCCTCAAGGTCACTGAGGTGTGGACCACGTGCAAACCCCACAGAGGGTTAAGCTGCTCCTGCCCAGTCTGGGTTTTGTCATTGTTCCTAATGAGAGCTGCTCAGCCAGGAATAATCCCTTGTTCTGCAGGAAAGGTTCACTGATTTTAAGGACTAAAATCTCCTTTTTGGATATATTTGTTCCAAGTGACTCTGTGGTGTTTAATGATGAATTTAAATCCTTCCCATCGACATCACCTCAAAGCAAACTGCCCAACACAAGCAACACCATCAGGTGAGGTTGAATTTGTCCCATAAATACACTTAAGCTCTTTTTTTAGATAGGCAAACCCCAAACCAGAAACTCCTTGTCCTGGTGAAGGTTTCACAGAGCTGCTCAAGTGGTGGAACGGGATCAATTAGCCATGAGATGAAAAGTAAATGGCTGTAAAACTGCCTTTCCCTCCCACCCCTCCATTAACACCAGGAAACGAGAAACCAGATGTAAATCAGCCCAATCATCAACTCCTGAGCACATCAGGAATAGAATTTTCACAGCAAGAGAATTTCTAAGCCGTGTTAATATAATTAATGTAGTGTAACATCATGACCCAACATCATAATACTGTATAGAAATATATCAAACACACTCCAACTCTTCCCTCTCTCAGTGCTTCATGCAAGTCTTGATGGTCTCCATCAGCTCCTTGCTGGAAATGTGAACAGCCACATAAAACTTCACCTTGATTTTATTTCCTGGGTGCACTCCTTGTCTCAGAGTTTATCTGTGGCTCTTTTTATACCCAAGGATACCAAAATGGATGTAATGTGTGACCCAGATGGAGTGAACAACAAACAGGAGCAGTGGGCCAGGCAGAGCCAGACGTACAGGATGATCTGATCTGGACTAGACTCTCAAACAGTGCAAATTCACAGCTCAGGTGGACTCAAACCCCTTCCTTCCTCCCCCAAAATCTAAATGCCACCCACCTCTACCAGCCCACGAGGCGCTGGCACGCCAATATCACACACCACCAGGAGAACAGGGATTTTCCTGCCAATCCCAGAATCTTTCCACACCTTTTCACCACAGACTACCAAGTCCACCAGCAGGATTTCACATCCTCCAGAGCAAGGACCTTTCAGTGCAAATCCACTCACCATCACATCAACAAAAACAACGAAGACGCCGTGGCTTGAAGCCCACAAAAAAAAAAAAAACAAACCACAACACACCTTCCACAACGCCAAAAACCACTTTAAAAAAGAAAAAAAAAAGGGAATGGAACTCACCTTGAAGTCTGCCAGCTGCTGGTTGATGGTTTCCACCTCTGTGCCCACCACCCACTGCAAGGCCTCGTTCTCCTCGGCCGCCGTGGTCATGTGGCTCAGCTCCTTCAGGCGGCTGTAGAAGTCCTCCACGCGGGACAGCGTGGTCTCCACCTGTTCCTGCCGGTTCCTCCCCCTCTCTGTCAGCTTGCTGCACTGCTTGTTCAGCGTCTCCAGCTCCCTCTTCAGCCCCAGCAAGTCAGGGCTGCCCTCGTCCTCCACCATTTTCTTGCACTCGCCCTCGGAGGAGTCGATGTCGCCTCTCAGCCGGTGCAGCTTGCCCAGGAAGGCACGGATGTCCTCGGCCTGGGACTGGAGGCTGTCAGAGTCTCTCCCAATGGGGCCCATGCTGTCCAGCTCATCATCCAGATCTGCCAGCTGGGAGAACATCTCCCTGACCCTGCTGTTGAACTGGCCGATCCCTTCCAGCTTGTTTTCCATGAGAGCACAGCAGTCGTTGACTTTCTGCTTCACAGCCTTGAAGTCCTGCTGAGCCACCTCAGCTTGGCTTAAGAGCTGGGAGCAGTCAGATCCATCTGGAGCATCTTCTACCAGACCCTGAGTGAGGTTTTTCAGATAATCCACTTGTGGCTCCAGGGCCTGCAGCACCTCTTGCTGTGCCCTGAGCTTCTCCAAATTCTTGTTGCTGCAGGCTTGTGGCCCCAGGGCATCATAGATCTCCAGCTGGTGCTTCGCCCCTTCCAGCTTCTTCTCGATGTTCTTGAAGCTCTCCTGGAACTCCTTGAGCCTCTGGGACATTTCTTCAATGGAGCCAGTCTTGGTTTGCAGCTCTTCTGTGATGGCATCCATCTTCTGGTTGATGCTGGCCTTCTCATCCCGGATGTCATCCTCATCCGCTTGGGAAGCGTCAGTCAGGATGTCAGCAGCACTGTTGAGCATCTCCAGCAGGGACCGGCGCTTCTCCACATCACTCAGCATGGCCTTGGACCTCAGAAGAGTGGCCTCCAGCTGCACTGGGTCCAGGGTTACCTCCAGCTCTGCCATCCTTGCCTTGCAGTCCTCCACCCAGGGCAGGAGATCGTCCGTGTGCCGCTGGTACTTCTGAGCTTTCTGCAAGCAGTCCTTGAGCTTGGAGTGTCTGTCAGCAGCCTGTTTGCTGAGCTCCTCCCAGTGTGTTTTCAGGTTGACCAGCTGGTTCTGCAGAGTGGTCTTCTCCTCCCCAGGCTGCACTGAAAGCAGCAAAGATTCTCCCTCGGCCACAATCATCTCGTAGGAGCCGCTGTGTTGGTTGAGGCTCTTCTGGAACTCTTCTTGCTCCTGGATTTGACTCTGCAGCCTCTCCAGTTTGGCAGAAATCGGTTGGCTCTGGGCTTGCTGGCACCTTTTGTCATCCAGCCAGGTCCTGAGTTCATCAAACATGTGCTGGAACTGCTGGGAGCTGGCGAGCGCAGTCTGCAGTCGGTTCATCCGGTCGGCTGGAGTGGCAATGAGATTAGAAGGCAACAATTAAGCTCAAATCAAATAAGCAAAGTGCAATTATTTAAAATCATCTCAGATGCACCAACTGTGTTTTGATTAACAGGAAGGAGCTTTCCATTGCATCACCACCAGCCCTTTTTGCTCACTGATTCATAAATTTCTTAAGTAGTAAGAGGCAGTGGTAATGCAGAAGTCTCAGCTCTCCTGACCAGTCTCTAAATGTAACCTCTCAGAAAACAGAAGATGCATCCCAAGATCAGAGGGTGGCCCCTGGGGTTTCTTCATGCTCCAATGTGAATTTAGGAACCTTTTTTTTTTTTTCCCCAAGCACATGCCAACCTGCTTGGTGAAAAGTCACATCAGTGGGGCTAAACACCTCTGCTCCCTCTCCAGGGTCAGGTATTTCTGGAGTTGGAACTCTCCCATGCTTGGTGCCACACAAAACACCCAAGAAGAATCCTAGAAAGTGATAAATGGTGCTTCCCCTATTATTTGCATAAATCCAGTGGTGGGAGAACCCTTTGGCAAAGAGCAGGGGTCCCAACAGCTCTTAAGCAACTCCTCCTCAATCTCACCTGCCAGGTCTTCCAGCCCTTTGAGGGGAAGTGCCACCGTCTCCAGACGTTTCCTCAACTCATCTTTGAGGTACTGCTCCCCAATCAGGATGGAGAGGTCATCACAGAGGGTCTGAGCCTCTGAGATCTCCTCTTCCAGCTGCTCCAGGTCCGAGCGGATCTCACTGGTCTCCTCCAGCTGCTGTTTGACAGCATCAGGCTGGGTGCTGATGGCAGACTGGCTGCTCAGGCGCTGCCCAACAGCCTTCACCTTCTCTGAGAGGCCCTGGAGAAGCTCCTGGTACTGGGTGCTCTTTACTATGGCTTGGTCAATCTGGCTGGAGCGGGAGTTGAGGCGCTCAGTGAGCTCGGACCATTTCTGGTTGACCCCTTGGAGCTCATCCTGCACCTGGCTGGTGGATGGAGAAACATCTCCAGGGCCAGTCAGGATGCTCTGAGCTGCCTGGTTGAGCTGCTCGTGCTGTTGCTGGCGAGCTTCGAATTCCTTCAGCATAAACTGGAACAGAAATAACATAAAGATGTTTGCATAAAACTGACAGCTTCGAGTACACACAGTCAAAACAAACCAGATCTCCAGGGGCTTTATCCAGCCCGTGGAATCAGCAGGAATAGGCCCTGGGGTGGGACAGCAGTTGGGCTGGGTAGCCCAGGATTTACTGTGACCTTGGAAGGTAAAAAGCTGGGAGGGGTCTGTGACTCCAGGACTTTGCTCTCTCTCTTATTTGTCTTGTAATGTAGCATAAACCACTTAGATGAAAATCTAATTATCTCCACTGGGGCTTTTTTTTTTGCTGCATGATGTGGCTGGTTACAGCCATGTTAGGATTTGGGAGAGCAGGAGGAATGGAAGGGCCAGGCTGGCAGGCAGAGGGGCAGCATTAGCAAGTCCTGCAGAGCGTCAGCACAGGCCTTGTTTAAAGCAATTTCACTCTCCAAGAGGGGCCAAGTGATTCACTGGTGAGTCAATCCAGAGCGGGAAGGGAGCTGAGCACTGCACCCTTTTCAAGTTACTCACAGCAGTTTGGGCTCAGCGGGGTTTGGAGGACTTGGAAGAGAAGCCATGAGGTCTCTGAGTATTGTTGTGGTTTGTTTATTAATAATATTAGAAGGTTAAATATGATTTATTAATATGATTTTATAATTTAAAGGATTTGGGTTATTATTTGTTTAGTTTGGAGTATTTGAAGTTTTTGTTTTAAGTTTTGTTTAAGGAATGTTTGAATAGTTTACACAATTAGAGATAACAACTTTTTACTTCATAGGTTGAAAGAAAGAAAATTTTTATTTCTTATATTAGGAGACAGGTAGAGAAATCTAAATGTTTTTGAAACACAACTCAGAGATTTTGTTTACAGAAACTTGTACAGACTAAAAGACAGTAAAAAGATGCTTTCTTATGGGAAGATTTTTGTGCAGGCCTGCATGTAGAGAAACTTATAATATGTTCTTGCAACATCTGAGCACTCACTGCACACCAGAGTGCTCACAAGGCAAGCACAACCTCCCACCTCCCTCCTGGACGAGATGCTCTCCTCCATCCTGCGCCCACCACGAAGAAGACACAAACCCCTCTCACCTGCACCTGCTGCTTCTGAGCGTTCAGCATGTTGGGGTCGATGGAGAGGGGGCCCAGCACGCTCATCATCAGCTCCTTCTCCATCAGCCAGGGCCTCAGCTGGGCCTCAGCAGCCTGGAACGTGGCCAGCTGGGTTGCTGACTCCTCCAGCTTCTGCTGCCTCGCTGCCGTGGCCTGGCTGGCCCTCTCCCACCTGCAGTCTGAAGCACCACCTCTGTTGGCCATGGTCAAGCTCCTGGCCAGCCCACCCCTCCATCACCAAGGCTGTTTTCCCCTCCCCGTGGTTTTCCCGATGGGAAATCTCTGTTTTCCAATAAAACTAGCGTGGTTCTATCCACTCTCCATCTAACAAGCCATTATCCAAATCTAGTGGCTACACGGTGTGGAAGCTCCTAGGAGAAAACCTTGCAAGCAGGATTTCTGTTGCCATGACCTTGGGTGAGCCTGACCTCATATCCCAGGCCCAATAAATGAGGATACTCTCATGTGTACCTGTCCTCACACAGCACACTCAGATCTCCTGGATGGAGTCAACACGTTCCTGCTACTTCAAAGAAGGGAATCTCTGGGCTTCTTTTTGAACACACAGTCTTGTTTAGTCAACACTTAATTACCTAGGATAGCCTCACTAATGACTAGAATTTTATATCAAGCAGTGAAGCTTTTAATCAAAACAATCAACCTGTGCTGCTAACACATCTCCCCCCCCNNNACCCGCCCCCCCCCCCCCCCCCCTTTTTTTTTTTTTTTTTTTTTAAAGAAACAATTTAAACAGGCAACCCTTTAAAATCCACATCCATCACAGAGATTTCATTAATCACGACAGGGCTCATCTCAGGAACACCTTCCATACCAGACAGCTCAGAGATAGGTTTGCTATTTACTGAATTTTAATTAGAAGTGACTCTGCTCTAGCGTGATCGCCCCACACTCCTGAACCACATCTAACGTGATGTTTGGAGACAGAAGCCTCATTAATGCTTCAGGCACTTACTCAGGTCTTCCTGCATCTTCTTCCAGTTCGCTGCTTCTGGGGAATCTGGATATTTCTCCAGCAAGCCAGAAAGTGCTTCCTTTACCTTCTGGATCTTCCCAGAATTCTGTTCCAATTCAGCCAGAAATGCCTGGAAAAGAATGATTTGAACTTCCTCAGATACAGGGCAAAAGAATCACTGAGTAGGAACGAAGCAGCACCTACAAGCTGGAGATGGATAATTTCTGTTCTTTGCTCTTTAATTAAATCATTTTTTTTACCACTATTGTGAGCTAACTTGGCTGCAAGGCAGGGAAAGGCTGGGAATTGCTTTTCAGGAGAAGCTGGAGTGCAGCAGCAAGGGCTCCAAATAATCACTTTTTCCCTCAGTCTGACATCAACAGGTCTAAAAGCAAAGGGGAACTTTGGGCTGCTGCTCCATGGATCTGCCTGGAATTCCTGATCTGGGAATGCCCTTCTTTAACTCAGGGCAAACCCCTACAACGAATTCTGTGCAACTGAGCACATCTCTGTGATCCTTGGGGAGATGCATGGCAGAGGGGTGGAACTGGAGGACCTTTAAGGGCCATTTTGTGATCCTGTGACCCCAGAAAGTCGGGAAGAGAAGCCACCTTGTTGTGCTCAGCCTGGGCTCTCATCGTCTCTGTCTTGGTGGGCGAGGAAGAGGCGTCCAGCTCGGACAGCATCTGCTCCTTGGACTCCAGCCACTTGAGGATGGAGCTGGCCTCCTCCTGCACCTCCTGCATCCTGTCCAGCATGGCTGAGAGCTGCTGCTGGCGCTCCCGCAGCGCCGCGCCCAGCGCCTGGTACCGCCGGCTCACGTCCGACACATCACACTGGATCTCCGTCAGGTCTGCGCCCAAAAAACCAGCCCGGGGTCAGCACCACTGCCCACGTTCTCCACCTCACACCACCAGGTTCTAAGCCAGCCCCAGGCAGCCCCAGGCAGCCAGGATGAGGAGCAAGAGGCCACGCTCTGTCCGCCCGCCTGCGGAGCGACGTCGCGTCATCCTGAGCTCTCCTGCCACGGGGGATTTTCCTCTTGTCTCCCCTATGCCCTTTGACAGTTTACAAACAAAGCTCTCTGTTTGTGAGCTTGATGCAAACTGAGCCCCCTTTTTCATAAAGCCACTGCTAATACAAGGTTAAGTAACTTGGCACCAAGATATGAAGCCATTTTTCTGCACCTATTATCTCGTTGAACCGGTGAACTAACAGCAGATAACGGGCAATAATTAAAATTACTCTTCAAACTGGAGGGCTGGACACTGTTATAATCCCACAGAACCCATAAATTTAATTTCAGGCTTTAAAATGATCTCCCATTTATCAGCTCCTAACAGCACCTGACGAGGTGTCAGGGTGCTATCACTCCCCAAGGCTGCCCCTCTCCGTCCTTCAGCCCGACCTCCACCCTCCATTGCAGCAGCTGAGAATTCCCAACCCATTGCCAAGCTCATTTCCCTTCTACTGGGATGCTGATGGTGTCACATTGAGGTTTGTATTCCCAGGGAATGGAAATGCATGGAGAAAAAAGGGACAGGGGGATGGCTCAGTGGTGTTGACAGAGAGCTCACCTTTGCACGTGTGGTATCCGTTCACGCTGCCTCCTGAGCCTCCTGGAGTTGGCAGAGTGGCACCTGGGCAGAGGGGACAGGGACAAGAGGGACAAGACAGAAGTGTTAGGGATGCAGAGAGCAAGTGATGAATGGCTGCTGCATGACAGGGACCACCAAGCACCGACACTGCCCACTTGCCCAGCACTGGGCATTAATTAGGTTTGGAGTCTCTTTAGCTCTCCTCCTCCTGCTCCCCTCACTTTCCTGGAGCTGCTCCTGTCTTTCTGGACCTTCTGAAGCTTCTGGAGCTGGGCAGCTCTCCCAGCATCCCAATATGACCCAGAGAGCAGGGATAATGCGGCTCCTGCATGGGCTGCAATACTGGGGACCACAGGTGTCTTGCCACGTCTGGGAAGTTGCTACCCTAAGCATGATTTTGTGAATTACACCCAATAAAACTGCTGAATGCCTTCCCTGAAGGGATTAATTCCCCCATATCCTCCTTTTTTGATGTGATGAAACCACTCAAACCAGCCCTGTGTTCATGCTCTCTTTGCTCAGAGATGCAGGATGCACCAGTGTCCCTTCTCTGGACACCAGATGTCACAACCAAAGGGAGATTCACATTTTCAGGCAAATCTCTCTTTTCAAACCACATATTTTAAAGCCCTCATAAGGGCTCTCATAAAGGTCATAAGGGCGCTGCACCTTTGGTCACCCACAAGCCTCTCCTCACTTCTCCTGATGGTTTCCCAAAGAACTGCTCATGAACTTAATCCTAACAAACATATCCAGACCATAAATTCCCATAAATTCCCACCAGTGATGAGAGTCCAGGGACTTGTTCTCACAAGCTGGAAGACATCTTTGAGCTGGTTTCCAAACGAACCAGACATAATCTCATTGCTTCACAGACTTGAAGCCAAAAAGAGACCAGTAAATCACATCTGACTATTGCAGCCCCAAATGTCATCCAGATATGAAACCCAAATGCTGGAGGTCGATTAAAACACTCCAGCCCTCAGGAGGCTGAAGAGCATCACCAGGAGAGAGCAGGAGCCACTTCCATGAGCTCCCAAGCTCTATCAGAGAGTGCTATGCGTCCCCACAGCAAACACAGGGCAATTCAGAGCTCGTTAGGCTACAATTAATTAAGCCAAGTTAGGATGGTGCATTAAAGCAATGAGTGCCAGTGACTCAACCACTGGGCTGAGCCCCACAATACTCAGATCACCACAGGCCCTCTGAATTTGGTTAAAAGGGGGAAATAACCCCAGTTTTTGCTCAAGGCAGGCTCAGAGACGATGCAGTGGTGACAGCAGAGTTGTCCTCAGGAGTGCTGGCCACAACTCACCTGCCTTGGGCGGGGTGTTGGGGGCCGTGATTTCCACAATCAGGTTCTCCAGGAGGGTCCCTCTGCGGCCAATCTCCTCCACCTGGGGCCCCTTCCCCTTCCATTCCTCCAGGAGATCCTGCTCAAAAGCAAAGTTTGGGATTGGAGGCCACGCTTGCCCAGCCACAGCCCTTCCTTCCTCGCCTGTCCCCTCTGTGGTGACACGGTGACACCGGGACACAGCAACCAGGCAACCAGCTCATGGCTGCACTGGGGGAAGTGGGTGTGACACATCTATTTTTGCCAGGGGGGAATCAAACAGCGAAAAGCTCTTCCCAACTAATGGGTCTGTTGAAGGAAACCTTCTCCCTCCCACCATTCCGGGGACATCCCTCCTCCCCCTCCCTGCAGAGCCCAGCCTGGCTGAGCCCAGTCCTGGGTGCTGTGGGGTGCGAGGGCTGTGGGTGACTCAGCAGAGCTGCTCTGCCTCTGAGTCAAAGCCCAGCACATCCTGATTTATCACATCCCTGTGCTGGAGCACAGCGGGGGCTCGGGTGACAGGAGGCCACCTTCCATATCTACCACGGGAAACACTCAGAAAAAGCGAGTGTGCTCAGGTCTCCCACTCCCAAATCCCAACCAGAGCAGGCACAGGGAGTGACAGGAAACCAGGCAGTGCCCAAGAAAACTCTCACACTGCTCCTTGCTCTGCAAGCCACTGGATGCACGCCGAGCCCGTAAACCACCTCCCAGCCCTCGGCTTCCAGGGATTTGTTTCACATTCCAGCATTTCAATGCTTTCCCAGCTTGGTTCCAGCTCCCTTGGCCCACCTGGATCTGCTGCCTGCGCTGCTGCAGCTCCTGGGTGCCCAGGGAGGTCTCAGCAGGTGGAATTCTGCCTTCGCTCTCCCTCAGCCACTTCCTCACGGCCCCAACCAGATTCCGAAACTCATCCAGGTGCTCCTGGCAGGATGATGCATCCTTTTCTCTGGGAGTGAAAAGGTTTTGGAGAGTCAGAGCTCGTGCTCTGCCTTGCAATTACCCCCTCCTGAATGTAGCACGGTTGTGTCTCTAGAAGTCCTTTTTAAAATTATTATTATTATTATTATTAGATGTTGCCTGGGAACAGCACAAAATGGGGTGCACCCAGTGCCAGCCCCTCACTGCTGCTGACCCCCTCAAATCCTGGTGGCACTTTTGGGCACTCCAGTGGTGGCCAACAGCCATGGGACCACCACTGCCAACCTGCCCAGGCTCTTTGTCCTGGGAAAAGCGACACTTTTGGGAAGACAGGGCTCATTGATTCTGTGTCCCCCCAGGCACCTGCATCCCAGGGGAGCCCAGGCTGTGCTGCCCCTCCTCCCTGGCCACAGCTCCATCCATTCAGCCCATCCTGGAGGAACAAGGCAGCCCCTGGATGGGAGTCACAGGCCTCTCTGGCTCATTCTTGCCAGCTGCAGCTGCAAGCAGCCTGCTCAGCACTGAATTACTGGAGATTATTGGGAGTTTCATCTGCTTTTCCCCACCACCTCCCCTGCATTCCACAGGGATTTTGGAGATACAGCCAGAGAGGTGTGACTCCTGGGGATGCTGTTGCTCTGACCCTGCTCAAGCTCCCTTTTATCCCCATTTCAGGGCACTCCAGGAACAGGCTGCTCTGCTGTCACCTCACTCCCAATCCTCCCAGCACCCAGCAGGATGCTCTGGGATGGAGCTGTGGCAGCCCACACACCGGGAGCTGGGAAACGCAGAGCTCCTGCTGCAGCACCAGGAATTTTTCACAACGCCCCCAGCCAAGGCTTTTTTTAAAGTGTCAGCTGGAGCAGAGCTGCCTCAGGATCCTGGCGTGGGAGGAGGGTGGCAGGAAGAGTTGCCTCGAGCCTCCCCCTCCTTGGAAAGGAGATCTCCACAGGGTCTTGCTCGGACCCAGAAGCCACCCCCAAGCTCCCCTCCCCGGGACTCACCTGTCTTTTGCCACCTTTTGTAGCTGCAGGAAATCTTTCTTCAGGCTCTGCAGCTTCTCCTGCTGCTGGAAGGTGCTGGGGGCAAAGCCACAGGAGCTCAGCTCCTCAGCCAGGTGCTCCAGGGTGGCCAAATCCTCCTGATGCTGACTCATCTCCGAATTCAGCTCCTGCCATGAGCAAAAGGTGATGCTGACCATGTTCCCCAGCAGCAGAGGGGATGAACTGGGCAGTCCCACGTCCTGGTGAGCTGGAGAGACCCTCTGTGGGCAGTGCCATGCATGGCACCAGTGCCAAATGTTGGGCACAGCTCACTGCCACCTGCTCCTCCAGCTCAGCAAATACTTTGAGCAGCTGCAGGGGCAAATCCCACTTTCCCCAGTGCTGGACTGGGATGGGATGGGATGGGATGCCCTGGACCAAGCCAAATCAACCCTTCCCACAGCACAGGTGTCTGGTTTCATGTCATCTTCCAGCATTTCTGAGGCTGTGGATGAACCACCCCCTGCAGAGAACACTTGTGGGAAGCCAGAGGGAGGAATCCTGCACAGCCACCATGGCCCACAGCACCCCTGAAAGTGTCCAAGGCAAACCTGAGCAACCTGGTCTAGTGGAAAGTGTCCCTGTCCCTGAGAGGGGGCTTGGAATGAGATGATCTTTAAGGTCCAACCCAAACCATTCCAGGATTCTCTGGCTCTAAGACCTCCAAGGTCTCTGTGACATCCTGCACTGCCCTCGCTGCCAGCACAGGGTAATTTTGCTGTATTAACCCCATGGAGTCTTTAACTGGTAAAATCCTGCTACATTTGGGCTGGATCCTAAAAGCCTGGCTTTGGCTTTAACTGGTAAAATCCTGCTACATTTGGGCTGGATCCTAAAAACCTGGCTTTGGCTTTAACTGGTAAAATCCTGCTACATTTGGGCTGGATCCTAAAAGCCTGGCTTTGGCTTTAACTGGTAAAATCCTGCTACATTTGGGCTGGATCCTAAAAGCCTGGCCGCAGATCCCATCTGAAAAGCATGGGGGAAAAAAAAAAAAAAGCCTGGCTCCTGGGAAATGCTATTCCCTTCTCCCACAGCTGGGAACAGCTGGACCCTGCCTCAGACACCTGGTGCAGGTAGAACCTCCTGGCCCAGTGCCTCACCTGGATGTGCTGGGAGAAGTGAGCGATGTCGTGGTCTGGCTGATTCCCGGACGCCAACATCCGCGTCCTGCTCTCCGTGAACTGCTGCAGCTTCTCCCAGAGCTGCTCATACTGCTCCACCTTGGGGAGGAGGCCCTTGAGGGCATCCTCCCGCTCCTGCTGCTGCTGGCACAGCCTCCCAAAGTGCTCTGTCACCTGGGCCAGTTTGTCCTGCAGGGCAGAGGCCGCGGGGCTGTCGGCGGCCTCCGTGAACCGTGTCACCATCTCCCGGGTGGCTTCCAGGCAGCTCTTCTGCCTGGCAATGTCCTGCTTCAGCTTCTGTGGGGAGCACATGAGGAGAGGGAGGGCTTTTCAAGGAAGGTTCTTGAGCAGAACTAATTGGGCTGCCCTCAGGAGCAGCAGCAGGTGCTTTGACACAACCAGAGTTGGGAAAAAGTAGTTTCATATCCCAGTTTTCCTTTCCTTTCTGACCTGCCCAACATGCTCCGTTTTTCCCTGTGTCTGAAGTCTTGTTGGCAAAGAAAAAAGGAGATTTTCAACAAGCCTGTGACCTTGCACACTTTGCCCAGAGATGCTGGAGCTGTCCCATCCTTGGAAATGCTCAAGGCCAGATTGTACAGGGCCCTGAACAACCTGGTCCAGAGGAAGGTGTCCCTGCCCATGGCAGGGCGTTGGAACTAGATGGTTTTTAGGTTCCCTCCCACCCAAACCATTCAGTGATTCTATGAAAATACAAAGGTTCTGTTCATATTCCTTTTTAGGGTTTTTTTTTTTTTGGTGCTTTCAGAACTCAGTAGCTAAATCCCACCAACCCCTGCAAGGTGCAGATTCTGCTCTGGGGTATTTGGGGTGAGGGAGCCGGGCCCAGCCTTACCACACTCGTGGCAAGTGAGTCCTGGATGGAGGCAGAGGAGAGCACAGCTGGCTGGTCCTTCTCCAGGTTCTTCTGAATCTCAGCCACTGACTGGAGGAGGCTCTCCAGGCTCTCCTGGACACTCTGGGACTGGGCAATGGATTTCTGCAGCAGGTCCGAGCGCTCGGACATCTGCTGGGAGAGGCTCTGGAAGCGGCTCACGATGGCATCTGCAGGGTTCAGCACAGAGGACACTCAGTGGCACAGAGCTCCAAGTGCTCAGACAGCAGCCAGGGTCACCTTTGGCTCCCCCAAAACTCTCAGTGATGACAAATCCCTGTCCCCAAACTCAGCAGCGAGACGGGGGACGCAACACCAGTGGCCACATCCCTCCCCACATGCAAACACAAACCCTGAGGATGCACTGCCATGTGATTACCCCCAAATTCCCCCAAAAAGTGACTTATCTTTGCCCCCTCTGGCTTGTTCTCACTCTCCCCAACCCTCCCAGCCAACACTGGCAGCTGCTTTGCTCTGTACCTGTTGTTTTCTGAATGTGGCTGTGGTCTGGGGCTGGCTCCCCTTGGATGTCCAGCAGGGTCCGAGCTGCCTTCTGGAGCTTCTCCACTGGCACCTGGTGCTCAGCCAGGTCTCCCTGCAGTTGCTGTTTTTACACAAGACAAGCCAAAATCAGAGACAGGTCTCAGGCAGGATTCCCACACTCATGGAGCTCAGGGCTTCTTTTACACCCTCTGAGGAATCCTCTGCACTTTGTCACTAAATCATTGAGAAATGATGGAAAAATTTACCCCCACACTGCAGGCAGAGCTGGATCAGAGAGTTTGAGCTGTCCCAGTGCTCTGGCACCCTCATGGGGGAGGAATGCCCCCCTCTGTGTCCCTCTGGGGTGTCTGTGACTGCATCCCCTCGTCCTTACTCTGAGCACCTCTCCCAGAAGTTTGACCCCACATGACCTGCAGCACCAGAACCTGCTACATCTGCAGGTGCAGCTTTGCCCTCAACAGCAAAAAAACCCCAGTGGGTCAAGTCTTCTCCCTGCTGCTGACTGCTCAGAACAGCCAAATTCTCATCCAGGCTCCAGCAATTCCCAGGAAATCCCCCAAGTGTACCTTGGTGCTGGCGAGCTGCTTCTGCAGCACGGCCAGATCTGATGAAACTGTCTCTGAGAGCAGCTTCCCAAGGGCAGCTTCACTCTCCTGCAGCCACGTCCTGAGAGACTCTGCCACCTCCTGGAACTGCTGGTAGTGATCCAGCAAGGTGTTCAGGTGGGAGCCCAGCTTGGAGCACTGCAAAGGAGCAACGAGAGGTGACAGGGATGCACACAAGCGCTGAGCAAGCCGTGGGAAAAGGCACAGGAGTCAGCAAGAAAGAAAAAGCAATTTAAAAAGATCAATGTTCCCACAGGCTAAATGAATTATCAAGGGTAACGTGCAGACCAACAGCAAGACAAGGGCGTTGCCCAAGCCCTGAAGAAGACAATCATGTCCTACAATCTATAAATGTCCTGGGAGTCCAGGCAGGCAGCTGGGACAAATATCCCTCTGCTATCCCTGCAGAGGAGGAAAAGGGCACCCAGGGTCCAGCTCCCAGCCCTTCCCATACCTTGGAGTGCAGCGTGGTGTATCTTTGCGTGGCATCCTCCAGCTTGCTCTTGACCACACTCCTGGACATCAACAGCTGGGATTCAGCATCCTCAGCATCCCCATCCAGAAACTTCTGCCCCGACATGGTGACGAAGCGCAGGTCACCCTTGTGGGAGATCACATCCTCCGAGAAGCTCCCCTGGCGCCGGAGCAGCTGCCTGAGGGAGGCAGGGTCACTGTCCCCCTTGTACATCCCCTGCAGGTCCTGCTCTGCCTGCTCCAGCCAGGCCTGGAACTCGCCGTGGTCCCGCAGGAACTTCTGGAGCTCGTCCCGCAGGAGCTGCACCCGCTTCAGCCGCGCCTCGGAGCGCGCCAGCGACGCTGGGTACCTCTCCCTGAGCTCTGCCAGCTGTGCCTGCAGCTGCTCCCGCTCCTCCCCGGCCAGGCTGGGCCCCTGCCTGTCCAGGAAAGCCTGTGCTGACTGCGTGGCCAGGATGACATCCTGCTGCTGGGACAGCAGCTCCTGGTGCTGCGCCTGAAAGGTCCAGGGAGCAAAGGTGAGGCTCGGCACTGAGGGGCTCTGCCCACCCCGAGCCTCTGTGTCCCCCAGCAGTTGTGGCTGTGGTATCCCTTGAAGGGTTCAAGGCCAGGTTGGAGCAGCCTGGGATAGTGGAAGGTGTCCCTGCCCCCAGGATGATCTTTAAGGTCCTTTCCCACCCAAACCTTTTCATGATTCCATGACAGAGCACCAGCAGGGTGGGGAAAACTGGGAACATCCCAGGCTGGGCTACAGGAGCTCTGCCCACAGCAGAGTGACCTTCTGTGGCCATCATGGGCACCTTCTGGACCCTGATTACACTTTGCCATGGCACACACCCACCACAAACTCTGCATCTCCTGCAGGAAGCCAGGCAGGGCCTTCCCAAGCCTTCCACATGGAGAATCCCGTGTTTCAGAGGCCAGACCCATCTCACACCAGGGTCAGAGCGTGGGGCAGGAGGCTTTGGGTGGGACAAGGTGTCAGTGCTGACCTTCAGCCTCTCGTACTGCTCGTCCAGGCTCTCAGCAGCTCTGTCTGCTCCCACAGTGTGGCCATCAGGGACATCCCCAGTGCTTTTTCCTGCTTGTGTCCCTGTGCCTTGATTGACAGGGTGTGGTCTGTACTCTGGGACCCCTCCTTTCTGCTCCAGCGATGCCACCCAGTTCAAAAGAGAATCAATCTTATTGCTGTTCTCTTCAAGCTCTTTGGCAGCTTTCACCTGAAAGCACAAGGGCTCCAGATAAGAATGACCAGTTCTTGCATGTTCAGCAAACTGCTGCACAGGGGAGGGAGACAAAAAGCAGCAGAAGAAGAAAAAAAAAAAAAACCAAAGAGTTTTCCAGCCTCAGCAAATGCCTGAGACACCTCCAGACCCTTTGTGGCTCTGGAAGGTTCAGAGAAGCTGTGAAAAAACTCAGCCTCGCTGCTACATTGAATTTCTCATCCTGATACAACCCAGGGCCCCCACCCCAAAAAGGGCTGGGATGTGATTGACAATCCTCATCCATTAAGGGTCACCCCAAAGGCAGAGTAAGGGACCTTTTCCTCCCCCATTCCCTCCACAACCAGCTCATCCCTGGCTGCAACTCCCAAGGCATTTCATGACAGAAATACCTGAGGGAAACCTCACCCAGGGAACACCCAGGGAGGAACCACAAATTGCTCAGTGCTGCATCACCCAGATGGCTGCCAGGACCTCACAGTCCCCCTCAAGCAAAGCCTGGAGGCTCTACAGCTCCTGCCACGTTACCTTCTCAGTCTCCTGCTGCACTGCAGCACTCACAGCACTCTCCAGCTCCTTCTGGGCCACCTCTGTCCTCTCCTGCAGGGACTGGTACTGCTCCTTGGCACGCTGCAGGTCCTGCTGCAGTGCTGCCAGCTCCCCGGGCTCCAGCTTGGCCTTGTTCTCCTCCAAAAACTGCTCTGTGCTCTTCAGGACGCTGGCAAAGGAGGCAGCTCTGCTGTGCATGTTCCTCTGCAGCTCCTGCGTGGACGATGCCATGAGGCTCTGGGCACTCCCAAAGTGAAACCTTTCCACCTCTGCCTCCCAATTTTTAAATATCACTGACCTTAACATCGCTTTGCCTCTGCTGCAAGGCAGGCAGGTCCCCTTCTGCTCTCTGCTGCTGTGCCAGTGTGTCCTCTGCCTGGCCCAGCCAGCGGCTCAGCTCGGCCAGGCTCTGTGCCCGGGCTGCCTGTTGTTCCTGCAACGTCTGAGGGCACAGCAAAGGGGACAGGGGGACAGGGGACAGTCAGGACCGGCCCTGCACCTCCTCTCATGCTGCTGAAAGGCAAGGTGAGGTTACAGCTGCAGCAGCTCCTGGAGGGGAGGATGCAGCACAGAAAACTTTGTGGCTCTCCAGGTGCTCCCTGTCCAGCAGCAGGTGCCACCTCCCTGCCGAGCTGGTGGCACCTTTGTCACCATTTGAGGTTTCTCTCTGAGGAGCCTGTTGAGCTGCAAGATGGAGCTGCACTGCTCTCTCAGGAAAACTCAGCCATGAGTTTCTGTGCCTTTTCCATTCCACTTTACAAACATTAAAACGGCAGCAGAAACTCACTGAATGAGAGGCAACAGCGACCTGGGTCAGGCAGCGCCACTGTGGAGCCCCAGACAACCCCAAATAAGGGATTTTTTGGTAATTATTTGGTGTTGGAAAGGGAGACCTGGAGAGGGAAAGTGTTGCTGTAGCTGATCCAGCTCCTCTTTTTGCTGCCAGAGCACAACACAGAAGCGCCTGTTTGAGCAATTGAGCATGATGTGACCTGAGAGTCCCTGTGACACCCCTGTCCCCCTCTGCCAGGGGGGATAAAAGGTTTTTGAGTTTTTCACTGGGCATTTCAGCAAGGTGATGTACAAACTTGTGCAAAACACTGTGCCTTTTTCTCCCAGTCATAAGATAAAACAACAGAAGCAAATTGAAAAGAGCCTTCTTAAGAGCTCTTCAGCAGCAAAGCGAGTTCTTCCTGGGTTAGGATGGGCGCACACTCAATCTGAAAAGGCAAAGCAAACTGGTTAATACACACACACACTCCAGAAAGGACAGGCAAGAGTTACAGAGAGCAATTGTTAATAAAAAAACACATTAATCCTGTCTTGGATGAGAGGATCCATGCAGTGGTGGAGAGACCTGAGCACTTGTTTTTGTCCTTGCCAGCTGTTTCCCTGGGACAGCAATGCCTGATGTGTGCAGTGGAAACAGGACATTAAAACTGTTGGGTGTCTGTGGTGGCCCCTCTGCACAGGGATTTTGGGGGTGATTACAGGGTTTATTCCACCCAGCCCCAAACAATTCCATATTTAGCAGAGAACTGCTACCAGACCTCAGCAGGGCTCTGTATTTTGGGAGCAAAGCAACCTTCTGCCTGGTAGGAAGAAGAAAGACTTTTAGAGGAAGCTCATGATGTGCAGTGAGAACTCCTGAACTGGGAGTGGCATGCATGGGAAATCCCAAATTTGTGGTGCCTCAGCTCCTGTTCCTGTGGTTGGGAAGCGCTTCAGCGAGCAAAGGGCAGCCAGGGAGGAGATGTCTCACAACCTTCACCTGGTCTGTCTGCTCCACTTGCTGGAGACAGACCTGCAGCACCTCCACCCGTGCTGTCACACGCTCTGACAGGTCCCTGAAGGCTTTCTGCAGCTCATTGAGCAGCCTCAGCAGCTGCCTGCTCTGCTGGGGGGTTAAATCCTGGGCGTGCTCCGAGATGAGGAACTGGATGTCGAAGGCAGTGGCATCCAGCTCAGCCTTGGTGTCAGCCAGGGGCTCCTTCAGCTCCTGAATGGGAGAGAAAAACAGCTAAAATGACCCTGCAGCCAGGGCTGTGCTGCACTGCTTCCCATCTGCAGGAAATATATTCCAGAAACACCAAACTCTCCCAAAACAGCACTCAGCATGGAGGTGAGAGCGTCTCACCACAGGGATTTTCCAACTTCCTGCTGCAGTAGGTGCTGGGGGCACCTCACCAAGAGGTTTCTTGGATATGTGTAGGGCTGCCCTTGGGTCTGAAGATGACCCAGACCTGGCCACAGTGACTCCATGTGCCACCACCAGCTCTCAAAGCCTTCAATCCCCCGATTTCCATGCCAAGATGCCACGACCAAACTTGGAAATAATCTTTAAAGCTATTGCTAGAAGATGGATAAGGAGACCGGGCTCCTTGTACAGGTGATGGAGACCAGGGCAGGTGTGATGGAGCAGCTTCCCAGAGGATGCAGTTCTCTCCTCAACAGCCTGACAGGAATCAGCCCAGGTCACTCAGCCACCACCACACCCTTGCACAGGAGCACGTTCAACAACCAAACCAGGCTGTGTATTATGGAAACAAGTGACTTTGGAGAACACCCAACACAGCAGCACAAGCTAAGGGCAAACCCTTGGTAGGCTCTGGGAGAGAAGCAGGATTAAAAGCTTCTCCTCTGTGCAGAGGGCAGCAAGTTCATCAGCCTGCAGGATTAGGGGCATTGCCATGGTTACCTTGTAGTGCTGCAGGCAGTGACTCAAGCTGCTGGCATCAGTGGCCTGCTGGAAATCGCTGTCATCCAGCGACTCCGTGGTGACAGAGACCCAGCTCAGCAGCTCCTGGAGCTTGCCCTGAAGAGTCTCATGATGGGCCAGGATTTTAGCCTTAAAAGCAGAAATACATCATTTAAAGGAGGAATTTTTAGGAAGCTTGTGGGGCAGCAGGGGGCAGTTGCCAGCTCTACCTTTTCAGCTTCTGCCGCCCCACAAAGGTTTTGCAGCCGGGACTGCAGGACTTCGTTTGCAGAGCTCAGAGACTTCTGCAGGTTCTTGGCATCCTTCTCCAAAGCCTTCAGTAACTGCTCAGGGACTTCTTCAGGGGGGTTGGCCACAATCCTCTGCACAGCATCCAGCTCCTGATTCACTGGGAAGCTCAGCTCCCGCAGCTCAGCGCCCAGAGCCTGAGACAAAGACAGCGTGGTTACGTCTACAACAGGGTGACTTCACCTCCCTGCTGCCAAAACCCAGCAGGGCTTTTGGAGAGGCAGCTCCAAACACTGAGTCTAGAAAAGATTCATCACCACCCTCCAGCCCTGCTCAGCTGCCAGCACTCTCCTGCCTTTCTCCAGGCTGTGAAATTCATGTCAGCCAGCTGTTGTCTGGGCAGGGAGGAGAAGGTGGATGGATCAGGAGGGATGAGGTTTGATAGAAAAGCCTGTTCAACCTGAGACAAAACTCCCAGAAGCAGGGAGGGGTGCAGGAAGCTGGGGAGAGGAGGGAAAACTGTGTCTAACATCAGCCAAGCCTGGCCCAGCCTCACTCACCTCTGCTTGCTGCCTCAGGTCGTGCAGGGCTGCCAAATTCTGCTCCATTGGCTGCACACGTTTGATTCTCATCTCGACATCTCGGAGCATGGAGAGATAAGATATCAGCCTCTGGTCATGCTCCAGACACATCTTCTTGCTGAACTTGATCTGCAGAATCAGACAGGATATCAAAGCTCCAAATTTAGGCAGAAAAGGAGACAAAGTGTTATATAAAATCCTTTTTTTTTTCTCAAAGGAGAAATTTGTTAATAACGTTCCCGCTCACGGACTTGCCACTTGCCAGCCTTATCTACAAGATTTACTACAGGAAAAATAAAACACACGGCTCTTTTTCCAACATAAGCTTATAAATGGCAAGAGATCTCTTGGTGTTGCAGCAAAAGTGCCAAAAGAATGAGTTCTACTTGTTAGTCATTTAGCAGTAATGCTCCAGCAAAAGGAACCACAGCTAAGCCCTGAGTGTTTCCAGTTGTACATCACCGGCTCCTTTGCCAAATCCACTGCAGCTGATACTGCAACATCCACTCCTCATGCTTCAGCTGCCCTCTGTGCCGAGGATCTCAGACAGATTTAGCACCAAACGTCCACAAATAGCTCAGAAAAATTGCCAAAACAGCAAAAAATATTCACTGACCTGGGCTGGTTTCGTGGACTCCCTCGAGGTTTCCAGCAGCTCCCCCTCCACGATCACAGGTAAGAGCAAACCCCGATCTCCTGGACCTGGCTGCTTGGTCCTCTCCTGGGGGGTTTCTTCTTGGGATTTTGGGGGAGCAGGAGCACCTCCTTGGTCTGCTCTGAGCTCAGCTGTTTGCTCGTGCTGTTTCTCCTCTCCAAGCTCCAGGACTGAGGAGGTTTCCTGAACTTCTGTGGGTTCCTCTCTGATAATTAAGTCATAGGGCAGGTCCATGGTGGCTGTGCTGGACACATCCTGGGTGGCTTCCACTCTGGTGTCTTCCTGAGCCATCCTTTCCTCCAGACTCAGTGCCACCAAGGAATCATGACCATCCTTGATCCCACCTTTCACCACCTCTCCAGCTTCCCCGTGCTTGGGGGGCACAGGGAACACCTGATCCTCTCTGGGGGTTTCTGTATCCTTCCCAGGAACTTTTTTCTTTCCTTTTCCACCCTTGTGCTTGGCTGTGTCTCGTGCCAACCCAGCAGCAGTCTCGATGCTGGATTCATGTTTTGGCTCTGGCACCCTGGAGACAAAGTGCTCCTCCTCACCCTTTTTCCTTGGAATTTCATGGGAAACCAGAGAAGGAAGGAGCTGCTTTTCTGCAGAAGGTTTCTCTGGCTGAGCACTGTCTCCTGGAATGCTGCCCTGCTTTGCTTTCTTTTTCTTGCTTTTCTTTTTCTGGGTAGGTTTTAGCTCAGTTTCACTTGTTTTTTCCTGATCAATGGGACCTTCTGCGTGAGAGGTTTCTCTTTCTGTGTGTTTGACAGCTTTTTTCCCTGCAGGCTCCACAGGAACACCAACCTCAGGGGGTTCTCCAGACTCTGCAGGACCCATCCCTCCCTTCCCTGGGCCCACACTGACAGATTCCCTTGGGGCTGCTGGTGTCTCCTGGACCACACTGGTCACTCTCTCTCCTTGCCCAGAAGTCACCACTGCACCTTCTCCACCTGCCACAACTCCCTCTGCACTTACAAACTCTCTCCTCCTCCTCCTCCTCCTCTCCTCACCATCCTCCTCCCTGTGAAGCACCTCCATGCCCAAGAACAATTGCTCCTTCTCCAAGCCCAGTCTCTCTACTTTCTCTGTCCCTCCATCCACTTCTTCCCTCAATTCCTTCCCCCAGGCTGCCCTCACCTGGGAGCTGCCTTTTGAGATCCCTTTTTCCACAGCCCCTGCCACCACTGTCTCTTCAGGGAGAGACACTGTCCCCAACACTGAGGGGTGCTCTGGAGTCACCTCAGCCTTTGCCTGGGGGTGATGAAGATGATGATGATGTTCATCTTGGGGATGGACACCACCCTCTGAAGCTTCCTGGGGTTTTAATTTCCTTTCTGTCCGTGCTTTGGGGGATTTCTTGGTGGCAGCAGCTGCACTCTGAGCTGTGTCATAGCTCACAGCTTCAGGTTGAGCTTTGGGCTCAGCACCATCAGACTTGGCAGATCTGGCAGGGAGGATGACACCTTCCTCTTTTGGAGATAACTTTTCTATTTTTTCACGTGAAAATTGCTTTTTTTCTACTCTGCAGACCTCAGAACCAACTTTCTCTTCGGATATTTGCACATCCTGAAGACTAGCAGCTAATTTTTGGCTAATCAGTCCTTTTCCAACAGCTTCCTTCACAGTCAACCTTTTCCCACTGGGGGCATCAACAATTCCCCCAGCCCTGAGCTGGTTGGTGGCGATGACTTTGGCCATGGCCTCATCCAGCATCCCCTGTTCCACAGCTGCCCTCAGGGACAGCCTCTTGCTGACAGTGCCCTCCACCACCCCTCCACTGTCTGCCTGTGCCTGCAGCAGCCTCAGGGTGGGCAGGGGGTCCACCTTCCCCAGCCTCACCGCCTCAGCACACGGCAGCTTGGTCCCTGTCACCTCATCCTTGATGGCCTGGAAGGGATGGACCTCCAGGTACCTCTGGCCGGATTCTATATCGATTTTACACTTCTTCAGGAACTCAGAGTAGGGGACAATCATGCAGGTCTCGGGGTCTACAATCCCTTCTCTCATTTCTGAAGATGACAGGGCTTTCTCCACCACCTGCTGGGGCACCAACCCCTCCTGCACTGCCTGACTCAGCGCCAGCCGCTGGCCAGAAGCTGGATCAAGAATGCTTCCACTCTCAGCCTGGATTTCCTGCACATTCCTCTGGAATTCTGGGCTAACGAGCCCCAGTGACACTGCCTGGTGCAAGGCCAGCTTCTCCTTTGTAGCTGGATGGACAAAGTCCTGCAGGACCACGCTTTCAGCTTCGCTGAGCTCCTTGCATAGATCTGGATTGATCAAACCGTGTTTCATCGCGTTGTCCACTGAAAGCCTCATCCCAGACACGTGATGGATGATTCCTCCATCAGCAACCTGCTTGGTCAAGAGCTGAAAAGCTTTTTCCTTCTCCAGGAGCCCTTTTTCAACAGACTCCGCCACAGTCAAAGGCCGTTTGGTGTCAGGATCCACAATTCCACTGGTCTCAGCCTGTAAATTAATGAGCTTCTGCCTGGTCACCTCATCAGTGTCCTTCCCCTTGGAAGCCTTCTCCAGCTTGACCAGCTCTGTCTGACTCGTTGGCTCTATGAGGCCCAGATTTGAAGCCAAAGTCACCGAGACTTTTTTGCCACGTTTCAAGTCAACAATCCCCCCAGTAACCACCTGCCCTTCCAAGATCCTCATGGCTGTCTCCTTGTCCAGAAGGCCAACAGCAGCAGCATCCTTGATGGAGTAGACAAAGTTGTTGCCAGGGTCAAGGACACCACTTATGGCTTTGTCAGACGCCAGGACCTTCTGGAGCAGCTTCTCATCCATCAGACCTTCTTCAATCACGTCCTCGGTGGTCAAGGGCTCACACACCTGGGAGTCAAAGAAGCCACTGAACATCTTCATCCTCTCCATGAGTTTCACAGCTGTGTGGCCAGACACCACCCCAGAGGCCACCGCCTCGTCCAGCAGCAGCGTCTTGCCCGTCTGCTCATGGATGATGCCACCGCTTTGGAGCTGCATCAGGAGCTTTTCCAAAGTGTCCTCTGCTTCCTGCTCATCAGGGGCTGGCAGGAATGGTTCCTCAACGCCCTCATCACCTAACACTTCTTCCTGATCTCCTTCTTCCACTTCCAACACGCTTTCCATGTCCTTGCTTTGCCTCTCTGCCGGCGCTGCCTCCCCACTTGCAGGGAGCACAGCCTCCTCTCCTCCCAGCACACCATTTTCAACTGTTTCCTCCCTTAGCAAATAAACATCTCTGACATCTTCTGCCTCTCGTTCAGGTTCCCTCGCACCCTCAGACCTCTCTGCCATGATTTTCAGTCTGTCTCTACTTTCTGGAACACCCATTGTTATGCAGATTTCACTTTTCACAACCACTGCCCCACTTTCCAATGCCCTCTTCTGATATTCGGGACCTTCCATTCCATCTACTGCAGGAGGCTTGGACTCTTCTTCTGCCTCAATCACCATCTCCTCTTGATAGTGGATTAATCCACTATCAAGGTCACTGGGAGGTTCTGGCATCAATAATTTCACCTGATGTTTTTCCTTGGTTGTAGAAGTGACCTGTTCTCTTCCAAATTCAGCATCACTTTCACTCCTGATGCTCTCCTGCTCAGTGGAAATCTGCTCCTGCTCTTCCACACGCAGGAAATCCTCTGCATCCTCCAAGAGGAGACTTTCAGGTCCCACCACCACCTCCCCATTCTCCAAAGCAGTTCTGGGTGGTAGGATCTCCTCGCTTTCACCTTTTGAAGGAGCAAATTGAAGCTCAAGCTGCTGCAAAGCCAAACCATTGCGAGGTTTGCTTTCAAGAACTGTGTCTGCCCCTGTCTCCTCAAAGCCTTCCTGTGCACAGGATCCATTTTCCTGGCTTTGGATGAGAGCTTTAGTGAGACTGTTCAACTCTGCATCCACCAAGAGCACCTTCTGGCCATCGTGGATGTTGATGTAGCTGTGGGTCATCAAGTGGAACATCAGCCTTTCGTCGTCACTCCTTAGCAGAGGCTCCTGGTGACCCATGGGGCTCCTTCCAGGGGAGCTCTGGCCATGCCAGCTCCTGCTTGGAGAGCCAGTGAGCTGCACACTGGCCATGACATCAGGTATGGCTGTTGATTTCAGCTTCTTCACCACCTCTGCCTCCAGGATGCCCTGTTCCACTGCCTTCTGCCAGGACAACACCTCTGTGGTTTCGGGTACAAAAACAGCCTGAAGGAGCTGCCTCTTGCTGAGAATCTCCTGAATCAACTCTGTGGAGAGGATCCCCTGCTCCAAAGCATCTGCAACAGGGATGATCTCCCCCGTCTCTGGCCACAGCAGCCCCATGAAGGACCACAGGGATTCCAGGACCAGCAGTGCAATCCTTGGAGATACCAAGCCCTTCCTTAGGGCTTCATCCATGGTCAGCCTCTCTCCAGTGATGGTGTTGATGATCCCACCTGTCTGGAGCTGCCGGATCAGAAGCGTGCAGGCCAAATCCTGCTCAATCAAATTATTCCTGACAGCCTCATCCACAGTCAGCCTGTGTCCTGTCCTGGGGTCAACAATGCCACCAGCAAAGAGGTGGGCTTCCAGCAACCTGATGGTCACCTGCCTGTCTATCAGCCCCTCCTGGAGTGCACGGAAGATGCTGACCTCCCTGCCTGACCTCAAGCTCACCATCCCACCCACCAGCTGCTTGACTGGGAGCAGCCTCAGCCCAGTCTCTTGGTGGGTGATGCACCTGTCCAGGAGCTCAGGCAGACTGATTTTCTCAGCAGTGTTGGGGTCAATCAAGTCCTTGCCACCTTCCAGGTGAGACAGGAGCCTGGAGTGGAGCTGGGGGGGAAGGAGCCTTTCTTGCACTGCTGTCTCCATGCTGATTCTGCCCTGCTGGAATTTAAAGCCCCCAGTGATGAGCTCAGCCTCAAGAATCTTCAGCCCAATGCTCTCACTGATCCTCCCCTCTTCTATGGCAGCCACGACGGGGAGGAGCCGCCTCCCTTCACATCTGACTTCTTCCACCTGCTGGAGAGCATCCTTCAATTCCTGCAGCACCTGGAATGCCCTGAGATCAATGATGTTTCTTGCCAGAGCTTTCTCCAAGGAGAGCTTCTCACTGGTTTCTGGGACAATTAAGTCAGAGGTGATCACCTGGGCCTCCAGGAGGACCAGGCCTGTGTCCTGATCTATGAGACCTCTCTGCATGGCACCAAAGACAGGGAATATTTCTACGGTGCCAAGATCGATCACTCCTGCCACAGCTTCACTGCCCTGGAACAGAAAGAGAAGGAAAAGAATTAAATCAAAATCCAGCATTTCCAGCACTCACTGCATGAGTTTCAGGGAGGCCTTAGTTAAAACAAACAAAAAAAAAACAACCCAAAAAAAAACCCCAAAAAACCCAACCAACCAAACAAACAAACAAAAAAACCCTAAAACCAAAAACCTTAAAATCCCCAAACAGGCTAGAAAGTCCTAAAGCCTTTGAAATCTAGTCCATCACCAGGGCAGCACCAAGATGCTTCCAATATCCACCACCAGTAATGCAGCAAAGCAGCAAGCACCAAAACTCAGAATCATTCCTAATGCTCCACAGAAAAGAGAGCAGGAGACCAACAAGCACAACAAAGCCCTTCAACAACTCCAGCTTTAAAAAGTAAAGACAGCACAAACCCCACGGTGCACTCATGAGGAAGAAAACCCCCCAAAACCATCCACTTTGGGGTAAAGAGGCAGCTCTCCCAGTGCAGCCTCCGTGCTGATTCCTGCCATGCTGAAAATCCTGCACTTCCCAAGGAAATCCCAAGTGCCAGGATGGATGGGGAATACCACAGAGCCCCGTGCCATGGAGCAGCTCCCAGCCATGCATCAGGGCAGGAGCAGGACAGCTCCCCAGGCATGACCATGGCCCTGCTCTGCCCACTCCAGCACCTCCAAGATGCTCCTCAGACAGGGCCAGGGGAGAAATGGAACAGGTTGAAGGTTCCAGCATGGGAACAGTGACAGACTGGGACCACACCAACTACTGTGGTGTTTTTTGGAGGGACTTTTCTTGCTGCTATCCCCACAGGGAGGGTAATAATTTAGGTGATAAAGAGTGTCTTTGCTGAAAGGCTCTTTGGACGTCTGGGTTTCTCCCAGTGCCACTGGTTGGGTGTAAGGCTGGGCCAAGCACTCCAAGATTTTTGTGGGGATAGCAAGGAGGGAATCAGGGCTATGGAATGAATTCCTTTTGCATCCCAACACCCTGCTGTGGGGACAGCAGGAACCTTCTGGGACAACCTAAGCTCTCCACCACCATCACCAGACCCTGACGTGCATACTCAGAGACGAACAAGCCGTGGAAGGACAGAGAAGAGGGAAAGGGGGGGGAAACAAAAGAGAAAGATCAAAAAAGGAGATGGATGGGAGGGAGAGGAGTAAAAGGCTTTTACTTACCGACTTGCAGGGTGTGCCTTGAGCATTAAAGACAGAGCCTTATGGAGCAGTTCAGCCGTATCACACACAGTGTAAAGCTTGGGGTTAGCGTCCAGCATGCGACTGTTTTGTTTTGCAAAAAGAACCCCACACACAGGTCCGTCCTCTTTCCCTTTCTGTGTGTTTTGTTTGTTTAAATCCCAGGGGGGTTAGTTATAACTTGTAAGCAAGGATGTCAGTTAATCTTAAAAACAGTTGACATGAAACACAAACCATACAGGGACACATCATGCTCAATTTAGCGCGTTCTGCTTTGCATTTTTTTGGTCTTTTGTAACTCCCTTCTGACAGTTGGATGTTTCCAGCAAGCAAATGTTAAAGAGTTCTTCATGCTCCCTCTACAGTGAAGCAACAGCTCCGCACCAGAGCTGCAGGGGTGGTTTTGCAGACGGGGATTTAAGGTGAAACCCCACTGCCATCTCTTGTTTTGCTGCCCGGGCTTCATCAAGTCTGTGACTGAAAACTGTTCCAGCCCCAAAGCAGCCTCAACAAGCCCTGGAGAAGGCTTTTGCTCTAAAAATCATTTTCCTGACCAAAAGGGAGTAAAAGGGAAAGGAAGAAAAGCATCCATTCCACAGGGAGGCTGCACCAAATCTGTGATGGCTTAACAAAATGACTTGTTCACTTTTCTGCTGCCAGCACAAGGGCTAAAGGGCTTGCAATAAAATAAATAATTTCCTGCTCTGAAGCACCTGGAATGTGCTGTAAAGTCCAGTTTGGAGCAAAACTTTACACATTTAGGTGAAAGCTGGACAGGCAGATCTCAAAAATAAGCAGCTCTGCCACCTTCTCCCCATGAGTGGCTTGAACAGAGCTTCACTCACAGACCTGAGAGCCAAAACCTGTGTCTCACAGCCAGATGTGAACGGGCTGTTGCTTCAGGGTACAGGGAGCCAGCAAGCAAACACACAAAAATATCCATTGACACATGAATATACACTTAGAGAACACGCACACGTAAATCTGTGAATGACAGCTCATAACAGAGGCAACAAGGATGTGCTTCCAGCCCTCCCTACAAGGATGGGGCCTGGTGGATATCAACAGGGAATCACTCCTGAAGGTCTCCCAGGTCAGCTGAGGGGCTGGACAATGCAGTTGCCTTCCACAAGGAAGAGCTACTTGGTTCAGCCACAGTTGAGGAAAACAGAAAAACCCTTGGCCAGACCCTGAGATCCCTGAGGCCACGTGAGTCCCACCTTCCTGCACCCCCTGCCCGCAGGCAGGCTGTGGGATTGAGCCCTCTGAGGTTACAGCCTTCAGAGGACACAGATTTCCTCAAGGGGACCATTTCCAGGGCAGAATTCCATCTGCCACCCTGCTCGCCAAGCATGAACGGGCCAACCCTTGTGCAGAGGGCAGATGGCAACCAAAGGACAGCTCTCCCATGGACCTGGAAGGCAGCAGGATAACAGCTCCTGCTTGGCCTCCAGGGACCATCAGATGCTTTGGGTGAGTGTGGTCACTTCTTTAAATGCCCCCTATGCAAAACTAGGATATTGACCATGGATGGAAGAGAAGGGAGAGCAACCACGTGCAAGTAAGAGGCTGTGAGTGGCCAGTGGCCACGAGACACACAACAAAATGAAACTTTTTCCACACCCTGAGGAGTGAAGGTGAGGAGTGAGCAGGGCTGAGCAGGGAGCAGTACCTTGTGCTCTGTCTCCTGAGCCAGCTGGCTCTGGAGCTGCTGGAGCTGCTCCGTGGAGTTATTGCAGAGAGCCTGGTAGGTTTCCTTCAGAGCACCAATCTGAGCAGAAATCTGGTCCTTTTCTGGTTGGGAAAGCCTGCAAGGGGAAGGGAAAATATCTCAGGATACTGCCCAAACCAGCTCCACACAATTACCATATCCTTCCAAGCACAGGAAAAGGCCAAATCCACCATGAGTCCCTTCCTCTCCCTGCCCTGCTTCTTGCCCAGCTCAGCTAAAGCTTGCCAGGATAACTGAACAAAGGCTGACCTGCATTGTAGCAATCAAATCCCCAAATATATGGGGCTGCATCTCAACTAAAGAGGATTAATATTGTCCCACAGCATAAATGGGTTGCACATTTCACAGATCTCATTGCAGACAATAAAGAAGGCACATCATTGTTTTTAACTGGACTCAGGCACTGGATCCTATGGATCCACCAGCTCTAAGGAATCTCATCTCCAGCCCCTGTTTTCTCCCTGGGTCACACTCACTTGTGGCTGTGTTTTGCCAGGAAGATTTGGGAAGTTTTGATGGCCTCAGAGACCTGCTCCTTCTTTGCAGTCAGCTCCTCATTCAGGGCCTGGAAAAAAAATATAAAAAAGAAAGAAAGCAGCTTAAATGCAGCTGTGAAAGAAGAGCAGAAGTTAAACCTCAGGGTGTGGTGTCAGTCCTGCTTTACCTGCTGCTCCGAGATGGATTTCTCAATGTCTCCCAGCTCTCTGCTCCCAGCAGCAGCTGTCCTGCCCTGCACACTCTGCTTCAAGCCCAGGGCCCAGCCCAGAAGTTCCTTCACCTTATCCACATGCTCCTGCTTTTCCTCCTCCACCACTTTCTGCAAACAGAGGAGGAAAGAGGAAGACAACCACGTCAAAAGAGATCTCCAAAGGGGGAGCAGCGCCCAGGATGTGCCCTCAGCACGGAGCAGCATCCTTGGGGATGGGGGGGGAATGTGGGGACAGAGCCCAGGTGTGTCCCACGCCCTCACCTCCTCCTCCTCCAGGCGCCGCAGCGCGTCGCTGATGTACTTCACGTGCTGGGTGGTCAGTGTCACCAGGGCTGTGTAACGAGTCCTCAAATCCATGAACTGCCAAGGCACAGAGGGGAAAACAGAGGGAAAAGGGGGTGCATCAGTCCTGCTGGCGGATCTGGAGTGTCACCCTTCACAGTACATGACATGGATGAGGCACCTGTGGCTTGGGAACCCCCCAGGGCACCTGCCAGACCCGGGATGGCACCAATGGAATGCAGCAAGTCTGCTGGGGAGGGTGGTGGCCACACAAGGCATGCTGCACGACACTGGAGCGAGGGCACACTCCGGCCACGGACACTGGGGCGGATGCTCAACTCTTACAGAGGGCTACCAGGATCTTTAATATCCACACAGAGCAGACAGGACCTCGGGTCCCTAAAAGGTTTCTCATCCCAAAGATGCACACACAGCAACACTGCATGGTGCTCTGGTTATTTACCTCGCAAGGCTGAAGGGCTGAGCCGACCCCGCTGGATTTGACCCAGGGGTTCCCAGGAGTCTAGGTATGGCATACCTGGTGCTTAGGGCACTAAGCCATCCTCTCTGGCTATTGGAAAAAACAGCGAGGGTGGAAACTTTATTTGTACAAGAGAGTTCAGCAGAAAGGAGCTCATTTCACAGAGGCTGCTGGGTGGTTTTGCTGGGTGTGGAAGGACCCCCCCAAAATTTCCCCCTGCTGAGTTTAGGTGGGTTCCTACCTCCTGGGTGATGGCATCTGAGGAGGAGAGCATCCGCCGGCGCTTCATGGGGGACTTCTGCTGTGACTCCACGAAGGCCCTGTAGGTCATCAGCTGCAGCTCATAGTCCTGCAAAGGTGGGGAGATGTGGAGTTTGTGAGATCTGCAAGCTCTGCTGGGGCTGCTCCTGCCCAACCCACCCTACCCAGGTGCAGGGGAGGGGAACTGTACCTTGACGGCGGCCGAGTATTGCTGGGAGAATTTCTGACATTGGTCCAGCTTGGCTTGGTTTTTCTCAATTTCTGCAGCCAAAGCCTTCAAGGGAATTCAAAGCAAAAATGGCTGTCAGAACAGGTTGGCTGAGTTGTTGCCCAGAGAAGCTGTGGATGCCCCAACCCTGGAAGTGTTCAAGCCCAGGCTGGACAGGACTTGGAACAACCTCATCTAGTGGAAGGAGCCTCTGCCTGTGGCAGGAGGATGGAAACAAGATGATCTTAGAGATCCCTTCCAACCCAACCTTTCTGGGATTCTATGACAGCAGCCATGGGGAGGTGAGCAGAATTCTGGTTCACATCCCTGCGCTTTTGGATAAAATCTTTACACTCTCCAATTTTTCACGCAAGACCTCATCTGCACCTCGAGTCAAGCAGAGTTCCTCCACCTCCCAGACACCCAGCTCATGCCTGCAGCCTCTTCCCTGCTTCTTTTCATATTTCCAAGCTCAGAGATGAAAAGAAGTGACACGGTCACGGCAGCAAGGAGACATCACGAGGTCCTGCCTCACCGTTTGCTGGCTGAGCTGCTCCGACAGCACCCGGCTGTCCTCAGCCTGGCCAGGCTTCATCAGCTCCTGCTGGGCTGTGATCTCCTCAATCCAGTGGATCAGGGCGCTGTGGCACTGCCGGTAATCACTCAGCACCTCCTGGATGCTCTCCAGCTCCGTGTGGCTGAGAGAAAACCACCACAGGTAAGAGGAGGGGGTGAAACGCCACCAGCGGGAATCCCAGCCAGAAAAATTTCACCACCAAGCCTGACCCAAGGTCTCAGCTGAAGGATGAGAGTAAACGTGGGAGAGGAGGCAGGAGGTCTCTCACCGGGTCTCGATCTGGGCGCAGACTCGCTGCCAGCGATCCCACAGCTGGCTCCCCTTCTCCTGGAAGCGCTCCAGGTCGATGCTGCGCTCCTGCCTCAGCCTGAACAGCTGCTCCCCCACCTCCTTGGCCTTTGCCATCTCCTCCTCCAGCGTGGAGAACACAGAGCCCTTGTCCTTCACCTCCCCGAGCCATTGCTGCAAAAGGAGACAGCACAGGGTCAGTGTCACTGAAAGCAGAAGGGACCAAGTCAGAGATGTCCCCCCAGCCAGAGGTGACAAAGCTGCAAAGGGGTTAATGGGTTTGTTTTCCCAGTCTCCTTAACCTGCAAAGAACTGGGAGGTTATAGGAGGTGTAGAATGAAGGGGAATGTGCTCCTAGGTCAGATTGGTTCTGTCCTACAGCAGCATACAGAGCACAAGCCACAGCACCTCCTCTACACTTACAAAGCAATCAGGGCTCTCACATGAGCAGCACAAAACCCTCTCAAACATATCAAGGCAAGAAAAATGTCCCACAGTCCAGATTCAGCAGAAAAAAGGAGAGGACCCTGCTTGACAAACCAACAGCACCAACCTGCAAGGCTGTCCTGTGAGTCTGAATGGCTGCCAGGTCAGCAGGAACAGCCTCCTCCTGGCTCAGCTTCACCTCGTAGCCTTTGACCAGGGATTCTGCTCCTTGGGTGTTGCGGATAATGATATCAACCGTCTTCAACCTGGCAAATCAAACAGAGGCAGCACGATGACACCCCAGATGTGGCAGAGATATGGAGCACCACGTGCTGCAGGGGGATGGATTCAGTTACATCCAGCACAAGGTGTGTTGGAGGGACAGAATAAGGCCTTTAGTGAACTGGGAATGCTCAGAAGGGTATCTGGGGACAGAGGCACATCCCAACTCACTTTTCCAAGTAGATGGAAGACAGCCCATGCATCTGCTCCATCTTGTTCACCACCAAGTCCAGCTCTGAACGCAGGTGGGGCGTGCTGGGCCCCACAGGAGCTTTGTCCAGGAAGCTGCAGCACCTCTCGGACACAACCCGGAGCTCTGACTGCAGCTGCTGCAGATCCTCCTGCGTGCGCTGCAGAGGGAGGGAGACAACGTGAAAGGAGAGCCCAGACAGGCAGGGAAAAGGCAGGATTGCCCTTGGCAAAGGAGCTGGTAGGAAATGAAGCAGGGAGCCCACCTGCTGAGGTTTCCTGCTGCCTTCTGTGCAGCGAGATTCCCCCAAACCCCGCACCCTTCACCCACGCAGAGGAGCTACAGCTCTTTTTGGATCTGTGTCCACCTCATCCCTCCCCTGCCCACCTCCCAGCAGCAGGCCTGACCTCCTGCTCTGCAATGCGGATGGTGTTCTCCTGGATGGTGTCACCATCTGCTCGGGCGCTGCTCGGGGACTGGATGCGGCTCACGAGCCTGTGCTCGCACTCCTCCAGCCGCAGGCGGATGTTCTTCAGCTCGGACAGATACGTCCTGGCAGCAGTCTCATCCTTGTCTTCTGCAAGCCAGAGACACACAGAACAGCAGCTCAAGCACCACCAGCCAGTATCTGTCCCAAACAGGACCTGCTGGAATCCCCAGAGTCCAGCGCAGCCTCGCGCTGACACCAGGATCTCTGCTCAGATGGAAAACACCTTAATTAAATCATCTCATTCTGGAAGTGAGTCCAGCCACAGGGAACCTCACTGCAGTCCTCGGTCCTAGTGGGACTCACGGTGTCACAAGTGCCACCACCACGTGTATTTTCCCAAAGACCAACTGCAAGGAAGAGCTCCTTGCTTGGAATGCATCCCTATTGCCAACACTACAAGGGGAAGAGAACTCAGCAGCTCAGCTGAAGCTGCAAAGCCAAGGCCTCTCTGCAGGAGTAGTGCTGGACAAAGGCCGAACACTTGGGTGGATAGATGGAGAAATAAGGAGAGCAGCTGCTCACACCATCAACCAGCTAGCTCAGCAAAAGAAGAACACGAAGCCGTCCCATAAATCCTTTGTTTATGAGTTCCCACAGCTCCTGGTTAAACCATGAGGCCCTTTGAAGCTCACCGTTCTCCATGGACTCCAGCAGCTGCCGGATGTGTTCCTTGGAAGACTCCACTTCCTCCTCCAGGCGCAGCCGGTCCGACACGGAGAAGAGCTCTGAGTCCCGGCTGTCCTGCAGGAAATCCTCGTAGTGGGCCTGGAGGCTCTTCAGGGCTTGCTGACACTCCCCTTGAGCCAAGGATCTGAGCTGTAAGTGGAAAAAGAGGCACATCCAAACATCAGGAACAACTTCCTGCACACCAACTGAACTGCCTTCATTCACCTGAGGAGTATTTTCAGAGGGGGAAAGGTAAATCCTCTGGATCAGACCCGTGCCTCCCTCCAGCCGTGCTCACTCCCTAATGAAATGCTCAATCCACAATCTCTCAGCAGCAGCAAACTCCTGATGCTCTTTTTTTTGGGGAAAAGCTGCAATCCTTTTGCACAGCACCCCCAAACTCAGGTTTTCAAGGTGTGAATTACTCCACAGCACCCCCAAACTCAGGTTTTCAAGGTGTGAATTACTCCACAGCACCCCCAAACTCAGGTTTTCAAGGTGTGAATTGCTCCCCTTTTCCCCCACTGTCCCCATAGCTGTAAACTGTGACCCTTTTCAAGGTGTGCACTGTCCCAGGTGTAAAGACCCTTGATTTCCCCAGTCTTGCACTCCCTGGTTTTCTCCTCTCTTTGGCCACACAGAGAAGCCTGGAGAGCAGCACAACCCCAGAAGCAGGCAGGGAAGTTCCTCTGTACCTTTTCCATGCTGAAGCTCTGCACCAGGGCTATGTCCTTCCTCAGGTAGTTCCAGGAGATGAGGCTCTTTGTGTTCATGTGGAGCTGGTGCCAGAGAGACATCACTTTCTGGTACAGCTGCTCCACCCTGCAAGGAGAAGGAACAGATCCATCAGTGCTGGATCTTCCCAGCAAACCCAGCCCTGACCCCGTTAATCCTCCAGCCATCACAGCTCATCAACCCAGTGATCCCAGTCTGGCAGCACGCAGGGAGTGATGCTCCTGCTGTTCAGTGCCAGAGATCCCTGGGGGGATCCCTCCTCCCAAATTGTCATTTTTTCATTTTGCAAGCTACTGCAGCAGTCGCTGCAATGGAGTCTGCAGCTGTAGAACCATGAGGCATTCCTTTCCTCACCACAACCCACTTTCATACCTCCATCCCCACTCTTTTCCC
The DNA here is from genome assembly GCA_013399835.1 of Leptocoma aspasia. Classification (NCBI taxonomy): domain Eukaryota; kingdom Metazoa; phylum Chordata; class Aves; order Passeriformes; family Nectariniidae; genus Leptocoma; species Leptocoma aspasia. The sequence continues at coordinate 62,909 of VXAX01004309.1, read as the reverse complement.
ATTCCCACCCCAAATCTGTCCCCTCCCATGCCACCAGCCCATCTCTCTGTGACTGCCAAGTTACCTGTTGGCCATCTCTATGGCTTCTTTGTTGGGTGGGGGGATCAGGAAGCAGACAGAAGGCACCATGGCCTCATTCCCCGTGGGGCTGATCACCTTCCACTTGGTCCTCTGGGAATTGTCCTCCAGGACACACTCGTCGTTCCTGCAGATGGTGATCTGCAACACCAGCAGCCCATCAGAAACCAGAACGCCTGTGCCTGCTGCCAGCCCCTCTCCTGGGGGTGAGCCAGCTCCCAAAAATACACAGATGGATGTGTTTTAATGGAGCAACAGCCTGGAATGGCGCCAAGCAGTGCGGCACGCTCGTGCCGGGAGAGGAAGGGACAAGGAAGTTCCAGGGAGCTGGCTGCCACCCACGTGCTTGTTTGGCTGAGGCTGATGGAGCCCGTCCTCCTTGGAAGGGGAAAGGACTCCAGAATAAATCTGAGACATGGAAATCTGCTCCAGGAAAAACATCCCTGCTGTTTCCCTCCCCCTTTCTTCCCACTCTGCTCCTGCTTTCCATTGACAGATCCTACGGCGCTCATCCTAAACCACCACGGGTGTCACTGCCTTGTCCCTGCCTTCCCTTTCCAAGTGCCACCAGCACCCTGGCAGCCCTCACCTCGATCTGCCTGTAGTCACAGACAGCCTTGATGGGGATGGTGCTCTTCAGGGCGTGCTCTGGGTTCCTGGGCCGCAGCTGGACGATGGTTTTGGAGCGTCCCACCAGACTGGCAACTGAGCTCTTGGACTGGATGAGCTGCTCCTTCTCATCCTGGCAGGGAGAAGGAGGATGGCTTGCTCAAGGATGTGAGGGGAGGTCTTTCCCAGGCATCTTGGCTCCCCCTCCACCCCAATGCTGGCCTGCAAGGGCTGAGCAAACATGTCAGGAGGATCCTGCTGGCCTGGCAGGATGGGAAGAGGGCTCAGGAGATGGGATGGGAGGGAGGACGGACGTCATTGCTACTCCCACTGCCCTGCAAAGCCACATGCACACCTCTGGCTCTCTGGCTGGCAGGACAAGAAAATGTTTTCTTTCAAAAGGGCAAAAAAAACAGAACACAACATCCACCAAAACAAAGTCCCAGGAGATGTGAGGGGCTGAGAGCAGGACAATGTCCAGCCCAAAGCTGCCTGGAGGAGAGCCCAGGGAAGCATGCTCCCTTCTCTAAAGCAAAGGATGAAGGGGTGTTTAAACCAATGGCTGGAATGGGAGATGATGAATTATGGGGATAACACATCTCAGGAGAAGGGGCTCGGGGTGGAGCGATTGCACAGGCCTCCAGCTTTGGGGAGAAATCTGCCAGCTGGAGGTAAGTGATTCCTACAAATCCCTGCTGGGTTTGGTGATGGGACCAACCCTGGGGGAATGGTGGCAAAGCTGCCCTGGAACAGGTTCTGGCACCAGTGGAGATGTGTGCAGATCACAACACTGGCAGCTGGTGTGATTAGTGACAGCTCAGCCCGTGCTGGCTGTGGCAAAGGTTTCAAAAAAAAGGATCCCAGAAAAGGTTCTCCCTCATGCTCGGTACTCTGGGGTTGGTTAGTGTGCTACGACAGTGGAGGAGAATTTAATGGTTAAAAAAAAAAAGAAAATAAAAGAAAATAAAAATAAAATAATAAATGATTAAATAAACTACCTGTGCCTGTCCCAGGGAGCATGATTGGAAGAAATACAACTTTAACTTATTAGGTAAGAAAGAGTAATATAGCTGAGCTCAGGGCAGCTGCCCCAGTCCTGGGTTTGTGGCCACTCTCTGGCTGCCCAGAACAGCCTCTCCCACCCCAGATGGCACCTGCCAGACTCCTGATGTTCCAGGGCTCCCAAACACAGACCCCAGGAGCCAGGCTGGCTGCTCCATGTCCTGATAGCACCAGAGACAGGCCAGGACAACCCCAAGACCCATGAGAGAGAGGATGGGGGAGCCCCCAGGCCTCCAGCAGAGAAGACAGTGCTGATGCACCCATCACCCCCAGCAAGGGCACCCCAGTGCCACTGGGGACACCCTGCTGTGCACTAAGAGCAAAGTGACCACCTGCCTCCACGCACTCAGTGTCACCTCCTGACCCTGCCACCACAGCTCAGCACTTCAGCCACAGCCCAAATCCTCCCCTGACCCTGGTGTCAAACACCAGCTGATGCTTTGCTCCTTGGGGGTTGTTTTTAGGTTGGCTTTTTTCAGGCCAAATCAGGCAAGAAGGTGACAGTGCCATGGCCTGGGCTCTGCTCTGCTCAGCTAAGCCAAGCCACGTGTTCAGAGATCAGCCCCTGGCACAGCCAGGCTGCCCTGGCTCTCCCCCATCCAGCAGGATGGATTAACACAGGATTTGGGCTGGATAAAGAGCAGGCATTTCTCCACCAGCTCCAAAGCAGAACCAGGAGCATCCTACAGGCCCTGCCTTTGTCAGCAGGACTCGAGCAGGATGGCAGGATGGGCACGGCTGGGGCAGGAGCAGCTCACACGTCAGGCTGTGACCTTGCACAGACAGCACAGGCTGCCTGCTGCTCACCCTGAGGACACAGAGAGGTCAGATGGTGCCTCTAAATGAGTGACCAACTCCCAGCTACACCACACAGCTGAGGCCACCACACCTGAAGCTCATTCAGCAGCTCCAAGGGAAAGCAAATCACTGCCTGAGGTGGGACACAAACCACATCCCACCAAACTGTGGGGATAAAGAGCTCAGCTCTCCCTGGAGAAGAAAGAGGTGTCCCAGGCAACGCTGCTGGACCAGAGCAGGGTGGTGGGGTGTCAGAGAACCCACCATGGAGTCCTGCAGGAGGTCCTCCAGCCGTGTCAGGCTCGTGTTGTGGTCACAGGAATATTTCCTTTTGATGGAGTCCTGCAGGTTCCGCAGGTACGTCTCTGACTCCCGGGCGTCGCTGAAGAACTGCGAAGGCAAAAAGGGTCACAGGAACCTGGACAAGTCCCCTGAGCAGCCTTAAAAGCAGGCAAGGAGCACCCCAAAGGCTCAGCCAGCAGCTCTTGACATTGCTCTGGCTTTAGGGCTGCAAGGGCAAGATCATCCCACGTGGACAACCAGAACTACAGGGAAGTTGATCCCTTTTTCCCCTCCCAATTCTCAGGGAGCAGCTAACAGATATTCCAGAGAAAACACAAATCCCTCCTTCCCTCTCCATCAAGGAGAGTGTGAGGAGCTCATGCAGCTCATGGAGTGGGATTCAGTGGATGGCACCGAGGGAATTTGGTCCCAAATACCTGGAAGTAGGCAGCGTTCTCCTTCACGTGCTGCTCCACGCACAGGCAGAGCTGCTTGATCCACTGCCACTGGCTGTGCACAGCAGCACTGTAGGCCTGTGGAAATCACAGAAAAGGGCACTGGAAAAGGGCATTCACAGCCAGGAGGGGCACAGGAGCTGGAGGGAGGGACAAAAATTACCAAAATCTGGCCACAGCCAGGAGGGTTTGGACAGAGGAGATGGCAGACCCTGTCTCAGTGTCCCCATGTCACCCATGATGCCAAAGGCAGGAACAGTTTTGCTTTTACCCCATGGAAAAGGTTCCCACAGCCTTTTGCTTCACCCCCCCAGAGTCCCTGGAAGCCTGGATGACGCCAGGGCAGCCAAGGCTATTCCCTGCATCACCTCACTGTGGGAAAGGCTCATGCTCTGTGTGTTTCTGTCTTAATGTGAGGTGGGGATTATTTGGGAATGGCCACTCCCCAAAATTAAAAAGCTCTACCACTGCACTGATGTCCTGCCACCATAAAACACTTAATCAGTCTCTGTGGGGTGGGGCAGCAAGTCTCCCATTTCCAGCTGAGGTGATTTGATCCTTGGGAACCCCACAGCCCTCCCAGGTTCCTGCTGACCTCTACGGTTTGCTTGGCCGGGTGGTTCTCCAGGGAGAGCAGCTCAGCCGTGTCCTGGAGGGAACGGAAGATGTCCTGCTTCTCTTCCAGCTCTGCTGTCAGCTCCTGCAGGATGAAAAGTCCAAACCTCAGCTCTGGGACCTCGCTCAGACCATGTGTCCAACTAACACAGCGTGGAAGTTGTAAAGGAGGTACCAGGGGATCCCAGGGAATCCAGCATGGCACCACAGCCCCGTTCCCAACAGGAATCTGCCTCCTGTGTGCCCAGCAGGCACTGAGACCTGCCCAGGGACTTCTTCAGCTCCACACTGTGTGATTGTGGAAAGATAGGAATTTGTTTATACTGCTTTAAAGAGGAACCAATTTTCCTCTTTGGCTCAGACTCACCCCCTCACCCCCACTAGTTCAAGATGCCTTGAGCTTCAAAATAATGCTAAAAATACATCTTTTGATGCCTTTTTGATTGCAATTCAACTGAACACACTTTCATTTCACTTTCTGCTCTGGGGAGAACTTCCATCAGCTCTGTTCAGGAGCAACAAGCTCAGTGAGCTGGGAGGGAGCATCCAGCCTCAGGAATTTGGGTCTGTTGGGAGCTGAGGGCTCCACAGCAGATCAAAAGCAGCACCTGCCCTCCCAGCACTCACCGAGAAGTAATTCTTCTTGGCTGCAATGTTGGGGTTGTTGTCACTCCAGTCATAGGCCAGTTCCTCCTCCTCCTTCTCATTCAGCCAGATCAGCTCAGCAGTGGCCCGGGACACGAATCCATGCAAGCTCTGGAGGTGCCTCAGCCTGAAGCTCGAGGTTTCCTGGACACAAAGAATTATTTATTATTCCTCCTCCCTGCTCTGTAGCCGATGGGTTTTTTCCCTTCTCCCCAGCCTTGGAGCAGGGATGGAGCCCAGGCTCCCTGGGCAGTGCTGGGAGCCCACTCACCAGCAGTTTGCAGTACTGAGTCTCCAGCTTGCCCAGCGTCTCCGTGTAGCTCGCGCGGAAGTTCGGAGACATTTTACCCTGAAGGATGAGAAATGCTCCTGTTACCCATCACAGGACAGCATCACCCAGAACCCCATCCCCAAATCTTTCTCCACAGCTCTGCGTGAGGAAGGGGAGGGTGGAGAGGATGGCTCAGGGCAGCACTGCCTCAACTCAGAAGCTCCATCCTTAAAAATCACCTCTGTCCCAGGAATGTGACCCCCAAGAGCTGATCCCAATGCTCTCATTTCCCATCTGGGGCCATGCTTGGTGTCCCCCACCTTACCTCGTACATCCTGGCCTCCTTCACACTGGAGCCCAGGTCCTCCACGCTGGCGTGGATGTGCCTCTGGGTCTCCAGCTGGGATTCCACGCTTGGCAAGTCAGTGCCCCACTCTGCCCGCTCCAACCTCATCTGAAACCAAGAGGCTCAGGTCAGCACTGCTCATTCTGCTCTCAAAAGGACACCAGGAATCCTCCCAGGTCACCCCAGAAGGAACAAACACCTCCCAGTCTTGGTAGAAGATCTTAAGCCAGTGCTCCAACACTGAATATTTCTGAGACAGCCTACGTAAGCTTTCCACCCACGTAAGACCAAGTGACTGCATCAGCACAGATCTGCTTCCAGCTTTGAAAGCCTCCTCTGATCCCCACTGGCCAGCAGGACCACAAGAGAGAAAACCCAGCTCCAGACAGAAGCCTCAGATCTCCAAAAACTACAAACCATCAAAGCAACTATTCACAGATAAAGGCAGGAAAAGGCCTGGGGCAGCTTCCCACATCAGTCTGAGCACAGGCAGGAGGTTTGGCCCAGCACTCACCTGCATCTCCTCCACCCAGGCCAGCAGCTCGTAGACGAAGCGGAGGCTGCCTTCATCTTCAGAGGAGGAGATGGCCACCAGCTCTGTCCTGGTCATCGGCTTCCTGAACCAGGAGGCTGAGGAGGTGTGGAGCCCCTTGGTCAGGGACTCTCCCTTCAGCTGTGTCGTGCTCAGCGTGGAGGTGGGCACCAGCTCCAGGGTGGAGAAGTGGCCCTTCCTGTACAGGTTGGTGCACTCCAACCTCAGCGTCACCAGCTCGTCCTGCAGCCTCATGATCCTGGGGGAGCAAGCAAGGAGTGGGTGAGGAGATGGACACGTGCTCCCTTCCTTGCCCCACACAGAGCAGATGTGCAGCCCTTGAGGAAGCTTCTCTGTGGTCACCTGAACACCAGCTCCTCCAGCTGGTAGTAGTTCTCATCCCGGAGGATCTGCAGGTCCACCTGGAGCTGGCGGATCAGCCCCTCGCACTCCTGCAGGTACACCACCACGTCGGACTCATACTGCACTGGCTGGCCTGACTCCAGGTGAGCAGCATCCTGAGGGGACATGGGACACTCAGGGACGAGTCCCCTCAGCCCAGGAGGGGCAGGGAGAGCACCACAGCAACCCAGCTTGGAGACTGGAAATGCCTTTGGATCCACAAGCTTAACTGGAGCAAAACATGAATCCATCCCCCCACACCACACGTAGGACAACCCCTTTAGAAAAATTTCTGGAGATGAACTGAAAGCTTCCAGGAATAGATGGGATCACCATTTTTAGCTCCCAACCCTTTCAGCCAACATCCCTTTCTCCCATAACAAAGAAAATGTCTTCAGAAACCTGCTCCCTACCCAGGGTCTGCCACTGAGTCCTTTCTGCCAGGCAAATAAAACAGGTTTTGGGGATTTTAAGCCTCACTATGCAACAAAAAATATTCAACAAGCTTTTCCAAAAGTGCTGTTCTCTTCCACACCTGCACCTCTGCAGATGTTGAGCCCCACTTGCTGTACTCCCAGAGACAAGACCATTCCCCATCCCCCTGTCCTCAAGGTGATTTGTGGATCACCAAATATCTACCACCTCCCCTAGAGCACCTCTGGGACAGGCTCAAGGGCAGAAAATAAAGGAAAACATTCCAGGGGAACCCATCACTCCAGGCAGAAGAGAGGGGAGGAGATGGGTACAAAAGAAGAGTAGGAAAACAAATAAATCAATAAAATCAGGAGGGGGAAACCCCACTCCCCACTCACAGCCTGTAGCGTGTTCTTCGCCAGGGTGAGCTTTTCTTCACAGCTCAGAGCACCATTCTGGATTTTGTTAGCGATTTGTAGCAGCAATTCCAGCCTGGAGTGACAGAGGGAGACGAGAGAGGGGTTTTGGATGTCCCCCTGGCCAGAGGAAGGAGCAGGGGATGTCCCTGCCATGGGCACAGCACCGACCTCTCCACCGCTGGCCGCAGGAGCTTCTCACGCTCCAGCATCTCAATGATGAGCTTGCCCCACTCCTCCTCCACATCGTTGGGGTGGTAGCCCTGGGGCAACTTGATGCGTCCAAATTCAATCCAAACCTGGGGGAAACATCAGCAGAATGGCTTTTCCCACCTCTCCCTTGAGCTGGCTGGGGACTACAGCGAGGGAAGAGGAGCTCTGCCTCCGCTCCTGCAGTGCGCTGCTGCTGCCTCCTTTATCCTGAGGGTTATTCCCACTTCTCCACTCCAAAATAAACCTGAACTGAGCACAGTTTGGTCTTGCTAAAAAAGCACAACATTCTCACCTACCAGCCTCTGGGCAGCCATGGTGATCCTTACCTCTAGCAGTTTGTAGAGCTCCTCTATCTGTCCTTTTTCCTGCTCTTTTGCTGGGATTTCAGTTTCTTTGAAGTGTATGTACTGGTTATAAAGTGCCTGGGATGAGAAAGGCTCATCAGGAACCACCCTGGGGAATGCCACCACCCATCCATTAGTGCTGGACACAGGACACACTGAGGAGGGACCTTGTCCAGGACCTACCTTTAGCTCTACAGGGTTCTGGGGGAAGGATTTGTCTGACATGAGTATCGTGTGCTGCTTGATCCACGAGATGAGGGACTCCACACGGGTCTGGTACTCCAGCCACCTTGAATCCACCTCCTGTGGGGCGAGAGTGTCTTTGCAAACACTGCTGGGTGGGCAAATCTCCATGGGGATAAGGGAGAGCCCAGAGCACAAAGGGAACTGAGGTGCCACAGACAAGCTCCAGGGTGGATCATGAGCCCGGGCCTCCCTGCTGTGATGCCATCCCAGGTACGGGGAGGAGGAGGAGGAGGATCCTCCTTGCCAGCTGGAAGCTCAGCTTTTCTCCTGCAGAGCCTGGGCAGTGCTGTGGCCTTACAGACACACCAGCAGGTCACAGGGGAGACACAATAACGGGGACTCCCTCCCTCTGAGCCCCTTCCACAGGGAACAGACCCTTTCCCAAACCCTACCCACAACCCCCAGCTGCCTCCCAAATGGCTGTCCCAGCCTCCCAGCCCACAGCAGTGCTTACGATGGCGCTGATCCCTTCTCCTCCCTCGGGGACTTTGGGAAAGGCATCGTAAATTGAAGACACGTAAGTTATCACAGATTTCTCATCCGGAGAGGGGACGTCCACGTCTGGCAGGAGGGAAGCAAAAAGGCAGTGAGGAAAGGGAGTGGGAAGAGAGGCTGGCATCTCCCTGCACTGGTCACATGCCCTGGGCACCCACCTTCGGCGTCCAGCAGCCGTGTGACCCCCAGGCGCTCGGCGATCTCAAAGGCCTGCTCCAGGTTCTCCCGGTTACTCTGGATCTGCACCCTCTCCATGTCCACCAGATCTGGCCTGCAAGACACACCCCAGAGTCACAACCAGCACCAGGTGGCCAGGGCAGAGCATCCTGGATGGGCATTGCTGCTATGAGTGGCTCTGAGGGTTGGTCTGAGCCCTTGTCCCAGGGTGTTGGCTCTCCAAGGGGACCTGGGCTGCAGGGCTTCCCTGTCTCATCCTGTTTGGGAAGGGGGTTTAGGCTGCAAAGAAAAACCTCTTGGTCCTAGCTGGGGAAGAAGGAACCGAGAGAGGTTTAAGTGCTGCTCGGGAGACTTCTGAGATCCTTGGATAAAAGCACGGATGGAAGTGCTGCTGTTCATGGAGAGAGAAAGGGCAGCACTGGCATGTAACCACTGCAGCACTCAAGAGTTTAAAAGCTTTTCTTTTCTGCCTCTCTCCTCAACCTCATCAAGATTTTTTTTCCTGCAACCTGATGTATTTTTTTGCTCATTCCAAGCATCCTCCCCTCCACAGCTACCTGGCAGAAGAGAGAATTCCAGGTGAAAAAGACATTGCTCTCTGCCAGCCTCACCCACATCTCCAAGCACTCCAGCCCATCACTGACCACAGTGGTGGGCAGGGACCTCTGGGAGATCCTCATCCCTCCTCCCACCCTCATGACACTCCCCATTGCTGCTTCCTGCCTACCTGTATCTGTGGATGAGGGCGTTGAACATCTTGCCATCACTCCAGCAGGAGGAGAAGTTGGTGCACTTCAACCCAATGTAACCTGCTGTCACCTTCTGTGTCCACAGCAGGAGCTTCTCCTTGGCTGACATATCCCCCAGCTCCCCACTGATGTAGATGTCAGAGATCTGTAAGGAAGCAGCACAGCCATGGGAGGATGAAGGAGCAGGGAAACCTCCACCAGGCACATCCAGTTTCTGTGAACTTGCCCCAGACCTGGCTACCAGAAAGGGCAGGAGGAAACTCGTGGTCACCATGGGGAAGAGGGGACCCTGTGGCCGAGGAACTTGGGAAAGGGTCACTGGACCTGCACAGTGTGGTTTGGGCAAGCTGGAGATCCAAGCAGGCAGAGCCAGACATTTGCCAACCCCATTCCACAGGGGCACCAGGTGCTGCTTGGCCACAGAGCCCAGCCCAGCTGGGACACGAGCTGACAACACCAAACCCCAGCTCCCAACAACCACCAGAGCCGCTCCCTCTGCACCATCCCTGTCCCCACCAGACAGGGACACACCTCACTGGGAACACAATGTCCTGGAGAGAGGAGGCTCCAGGCAGGTCCCTTCCTGCCTCTCCCTGCTCCAAATATGCCGTGCACCCTCCTGTACCCTCACTGCCCCTGCCCAGCACCCACCACAAGGAGCCCCAGCACCCTTGGACACCCGGGGCTCCTGCAGGAGCAGTCACTGGCCACCCAGCAGCACCCAGGGTGGGCAATGAGAAGGGACCACCACCAATATCTCTTGTTGGAGCTGCAGGTGTGGCAGGGGAGCTCCACCTGGAGCACTCTGTTGTAAAAAATACCAACTTAAGAAGCGGCAGAACACTTGGAGAGGAGGTCTCTCCCTGACCTCCAGCCATGGAGCAGCTCCATGTTGGGGGAAAAGGGAAGGATGGGGAGAAGAATGTGACATTCCCCCCTCTGCCTCGCTGGTGGTGCAGGGGGTGCTGGTGGCAGGGGGTGCTGTGACCCAATTCCCAACAAAAGACAGCGACAGTCACGGACCCCTCAGACAGGACTGGCTGCGAATCCCAGACTGGCACGTGACACCACGCACGTGTCCCCGCATGCCAGCATATTCCTGATTGGCACGGCTTCCTCCTTGCCCTCCCCTCTCCAGCTCCCCAGTTAGTACAATTACCTCCCCTTAATTAAGAGGAGGACAAAGGGGAGGATGGGAGCCACTCGGATTTTCCAGGGTGCCCATGGAAAGACAACGCAGGCTGTTTGCTCCCTGGATTTCTCCTCCTGGCACTGCGGGGAGCAGGTGTGCCAGGACCCAGCCTTACCCACCACCCTGAAAACACCCAAATCCCTCCCCAAAACACACCCAGCTGGGTGCTGGCACTGCTCAGGTCCCGGCTGTCAGACATCCCTTTGCAGGCAGGAGACAGGGACCTGCGGGATTATCCGTCTCTCCCGCCGGCGGGGCGGATGCTGCCGGTGTAATTGGTATGCTGCAGCTCACCTCCCTCTCCAGCCTGATACGCTCATCACACATAAAACTGCTCTTTGTCAGCTGCTGCCACGCTGCCAGAGCTGCCTTTAACTCCTCCAGCCCCGGGGCTGGCTTTCCCCAGGGATGTCGGGAGCTGGCACCTGGTGGCAGAGCCGGGATGGATGGGACGATGCGCCGGGTGAGCAGCAGGATGCAGGATGGGACCCTCCACACCTGCAGGGAGCAGGGGAGGACCCACAAACCTCCCTCTGCTCAGCACCCCTTTATTAATTACCTGATGGCTCTTAATTAAGAGCAGAATGAACCCTTCTGTGAACCCACCCACTGGCTGTGCCCCATCCGGGCTCTCCAGCAGTGCTGCCCATCCAGGAGCACCTCACAGCACCCAGCTCTGATAAATCCTTTATTTTTAATCCCTGACACAGCACTGGGGTTCTCCAACCACTGGGCCTCTTCCCTGAGAGCATCCTTGAAGGAAACTCTCCTAGAGACGTGCTTAGGGAGGCGCAGGGTGTGGCACCAGCTCCACCCTCCTTTCTTCACATGTCTGTGACAGGACAAAGATTTAGGGAGGCACCAGCAAGAAAAGAGAGTGGAAACTCGCAGGACTTGGAGCCAAACCCTTCCAAACCCTTCCAGCACTGGCTTCATGCATCAAGCAACTGGTGGCAGGATGCTGAAGGCCACATAGTGGCTGTGACACTGGTCCCAACCTGGCAAAGGTATCAGGGCCACAGCCCCTCGAACCACACGCTTGTCCTGGGGCATCCACAGCTTGACCAGACCCAAGGGCACATTTGACCACACTGTCACCCCCAAAAGGAGTGACCACCAAACAGCAACAGGCTCCAAAACACAGCATCATCCCCTCCTGTTCCTCTTGGAGACCCCTCGGAGCAGGCAGAGCCCCCACGTCTCCATGTTCATCCTGCTGCCACTCATCCTGCATGGGCAGCAGGAAGGGGACACCCCAAATTCATATCCTGAGGGCACGAGTGGCACTGGTGACAGCAGCCACCAGCCACACCCACCGGATCTAGAGACTCACTCCCAGCCTGCCTGTGCCAGGAGCAGGGGATAGGACAGGTCAGTCCCTAAGGGATACTTTCCCAGTGGAGATGCTGGATGAGAAAAGACTTCAGGAGCTTTCTTCCCCACCATCCTGCCACCCGTGCTCAGCACTTTGCTGAAACGACCATGCCCAGGAGCCACCAGGATTCGGGCTGCACTGAGCCAGGTCCCCCCACCCCGCTCCGGAAAGGGGGCGAGGGCACACGCACACACTGACCATTGCTCCGGCTGTCCCCGAGCTCCCCCTCCAAGCCCGGCCCTCCGCAGCGAGCCTGAGGCCACCATCAGAGGGTGACACCGTGGTCCCACCAGCTCCTGTGCCCTTGGCCGGCCAGTCGCTGCCGTACCCCGAGGAGCTGCGGGCCGCGCTGCCGCTGAAGGAGGACGGGCTGCGGGAAGCCGGCAGTCCGTGAGCATCTCCCTCCCCGGCCCGAGACGACGGCAACCCTGAGCTTCTCCCCACGCTGGGGTTTTCCAGCTGATCCACCATGGGGGACGGCGTAGACAGCTCGGACACGGTGCCCGGCTCTGCTGCGGAGGAGCACGTCCATGCGGCGCTGGAGCTGGGATCATCACTGCCTCCTTTCCCCCAGGCATCCAGGGCGCTGCCGGCCTCCGGCTCCCGGCTGGCCGCTGCCTCCTCGGCGCTGGCCGGGGACAGGAGTCCCCCTGCACGGCCATCGGTCCCCGTGCGAAGGGGCAGCAGCACGGCCCGGCAGCTGCCGCTCCTCTGCAGCTCGACCAGCCGGCTCACCGCCTTCTCGCAGTCCTTCTCGGCCGGGTTCTCCAGCAGGCGGGCGATGACGGTGGTGCCTTCCTCCCGGGAAGCTCCCGCCACACCCGGCCGCTGCGGCTCCAGCACCAGGCGCGCTTTCTGCACCTCGCCCTGGAAGCGCTCCTTCACCTGCACGATGATCCCGGGCTGCAGCGCCGCCGGCTCGGGGTCCCCGCCGCGGGGCCGGCTGCCGGAGGGCTCCTCTCCTCCCTCCTCCTGCCGGGGGGCTGCCTTCGACTTGGGCGCCTCCTCATCCTCGGCCACCTCCAGCGCCGGGGGCTCCTCCTGCGGGGCTGCCTCCGGCATCGCTCTCTTCTTCCCTCTCCGCCTCCGTTTGAAGCGGACCCTTTTTTTGGGAGACAGCGGTGCCTTCCCCACAGCTTTTTCCTTCTGCTCTTTAACGCAGCCCAGCGAATTCCCCATCTCCTGCTGCTCGGTGCCGGCAGGAACGCAGCTGAGCGAGTCGCCGGCTCCCGAATAAATCCCAAGCCGGGCTTCATCGGACCAAACGCCCGGCGCGCAGCGTTCCGCGGACTGCCCCTTGTCGCCGTCCCCTCCCGCCAGCCCTGCCGCCACCGCCGCCGCTCCAGACAGCCATCTTACAGCCTGGGCGCTGCGAGAAGACAAATTCAAAGCATCTCACTGCAGTTCAGAAATCACTTGACCTAAAAGCAGAGGGAGCGGGGATTGGCTGCGGCGTCCTTCTCTCCAAATATGAGGTAATTGGAGCACGGCCCTTGCCAACACAAACAGGGAGCAGGAATCAGGCAGAGGAGCGAGGAGGGGAGTGGGAGAGGGTGGGGAAGACGGGGATAAAACACAAAACCTAAGGAAGGTTGGCAAAGGTAGAATAAAGGAAGGGGTGGGAGAGAAATGGGGAAAAAAAAAAAAAAAAGCAGGGAGGAGTCAGAGTGACTCTGCATGCTCGCCAGCCGGCTCCGCAGGGCTGTTTCTCTCCAGTTCGGGAGGTTTGCTCCTTGATTCTTAATTCCGGGAGCCCCAAAAGCCCAACTCATGTGCTCACGCTGCTGCCAGGCTCACCCGGTTTGGGGCACAGAGGGGCAGCTCGAGGTGCCCTGGGGACCCAGCGTCGCTTCAGGGAGCCGCGGTTGGAGCGTCCCAGCAGGAACGGGAGTGTGATGCTGCCCATCCCGGTCCAGTCCCAGTCCTGCTTCTCTGCTGTGGTTCCTGCCCCAAACGCTGCCCAGGGCAGGGGTTTGAGGAGCATGGAGCACCCCAACTCTGCCTGCCAGCTCAGAGGGACCAGGGTAGGGTAAAACGCACCAAAAGTGGGGCTTAGACAAAAATTGAGCATAAAGATGGGGGGGCTGAGCTCAGCCCCAGGAAGCAGGGAAACATTCAACGAGGAAACGCTCAGCAGGGAGCAATCCAGAAGATGACTAAGGGAAACCAGTGACCACAAGAGCTGCCAGGGCACAGGGAAAAGCCCCTAGGGCACCGGGGTACCCTCCTCATCATCACCACACTGGAGCTGGCAGAGCCTGAGCTCCACACCGGCACCATCCCACCCCAAACCTCTCCCGGGGCTCTCCCAGCCGCCTGCCCCCAGGCAGCAGCGCTGGGACACGGGAGATTAAGAGGTTCACAATGGAGCTACAACCCCAGAAAAAATCCCATTAGTGCAGCGGGAGGAGAACGCGCAGGCTCGGCTCCTGTGTCACCCACCCTGTCCCCCACACCAGGGTGACAGCGTCCCCTTCCCAGCCAGGCATAGAGGGGACCCAGGGCCTCCTGATGTCCCTCTCCTGCAACAGAGGATGCACCAGGGCTGGATGACCACAAGGACAGCGGGGACAAGATGCCACAGCCAGGGCCCCACCAGCAATGCCAGTGACTCATCAGCATCCAGAGCCTGCTCGACCCCGGCTGCTTCCCGGGGCCAAAGCCTGGGAAGAGCTTCAGCAGCAGCCTTACAGCTCAGCCCCATGCTCTCCCCAAAAGCCTCTCCCTGAGGCACTGCCCATCCTCCAAAAAATACCATCTTCCACTGCAATCTTCCTTAAGAGTCTCAAAGCCAGCGCTAGTCCCGTCTGGAAGATGCCAGCAGGGATAAGGCAGGGAGCTGGGATACAGCAGATCCCACAGAGCTGATGCCACATGGCCAACGAGCTGCTGACAGCAGCACTGCCCAGCAAACCCCAAATGCCAACTCACTGATGGCCACACGTCATCCCCCTGAAGCCATCAGAGCTACAATTGGATCGTTTGAAGCCATTAAAGACCCAAAACTCGCTTTTCCAAGAGCATTTCTAGCACACAATTGCTGGAGACAGTCCCAGGTCAGGGCACTTCTCCCATCCCTGTGCTGTCACCCAGCTGACACATTCCACCCCAGTGAAAATCTCTGTGACTGCACTGACCACCAAAGGGCCAGAAGTGCCTTGGGATAACAGCCCATGGCCCCTTCCAAATTTACTCTTCTCCTCCAGAGCCTCCAGCTGAGCAAACAGCCACGGCCAACAACCCCGGGAGGCCACGGCACACAACCCACCATTAATGATTTCATTATGCAAATGACGAGGGGAGGGTGTTGCTGTTCTCCCAGCGTGGTCTCCATGACACTGCCATGGACCTCCAGACCCATCCATGTGCTGGTATCACCATGGAAAATGCAGAAAACACAGATTCCACTGCCCCAGAGAGACAACGCGCTCCCGACGCCCGCCCCGCGTCCTCCAGCAAGAAAATTCCATGTCCTACCTGGAAGTGGAGGATGATGGTCCAGATGAGCCCCAGGGTGAGCTTGGGGTTGCCGTCTGTGATGTCATCATTGCGGATATTCACCAGTTTCACCTGGAAAAAAGGCAAACGGGGTTAAACTTTCCCATCAGCCTCACCCGAAGGGCAGGGGGACACGTCCCCCACCACGCTGTCCCCAGGGCCACCCCAGGCACTCCAGGGCACATAGGAAGATCCCAGTGCTTCCCAAAGAGGCACAGATGCCACCTCATCTCCTGGCTCGGGGAGGATTTTTCCATGTTTCCAGCACTCTCCATCCAGAAGTGCTTTCCCAGCACTTAAAGGCTTTACTTCAGCTCACAGAGCAGCATCCCCAAAGCCCTGAGCACTGGTGCATAATTGAACAGCTACAGACCACAGAGAGAGTGGGGGGAAAAGGGGATGACCAAGCTTTAACTCCAGCCTGGGATCAAAACCAAGCTCCAATGAAGGCAGGAACACCCTCACTCCTCCCCTGGGGGAGTCCCCTCTCCCCAGCACTCCATGGGACCCCATGGATCATTCCCTGGCAGGAGTGTCTGGGGTAAGACATCCCAGCAAGGCCACCACACTTCAAAGGAAAAAGCTGTTTCATCCAAGTAGAGAAACAAGTTCCCCAGAGCCCTTGGCAAAATGTCTCTATCAAGGAGCTGAGGAGGAGGAGGAGGGGGAGCTCACCCTCCCTGGAGTAGGGAATGTGCTCAAATTTATTCTGTGCCCTCAGGCCAGCAGCGAGGGAGAAAAGTCTCTGCTTCAGCATGAACTGGTACCATTTATCATCATCATCATCATCATCACCTTGGCATATCTGGGAGCATCACGGTGGGGAGAACCTGACCCAACAGGCAGAACAGGACACCCAGCCCCCAGGGCTGTGGGGGTTCCACCTGCAGAGCCAACAAGTCTCGGGATGCATCCCATTGCTCCAGGCAGGATCTGCCCAGGGCTGTGGAGCTTGGCTGGTCTCTGCCAGCTGCACAGGCACTGAGGGGTCAGCAGCTCCCAAAAGCCTGGTGGAGAGAGCCTATCCTCCAAAAACTGAGGGATAATAAGTCCATGCTGATATCCAGAGGGGTGATGCCACATAGAGACACCCCCAGTGCCAGCCCCAAGGTCAAGGCTGCATGGGCTGGGCAGAGCCAGCTGCCACATCTCCCCAAAAGTTGTTGGGATGTGCCACAGCCACCCATCCCCACATCTGGGATCTGCCAGAGAGCCCCAGGGGAGCCTTTTGGGCTGCAGAAGTGACATTTGCCAGCCCCTTCTCAGAGCTGGGGTCAGGTCCCTTTTTCCCAGTGGTTTTTGTGTGCAGGGGTGGTTTCCAGAGGCACAACACCCACAGGGAAAATCCCCCTGAAATCCATCTTCCATCGGCACCACAGAGACGGGCACACCCCAGCACAGGCTGCTTCTCCACTCCTTCCAAAGCCTCAGACAAGAGAAAGAATTCACAAACCACCCAGCTGTGCTGGATGAGCTTTTATCAGCCCTTACCTGTCGCTGCTTCAGGAAATCCAGGGCAATCTGCACGTTCTGCAGGCGGTGGAAGCGCATCCGCCCCTTCTCACGTGGCTGCAAGAGACAGGCAGCAGTTTTAGGTCAGTTTTAGGTGGGGCTGGGTTGGCAGCACCTCACATGCACAGTGACCCCCCCCCAGGAGCTGTCAGCGTGCTGCTGTGACCCCCTGTGCCCCCACACATCCTGCTCTACATTGCTCTGGAGTAAATAAGGTCATTGCTAGGCACAATCCTGCTGGAAGAAGGTTAAAATGCCCTGCTGGGAGATGGAGGTGGGAAGATGCTGAGATCCAGACCTCTGCTGAGGCCCTGAGGGTCTGTGTCCCTGAGGTCTGGCTCAGCCTCTGAGATGCCTGGGCAGAACCTTGCCCAGCTCATGGACAGCCAGACAAGCTGGGAAAGAGGGCTCAGCAAAGAGATGGACTCAAATGGGTACAGAGTCCAATTTGTCCAGGTGGAAGCAGAGGCAGGACAGGGGGACTCAGGCAGGGACCAACTGCAGGTCCCCACTGATGGCAGAGGAACCCAGACCTCAGCATCAGCCCCTCCAGCTCTTCCCATACATGGCAGGGGCTGCTGCTCCAGGTACCTCTGAATCCCTTGGGAAAGGGCACATGAGACACTCTGGGCCTTGCCCATTTCTGCTGAAGTTGAGGGATTTCCAGAAGTTTCCATCAGCTGAGCCACGACCAGGGAAAGGGGATGGGAGGCTTTGAATCAGCAGGAACGGGAGGAGTGACACCCAAAACCAAATCCCAGCCTCAGGATGAGGAATCACCAGGATGTTCACGGAATCACAGGAGCTTTGGGCTGGAAAGGACCTTAACGACCATTTAATTCCAACCATGGTGGGGGGACACAGCCCACAACCATCTTCTGAACCGTTGGGACACCCCAAGTGCTCCGAGTCACCTTCCATTTCCAGCCTGAAGGGAAGAGCTGTCCCAGCAAGGGAAGAGTTGTCCTTCCAAGGGGAAAAGCTCTCCCTGCAAGGGGAAAATCTGTCCCTGCCAAGGGAAAGAGCTGTCCCTGCCAAGGGGAACATCTCCAGGGCTGCAGGGAACCATCAGAAAGGTGCTACAGCTCCTCCTGCACTGCTCCAGAGAGGTGACACTGCACAAGGTCATCGTCACTCCGAGCACAGGGACTGAAAACCACATCTGGGCACATTTTGGGGTCTGACCCTCACTTGGGGCTGTGCTGTGCTCACTCCCACCCCTACCCCCATGCAGGATCCCAAAAGGTGCCTGTGCCCAGAGCCTGTCCATGCAGTGCCAGGTGTGCAGCCCTCACAGCGGCCCCGAGCAGCGTGCGGGACCCATCCCTGTCCCCTCCCGCCCCGTGGAGGGGACACATGCTGTCACACCAGGTGGGTGGCATGCCCTGCCTGCAGGCTGACCCCACACAGATAATCCAGACCTGGGGAACACAGCCCTGCTCCAGCAGAACACCCAGGGTGGGTTTTATCCCAAACCCCACAGGGAGGGGAGCGCTGGGATGGCACTGGATTATCTGGTGGCACTGCCAGGGACCTGCTGTGGCCAGGGCAGGCTCGACCTACTTCTTCATCATCATCATCTTCCTCCTCCTCGCTGCTTGCACGGCACCAGGCTGGTGCTGTCACCAGGCGAAGGCTCCACTGAGCTGGTGGCTCTACAGGCTAAGGAGGACGGGAGGGTGGCACGGCAGGGACACAGAATGGAAACCAAAATGTGACACCCAGGCACGAGGAGAAACAAAAAAAAAAAAAAGACAGCAACAGCACAGGGTGAAGGTGGCTGGGTCTCCAGCACGCCCTGAGCTCCAGCACTGGAATTCCCTCCTGATTTTGGAAGCTGAAGAGCAGGAAGCTGTCTGGATCACAAGTAGAGTGATCCAAGTTTTCAGCCCCCACAAAATCCCGTTTGGCGTCTCCGGAGGGTACGGAGGGACGTAGGAGATCTTTGCCCAGATCCTATTTTTGGGGGGAACTAAAATAATTCCTGCTGTGCTACGGCAATGGGGATCTTCCCAGAGCTGAGGGAATGTGTCAGTCAGAGAGGGAAGAGGAGGAGGAGGAGGAGGAGGAAGGAGGGGGAGCTCTACAATGCTCCAGGCGCAGGGAGAGGTTTACACCAACGACTGCTACAAACCCAGGAGCTGAGCATGAGGCAGGAGTGTCACATCTGAGATAAACTGCTGGGCACGCTGCCACAGAAGCAGTTTTTGGTCAAATTCTGCTGTTACCCATGATTTTAAATATGGAGCCACATCTGGAAGGTGAAAGTGTGTAAAACTTGGCAAGAAGAGGGCTTTAACCAAGGCACCATAATCAGGTGAGAGACCAGCCTGGGGAACAGGGGTTTGAGTAAAAATAAATAAATAAAAAATACAGAGATAACTATAATAGTAAATAATAATATTCATAATAATAAAAGAAACAATGACAGACATTTGAAACTGAAACCACGGTGGGAGAAAAGACAGCTGATGGCTGGGGGTGAAGGAGAGCAGGGAGAGGATGGAAGGGGTTTAGGGGGACTCCAGAATCCCTGCCCAGCCCTGGGGACTCACCAGCTTCACTCCTGACAGCACTTCCAGCAGGGAGATGAGGTTGTGACCATCTCTCAGGTCTTCATAGAGGTCATTGATGTGCTTGCGCACCTGGGGAGGGGAAAAACCATCAGTGGTGCCAAAATTATCACCAGGGAAAGCAGCCTCCCCTTTCCCAAACAGCCTGGCAGAAGCTAATTTCACACACAAAACCCAACTGTGACACCATCTGTACCCCAGGTAAGCCCGTGATGCTGCAGGAAGGGCAGCCCCTCCTGAATTTAACTTCTCACTTTCCTCACAGCATCTCCCAAAACACAGCTCCCACCTGGCAGCAGAGCAGCTTTCCATGGGCACCACGTGCAGCCTCTCTTCCCCAAACACCCAGACCTTGTCCTGGGGTTTTACCCACTTGGAAATCCCTGGATGTTTTCCCCCAGCAGCCTCAAGATTTTTCTTTTTCTCTGTTTTCCCCTTCTCTGTAACGTTTAGGAAGCAGCCAAAAGCTTGGCTCAGAGCTTTGCAAAGCTGGCAGGAAAACACAGCTGGGACACCTAGTGCTCAAACCACTTTTTTCCTCCTTTTTTTTGGCAAATGGAGAATTAATTAAAACCCACCCAGCATTAACCAAGAAAGCAGGAGGCACCTCGTGGTGCCATGTTAATCCTGCTTAACAAACTTTGGATCTTGTCTGCACCCTGGAGCATCCTTCAAAGGACAAAAATGCCCCTTTTTCCTGGCAAGGGGGTGCAAGGGGGGATTCAGGATCCCCCCCTTTCCTCCAGGATGAACAAGCCTCATGTTAATCAAGGATCAGGTGCCCAGGAGGGAAAGGTAATAAAAGGGCTGTGTGGTGATGCTACAGTGCCCTCCAAAGGCTCCAGCACACTTCCAGCAATCCTGCTCTGCTCTGACTCATGTGAACACTCAAAACAAACAGTTCTAGCATAAAACAAATTTAAAACCCTTTAAAAAGGCATTTATCTGCCAGTCCTGAGCTGCAACAGACAGAGAGATGGTCATTTCGGTAAAATCCGTGACTCTTACCTTCATCAAGTGTTTATTGACCCATTTAGTGAAGGTTTTCTTTTGGACTCTGTCCCGTTCATCTGTCAAAAGGAGACAAAGGCAGCTCTTGGTCAGTGGTTCTCATGCAGAAACTCAAACGACTTTGAAATGACGGGAAGAGACAGAGGGATCGCCGGCGGTGCCAGCACGGATCCCAGGCGGGCACAGGGAACAGAGGCAGCTTATTCAAGGAATGGTGCGGGATGGGGCCATTCACGCGGCTCCAGCATGCCCCCCGGGCAGGGAAATGCGAGTCAGAACAAAATACACCGGCTTTTTTCTGGTGAGAATAACGATATTTAACGAAAGCAGCCTGGATGACTGGGATAGGTACAACCGGCAGCAGCGCCTGAACCCCCGGAATTCATCCCCTCTGTGCCTCCCCACCTCCCCCGGAGGTAGCAAGTGGGGTTTGCCCAATTTTAGGAGGATGTCCCCCTCCCCTGCCCGCTCCCGGAAGGCTTTAGGGTGTTACATAAAGCCCCAGATGTCCCGTAACAGGTCCTGGCCGGGCACTGCCAGAGCATGCAATTAGCAGCTTTATTCTGTCGCTGTATTTTTGGTTCATTGGATTGCCAGGATTTAATGTTTATTTCTGTCCCACAGCTCAGCCCTGGCCGGACACTGGGAGCTCTGAGTGCTGCCGGGACAGGGTGACAATGTGGGTGCCATCCCCAGGGGGTCCCAATCCCCAGGGGTGGCAGGGGGACGGGATGGGAGATTTGTGGTGACGCCAAGCAGCGATGGGGGAGCTCTAGGCAGGCGTTTTGCTCCATGAGAAAATAACATCAGAGGAAAAACACAGGCAAACAGGTGAAAGGAGATGGTCCCACAGGGCAGGAGGGGGTCCCACTCAGCTCCCCAGGCATTGATGGGGGCTCAGGGCAGCCCTGGCAGCCAGGCCTGTGTCCAGTAGGATTTAACAACATCATCTTGGAGCACAGAGAGACCCCCAGCACCAACCCATGGCACACAACCCCGAGCACTGCATCTCCAGCCCAGAGGACCCCCATGGATATTTCAGGAAAGGACGAGCCCTGCTCACCCCAAACACATCTCTGACATCAGGATCTAGCAGGCAGCAGCACCCTTTGCTTTGGTTTTCAGTCAAAAATTGAGAAAAAGGAGAAAACCAGCATCTCCCAGGCCAAGCTCCCCAGGACAGCCCCAGAACCCCCTCCTGGGATGGGAGGTCACTGAGGGTCCCTGCACAGCCCCAGGGACCCTCGGGAAAACCTCCCAATGTCTCCATCCAGATTGGAAAGCACCACCCAACGTTCTTCCACTTCCTCACCCAGCCCGGGGCTTCCCCCTCCGAAAGCACCGCAAACACGTGGCACAGGGTGACACACGCGTCACCTCCCTGTGTCCCACTCCATCCCCAGGCCACGGCACGGAACCAGGTGCCAAAAACCACCCGTAGGCTGAGCCACATCCACCCTCACTTCCCATCCCGCCAGGCTCCAGCCTTGGCACGGCCAGCAGGAGCCACGGAGCTGCCGCCTGGCACCGCGGGCCATAGGAAGCCGTGTCACTCCCGCAGGTTTTTAGGGATTTTCCTCCACCAGACCCCTCCAGAGCTGCAGTGTCGGGTCCCTTCCCAACTCCGGTGTCCATTGGGGATGGATAAGTCCCTGGGCAGGGGGTACTAACCCATGCAGCACATCCGGCACACCAGGCAGGCGCTGAGCCGCCTCTTCTCCCCGGAGAGAAGCCGCCTCTCCATCGGGCCAGCCCGGGATGGCGAGCGCTGGTCCCGGCAAAGCGGCAGCACCCGGGCAAGGGTCTTCTGGCGGCACCTCCCGCTCGCCGACCTCCACCCCGGCGGGTGTGAACGGATGAGTTCTGGGCCACAGCTCCTCCCACCGAGCCACTTCCTACCCCCGGTGCCCTCGGCGCGGGCAGCGGCCGTTCCTCCTCCGCGGCATCGCCACCAACCTCTCACCGCCACTCGGCCCGTTCCGGGTGGCTCAAAATCCTCACCAGCCCGCGGTCCCGGCGGCCGGCAGAGCAGCTTGGAACACTCCCAGCAGCGAAGGGCAGAGCCGCTGCTCCCTCCGGCACGTGGGGAAGAAGCGATGCCGAGCGCGGTGCGGCTCCCGCAGCCCAAAGCCCGGCGGGATCGGGATGCGGGCACAGGCTGGTCCCGCAGAGCCGGGCACTGCCCGCTGGCCGGCTCTTGGCTTGTTTTTCCTCGTCTTGTTTTCCAGTTAATTGCACCAGGGACAGGAGGGACAATGCCGGGCTGTTCTCCGCGCTGTCGCCTGCCCGCCCGCGGCTTCTGCCCAAATCATGGCCCGGGTCCGGAGCGCTGGAGCCGGGACGGGCCCCGCTCGGCACGCGGGGAGATAACGGGGGCCGCCTTATCACCGCCTCTCTTCCTCTTCTTCTAAATATAATCCCCCTGCAGCCCTTCTGCCGGCTGCTGGTCCGGCCTGGAGGGCGAGAGGAGCCGGGCTGCTGCCTCGGGGAGGTGGGAGCGCGTCCCCGAGCATGGCACGGAGCACGCGGGGACACGGATGGATGTCACCGGGTCCCACACGGACAGTCGGCAGCCAGACACCTCCAGCGCTGCATCCCAGGGATGCCCACAGCCCAGACGCTCCTCCACGAGATCCCTCCTCCCATGTCCCGCAGAAATGGGGGGTTTTCCTCAGTTGTTTTTTTTTTTTTTGCCCTGACTCACCTCCTTCGGGTGGTTCCCGGGCTCTAACCAGATTAAACCTCCCCAGCCCGGACCCGCGCTATCAGCTGAGCTAATAATAATGCTGGTTACTGCTTACTAACAATATTAAGGCGTTGCAAGCTTATCTCTGCCCAGCTAATCTTTTCCAGAGTCACCCTGACAAATAACTTGTTGCAATCCCCCCCATGCTCATCCTCTCCCTGGTCTAGCAGAGGTTTGCTGGCCCCAGCCACCAAAAACCACCCTGTCACCAGCCAGGGACAGTCAGCAGAGGCATGGCAGGGAGGTAGGGCAGGGCCAGAGGGAAGATTACAGGGAAAATGAAAGGAAAATGTGTCCCACTCCAAAGACAAGCTAGTGGCAGGAAAAGGGACTGCAGAGCCTCAGGTCCCTCACACACAGGGCACGGAGCAAAGGCTGGTGGCAGTGACACAGGGAACATCGTCAGCAAACAGAGACCATCAGCCTCTGCAGGACCACACGTGGTTTAATTCCCTCCCCACCTCCTCTCCCAAAATTGCCCATCAGAACTCAGCTCACCACATCCCCAAAAACGGGGATCCCAAAGGAACCAGGGCACTGCAGCACAAACCCCCACAGAGGGCTGCACAAGGGGAAGGTGGGGCTTGGGGGTTTTCCCGTGCTCTTGGACTCACCTAGTGAAAGGAAACAGGGAAAACCATCCTGCCTCATAGCTGCTGAGCACAGAAAGAAAATCTCCCACTCCCCACCCTGCTGGACCTCAGCATCCCCAGGCACTTTCCACTGTCACAGGGATGGCTCCCACAGGTGCTGGGTGCCAGGGAACCCCCCCAGCACCACCACAACGCCCTGCACAGACAATTCCCTTCCTGTTTGCCTGTGGCAACCTCTGTCCTGGCAGCCTGCCTGTCCCCAGCAGCTCCCAACACGTCTGCTGCTCCCCCCCAGATCTCTCCTCCATCATCACCAGCCTTGCTCGCTGTCACACTCCGTCCCTGTGTGCCTCCTCCTGCCTCAGGCTGCTACCAGAGTCCAGCCCCAGCCCCAGGAACCTGCAGGATAAAAGGTGCCTGGCCAGGCACCATCCCTAATCCCAGCCCTGGCTTGGCACTCTCCATCCCACCGACACCCAGGTGCTCCCCAGCACGGCCTTTTGCCATCCTTGGCAGGGAACCAGGGGGTTTCATGTCGCCCACAGGCTCCTGGAATAAAGTTGGGAAGTGGGTCCCAAACTTTGTCCTGCAGTCAAATCCAAAGGAACACAGGAGACATCAGACAGGGCACTGCACCTGATGGTTGTGCAGAGATCTCGAGGATATCTCCAAGTCCACGCTCAGTGTGAAAGTGGGATTAAACAGGAGCCAACCATAGGGGTAAAGGAGGGGTTGGTTACTTTAAAAAGCCAAAACCCCAAAATTTTAAGCATTGAAACCCAGCGTTTTCCCTTCAAAACCATAAAAGAATGAGAATGTGCAGGGGGCTTTTTGAACCTGGCACTTTTGAGAGGGGGGATATGCAAAAAAAATCTGGCTGGCTGAGGAGCACAAGGTATTTAAAACATGCTGGCTGCCAACTTGAGAGCTGACATAATCCATCATGACAACAGAGCCAACAGGGCAGGATTTACAGAGCCTTTCACCCGGGGAGAGGAAACAGAGCCTGATTCAGCCTGGAAGAATGCACAAGAGATACCTGCGGTGGAAAAGTATCCAACACCCGGATATTTAATGAGGGAGACACCTGAGATGTGGTGATGCCAAGGAGAGCAGGGCAGATGCTCAGCAGAGCTGGGTGAGCGTCACAGAGCGAAAAACCTGCTGCAAAATGATCCTGCTCTTCCAGGATTGGGCTATACCTGCCCTTTTCTGGGAAAAAGTAGTGAGAAAAAAAAAAAACCAATAGGTTTTGAACATACTTGCTGCTTGCAACACTTCAGGATTTTTTCAAAATAGGGGTGGATTTGGGCAGGGGGAACATCCCTCCAAACAGGATGAAGCAGCAGGTCAGCATGGGGAAGAGACAGTCCAGTTGGGAAGCATCCAGGAGGTGCCCAAATGGAGCCAAGAACATCACTGGACAACACTGCCCAACCATGGAGACTAATTAAGTGGCCAGGTCAGCAGGAGGAATTGCAGCAAGGCTGGGTTTAGTGGGTGACAGGGTGCAGCACTCTGCACGCCACGTTTGTGCAATTCCCTCTCAATCTCCCTCTCTCCCAGTAGTTCAGAGGGAGAAAGGAAGAAGCGTATCCCAAAAGCAGCACCCAGGGAAAAATCTGCGCGCTTGCCCGGCTGCGCAGTCCCGCCCCTTTGCATGGAAAAAGAGAAAGAAAAGAGGGAATCGGTCATGGACGCGGGGAGAGAGCCCCATGCGGAGGCACAGGCGAGAACAAGCACGGCTGGAAAGAAAGAGCGACGAATCAAAACAAACAAATCCCAGGGGGAAGCGGTGGGGACGGAGAAGGAGTTACCGAGTCCTCCTCCGGGACCTGGAGCTATCCCACACCCCTGTAACAAATCCTTGCCCTCCTTGGGCAGTCATGTGCGAGCCCTATTTTGGGAAACTGAGGCAGGGTGAGCCCCAGCTGCTCGGCGAGGCCGTGCCAGCTCCGGGAGAAGCTCCCAGGGCCGTGTCTTGCCGGGGCTGGGAGCTGCCGGAGACGCCGCTGTCACCGAGAGGGGTGGGAGCGAGCGGGGCAGAAACGGGAGGCAGAACCCCAGCCACGCGTGGTGGGATGGTGCCAGACAAAAAGCAGCCTCATCCCCCCCCTCATCCCAGTCGCCCCCAGCCCCACACAGGCCGGGAATGGGCGGTGAGGCCAAATTTAGGCGCTCAAACCTCTGCCTCCCCCTCCCCACATTGACTGAGAGCCCACTGAGGGCTCCCCGCTGCCGTGTCCTCCTCCCTCCTCCCCACAGCCACGTCTGTCCCTGTCCCTGCCGCTGCCACGGCTCCTGGGGAGGGACAACAATCGTGTCCCTGGTCATGCCGGCCATCTTAGCGCTCCGTGTCCCCCCGAACACCCCTACCTTCCCTGCTCCGGCTCCGCCAGTACAGCACGCCGGCGATGCCCAGGACGTGGCTCAGGACAAAGGCGGCGGGCGGCAGATAGGAGCTCTCGGAAAGAGGCATCGCTTCCTACTCCCGGCCCGTTATCCCCAGCCTGGATCCGACTTTCTTTCTCCTGCTGGAGCCCGGCATCGCCGGGAGGGTGAGGGGATGGGGGCTGAGCCGCTGCCTGCAGAAACTTCCAAAACTTCCTGCCCGCGCCTCTGCCTGCAGCTGGCTGTGTCCTGCGGCGTCCCCGGAGCTGGCAGGGCTGGGGACAGCCAGCGCCGCTGGGACTGGGAGATTTGGGAGCTCCAAGAGGGGGCGGGTAAAGGGAGAAAAGCGAGCGTCAGGCCGGCTCAAACATCTTCCCTCGGAGTTCTCGCGGCCAAACTTCGTCCCCCCCCTCCCTTCCCTGCTTGGTGGGGAGAGACGTCATCTCCTCAATTTCCATTCCCAGCCTCGCTGGGAAGGAGCCGCAGCCGAGGGGACATCGGCGACAGCTGCTGCCACGGCGGCATCGCCACAACGTCCCCGTCCTCACAGGGGGAGGGGACAGTCCCCAAAGGGACAGGCACAAAACCTCATCTCGCCCCCATCCCGCGCTGGGTGACAGTCAGCAGCGTCCCCTGCCAGCAGGCAGCCGGAGATGCCACAGCGCAGCCCGGAGCGGCTGGGACATGGAGGCAGCACTTCCAGGAGCTCCCGGGGTACTCGGGCTGGAGCCAGCAGTGTCTGCCCGCAAGAAACTGCCCAGCAAGGGGATGAAAGCAACGCTGACAAAATTTGGCCTTCTGGAAGTTGAGGACCACAAGCACATCCCCATCACCCTCCCTGGATGCTCTGAATAACGTAAGAACACCTCCCATGAGGAAACACCCAAAAAGATGCTCAAACACCAGAGCTTGGTGCACCTCCCCACCCTTCCCGTGGCTGGGTGTCCCGCTTGCCCTCAGCACGGCAGACTTTGCCATGCCCAGCCCCATTTACCAGCGGTTTGCACCGCGTTGGGCGTTACTCAGAGTTTCAGTTCTTTTCGGAAAGGCTTCCGCTGCCGGCGGTACCAGGAACGGCACAGGGAAACTGAGAGCAGCCGGTGCCTGCCCGGCCCCTCTGCCGTTGTAACCACAAGCAAACGGGCTGGGGAGGCTCCCACAAAGCCTGGATTGATCTCACAGCCCCTCACACAGCTCCGGAGGGAGAAACTGGCTCTTGGATAGAGGCTGTACGGAATTAAAGGCTCGTTTTTCACCCTTCCCGTCTCCCAAGGGCTCAGACAAGAAGGGGTTGTTCTGCTGGGGCTCAGGGGAGTTGTTCAGGTGAGGGTGGCACAGAGCAGACCTGCAGAGCATCAGCCTGGCTCAGGGTTTACTCGTAGGACAGCCAGGAATCCCAGCTCAGGATTTACTGACCCGGAGATGCAGCATCAGATGCCATCCCACAGCTCCTGCTCCACATCTGGGAAACCCCATGAGGTTTCATCCAGGTGCAAAGAGATATTTATTATATATTTACAACCCTGAGCAGTTCCCCAAACCCAACATCCACCAGCTAGTCAGGCACACAAAGAAAACAGTATCAAGCAAAACCTGATAGACCCAAACATTACCTGAAACATTCCAAAACCTGGCACAGATTGCCCAGAGAAGCTGTGGCTGCCCCTGGACCCCTGGAATTGTCCAAAGCCAGGTGGGATGGGGCCCTGGGATGGTGGAAGGTGCCCCTGCCCATGGCAGGGGGGATTGAATGAGATGATCTTTAAGGTCCTTCCACCCAACCATCCCCTGATCCTATGATTGCATCGTTCCCTGGGGTTCCTGCAACCCCCACATCTTTTGGGACAACGAGATGGGTGATAAAAAATACAGAATTACCCCAGGGCTCGGTGCTGTTGCAATATATTCTCCAGAGCTCCATCCCTGCCTGGATGAAAAACATCCTGGCATAGTTGTCCTCCAAAGACGTCTGCTTTCTGTTAAAGCTGCAGGAGGAATGACCCACCACGAGGCAGGCATGAGGCCACCATAAATGGGCCAACCTGAGAGGGGCAAAGAGCCTCCTGCAAGGCTGATAAGTGCTGGTGACATGATGGAGCTGGGATGTGCCAGCAGAAAAAGGTCCAGGAAGTAGGAGCTGGTTTCCTACATCCCCTCACCCCAGCTGCAAGCACGGGGGCTCAGCTGCTCTTGGGCTTCCTGGGTGTTTCCTGCATGGAGGGGATGATAAAATGCACTGAGTGCTGCCAGCTGCTCCAGCTGGAGAAGGCTTTGGGTGAAATAAATCCTTAAAATATATATAACCATGTGTAAATACATGGTTTTATTTATTTTCATACATATAAATATAATTTGATGGAATCATAAAATGCCCTGACTTGGAAAACACCCACAAGGATCACTAAGCCCAACTCTTGAATGTATTTATATAAATGCATATTTATATCAATACATCCCTCTGCTGCAACCCTGGGGATTCCTGTGATCCCAAATTCATCCAGCTCACTTTAATACCATCACTTCATTTTCCTTTTCCCACTGCAGGAAGCTGATAGGGGAGGAAGGAGGAGGCTGATCCAGGGTGACAGGAGCTAACGTCGGGTTTTGGGGTGACTCTGCCAGGCTCTGGGGACCACCCAGCCCCAGATGCATCCACCAGCCCCCACACCCCTCCCTCCCTGCCATGGAAACCACCCCGAGCACCCAAAACACAAACAGCTCATTTTTAGTTCCTTGCAAGGCGGCTTTGCCCGGAAAGGAAAGGGGTGGGGAGAGGACACATCTCCCGCCCGCGCAGGAATTTGGGGAGTGGAGAGGCCCTGCCCTCTCACAGGGGGGTCCCCACCTTGCAGGGCACCCCATTGCTTCACAGGGTGCCCTGGGCAGCATTTTGCATCACCCAGAATGGTGGGAGACCCCAGCACTGCCCCCCACCTGGGTTTAGGGTACCCCATGGGGCAGCTGAGGGAGGTGGATCCCGAACCCTCCTTGCTCCAGCTGCTCTCCTGCCCGGAGCTGAGTCATGCCAAGCTTTGGGTGTCCTGGGCTGTTCCTCCCCCCTCCATGTGCCTCCCCAGTGAGTAATGCTCAGGCGACAGAGATCAGCTCCCGGCCCAGCTCCCGGCTCCGGCATCTCCTTATATGACCGGAGAGGCTGCTGGGACACGTCACACGGGAGCCGGGCACAGCCCCGTGTCCCTGCTGCCACTCAGGGCACGGAGCCACCCTGGCATCGGTGCAGGCAAAGCCACTGGGGTGCTCCTTCATCCCCCCGGGTGCTGTGGCCTGGCAGAAGGCAGCAAAAGGTCCGTGAGCTGCGGCCAGGGCAGTGTGTCCCAGCCCCGGGAGGTGGCAGCCAGGTGGCACTGTGGAAACGCTGGAGTGGGCATCGCTGTGACAGAGCCAGAGCTGGCACCCGGCAGCACTGAGCCGGGGTGAAGCATCGCTCCGGGGCTCTGCCTGCACCCCGCAGTGCCCAGGTGGGCAGGGGTGCTGCCAGTGCCCCCCAGCCAAGCCCCTCCATTGCCTGCAGCAGGAAAAACTGGACATGGGAGCAGCTGCGAGTGCCCTGGAGGGTTTCTCTGCCCCAAAGGGTCATCAGGGTCACCCCACCCTGCCCACGAGGCACCCCAGTTCCCACAGCAGCTAAAGGGCCTGCCCAGCAGCAGTGCTGAGCACGCACAAACTCGTGACTGCAGGACAGGAGCCAGGTTTCCTGCCGTGCTTCCTCAGCGAAGCTTTTCCCCTTTCTGTTGTTTTTTTCCTCCTTTCTGGGAGCTTTAGGAGCAAATCACAGATTTGCTTTTAGGAGCAAATCTTATGGCAGCGGCTGAAAGTCGACCAGGAGAGGAAGGAGAGTCCAGGCTTTGGATCAGGGGTGCCCTGGTAAATCAAAGACAGCATCACCCAGGGGCAGGTGGGTCGAGGAGTGTGTTTGGGCTTCCATGGGGGCTGGAACAAACACCGCTCCTAATCCTCAGCCAGGGGATGGAGCACATGCCCCACTCCAGTGCTCAGCTGAGATCATTCCCCCTCTGATCACAGCATCACACCCTCCTGGCAAACCACAGCAAAGGCAGCTGCGGACAGACAGACAGACAGCCAGACAGCTCAGCAAGGCACATCCCTGGCTGCCGAGCGCTGCCGCACGTGCCAGGGCACCCCGTTCTGCCGGCAAGCACGGGCACGGCCCCGCCGGGGCGCGGAGCCTCGCTCCACCCTGCCCGCGGCGCCAGCAGCCTTGGGAAAGGAAAGCCAGAACAAAGATGACGTTTCTTCTGATCCGGGCTATTAAAAACAAGGTGGAACGAGGCAGGTCACAGCTGCCGACGCTGCCCAGCTCCTCGGCTCCAGCTCCCAATCCCCTCCCGCTGCCGGTGAATCAGCGCCCGAGCGTGTGCGGGCACAGCCGGTGAGCCCTCGCCAGCCGGCTCCTGGCACGGCGGGCACATTCCCCACGTTCAGCATTTCCTTCTGGCTTTCATCATCCCCAGGCGGCCACATTCCCGCTGGGAGGGACAGGGAAAAGCCCCCAGGGTCCCGTGCTGGCCCCTGGGCATCACCACCCGACTCCAGCGCTGCAAAAATTGGGACTGTGGAAAGTCCCAGGCAGCAAAGCACTTGTGGCCCTGGAAAACCAATGTCCCAAACACAGGGGTTTGTGTAAATAGGGATTTTGGGTCTGAGTATCCCTCCATTGCTCCCAGTTTGCAGTGGGAGCTTGAGCTCTGATCCCACCCAGGGCTGGGGGGCTGTTCTGCACCAGCCCCCCCAGTCTGCACCGTGAGGGCAGCACAAATCAATATTTGCCTGCAGATCTCTCACAGAGGAGCTTCCAAAGGTCAGCAAAACAAGGGGAGAGGGAAGGGGCTGGGAGGGAACCTCGGAACTCCCCCCAGGCACCGTCAGTGGTAAAATCGGAACTGAGCGAAAGGAAGCGCCGGTGATAAGAATGGAGATGTTCCTTTTTCCAGCAGACGTCTGGGCACCCAAATTAGAATAATATCTTTTTTAAAAGACAAGACTTCCCTTCCCACAGCAGGGCTGGCAGTGCTGCATCGGGGGGGGGATGTGGGAAAGCACCCCAGGACCACCTTGCTGTGGGGTATGGAGGTGGAGGGCAGGGATAAGAAGGGTCGAGGTGAGGCTGGAAGCAAACATCATTCCTGTGGCTTTCATCCTGCACAGGCAAACAGCTGAGCTGGATGGCCACCTGCTTGTGACTTAATCATTCCCCAGCAGCATGAACTCCTGCTGCCAGGCTGGAGGGCAAATCCCCCAGCACACCAGCAGTTATGGGGTCTGTGGGAATGTGACATCCCAACGGGGGCCATCCAAAGGGACCAACTCTGGTGAGATGGACAGAGCCAACAGAAGAACCCAGGGCCTCGAGAATCTCAAAAACAACTCGGGAGGAGACTGTTCCTACACAGCAGGATCAGGGAGGAGCTCTCACATCTCCTGCAGGAAGAGCAGTAGGCATTCCCAGGGCATCACCTTCCTTTCCTTGGTGGGGCTCAGTTTTTGGTGTCCCAGATCCAGCACCTTTCCCAGGGGCATCCAGAGCCATCAGCACTTCCAGCCCTGGATGCCCACCCCTCCATGCATCCCCCAGAGCGGCCCCATCTCCCTGTGTCCCTGACACAGATCCCAGCAGATCCTTGCCCACGAGCCACGTGCACACAATGCCAGCCTGGACACATCTCACTCTGACTCTCTCCAGCACCACATGGCCTTTGGAACTCTCCCTCCAGCCCGGGAGCGAGCGTGACGCTGGAGGGGGGTGATCTCACCGCTGCTTTCCCAGCATGACAAACCTCCCTCCTCATCCACCCTCCCCAAGGCTGCCGGGATCCTGCTGACACAGCAGCTCAGGCATTATTTCATCGCTTCCCACTTCTCGGAAGCCTCCCGTGGCTTGTCACCCCTCCGAGGACGCTGGCAGTGCCTGCTCACTGAGTGATGCCACGAAATTCACGGCCACGTAAGCCCGGAAAGCACCGAACCCCGCAGAGCTGGCATGGACTCGGTGACATTGTCCTGCATGGAGAGGGCAGGAGGGAACAGAGGCACTGGGGGCACAGATCAAAGCTGCACGGAGAGCTTGGAGCCATCCTGGATGCACTTGGAAATGCTGGGTGAGAGGGGAGAGGTGAGGATGGGCATGCACAGGGAAAGGAACAGCAAAGGTCTCCCAGCTGAAAACACCGCGGGCTCTTCGGGAGGGAGCAGCACCAGCCCTGGGCAGAGGAAGGCTTGCTCGCACACCCACGTGCAAGAGGACACACACGTCTGCACACCTTCCCAGGGGCCTGTGCTGACAGGAGAAGTGGCTTCTTTCCCAGGCCGGGGGAGGAGGAGGAAGGCGATGCCATCTCCGGGTCCCTCCCTGCCCCTCCGGCCACGGGGACAACGCCGCACACCTCCAGAGAGCCGGCTGGCTGCACGGCTGGGTAAACACCCGCTCCGGAATTCCCAGCACACCCCGGCAGCGGAGGGAGAAAGCCATGAAAAAACCAGTCACCAAAAAAAAAAAAAAACGCCCCCCACCAGGAGATGTGATGGAAACCCCAGCAGAGGGGATAGGCACAGGAGAGCAACCCAAATCCTACACAGGAGCCGAACACCAGGAATGCCCCGAATGCTGGAAAAATCCCCCAAATTAAGTCTCAGGCCCCAGCCCCTCTTGGAGGAGGCAGAGCCCGCTGTGCTGTGGCTGCTCAGGGTGCGGAGCTGCTCGCCAAGCCCCAGGGAGAGCCGTGGGGAGCCGGATCGGAGCCGCGGCGCTGGGATCATCGCCGGCAGCTCAAGTCCGAGCTTTGCACTTCCCACAGCAGCGGCTTAGGGAGCAGGAAAGCCGGGGGGGCGGAGGGATGGCCGGCATCAAAACTCCTTTTCTAGCAGCTAACAAAAGAGCCGGTGTCTCCGCAGAGAGGCTCGTTATTCCAACGCCAACCAGAGGCTGCTTGGCAGCGGGGGAAATAGGGAAATGTTGGGCTACTGGGAACTGGCTGCGCTTTGTTTGGGGGCTGCTGTGTTTGCACAGGCCCCACACAATGGGGGTGTCGGGGCCAGGGGGGTCAGGGCTGGGCTGTCCCCCGGGTATGGCCACCAGCTCTGGTGGCCTCATCCTGCTCCGCACAAAAAAAGCACAGAGGTCACTGCCCAAGGTGCTGTTAGGAAGTTGTGGGTCCCCCCCTTTTTTCTGCCTTCAGCTTCCCAGATGTGCCCCAAAAAGCAGCTCAGGGTCTCCCCAGCCTCGCCACGCTGCGAACGCGAGGACGGCGGTGGTGGAGCCAGAGATGTGCAAAGCCTCCTCTGAGAAATGGAGGTCAAAGAGAAGGAAGCAGCCGATTCCCTCCTCTTCCTCTGCAGATGGAGGGCAGGCAGCAACCTTGAGCCCTGATCTCATTAGATGTCCCAAACTAAGCAGTGTGAAACCTGATTAGCGCCGGGCGGGAGGCAGGCGGAGGAGCGGCGGCTTGTTCTGCCAGCCAGCCCCAGCACCCTGCCTCTGGAGAGGGGGTCTGAGAAGCACAGCACCCACAGCTGCCTCCCCACAGCACCCAGGACCTGGTCCTGGTCCTTCCAAGCCCAATCACACCTCAGGTCGTGGCCATGCTGTGCCCTGAAGTGATGCTTCATCCCAGCTGCTCCCACCAGCTCCCGGCCAGTTGGCCTTGGCCTGCAGCAGCACAGAGAAATGTAGGATTAAAAAAAAAGGGGGAGGCAGGAGCCCAAAACTTCTGTTCCTTAGAGACCTGCTCTCCTGCAGAGAAACTTAATCCCTGTTAAAAAGCAAATGAAATAATCCAGTTGCTAACACTGCTCTGGCCACTCCGTTCAAGCCCCAGATCCGCCGGACCCCTCCAGCCTGGCCCAAGCCCAGCAGGGCTGAGCCGGACCTTTCTGGGGTTAAAACCACTCCTGGCACCACAAAGCTGTGGTGGGAAAGCTGTAAATCAGCAGAGATCCTCAGTTAGGGCACAGCTCGTGAGTGTCCCTGCCTGGCAGGGCTGCCTAGGGGACACCTCACCGGGTGGCCGTGCTGGAAAAGTGTCCCCCACCCTTTCCCAGGAGACACCAGCCTCATCCTCCTCTTATATAGGGGCACAGGGCTGGCAGAGCCACGTGCTGGAGGAGCCAAAACTCCCCAGGGCCTCCACCCAGGGCAGCCAGGGAAGATGTTGGCCCTGGATCTCTTATCACACCCGGCCACCTTGGGCGGCCCCGTCTGCTCCTCGGGGAAGCCACCACACGATGGGACGAAAGCAAATAGTGACAAGGGGACGAGCTGTGGCACCACTCCAGCACTGTGGCACACAGCAGGGCAGGATGCTGCTCCTGCCTCCTGCTCTGATCCCACACACCCCTCAGGCAGCAGAGCCAGCGAGCAACACCCAAACCCCTTCTCTTAAACAGCAGAAACTCAGCAGAGCTGCAAAATTCCTCACTGCGGGCACATGTGCCATGGTGAGGTGACAGGAACAAGCATGGACCCACTCCTTGGTCACAGGGGAAAATCTGAGCCCGGTTCCCCTGGGGAAAGCACGTGGCAGCTCCAAGGTCAGATGGAGCCAGATTAGCTGGCAATGCACAGACAGAGCCAAGGAGACACCAGGTTTGAGCCGGCTACCAAGTAAACAACAAAACTCCTCAGAAAGCAAAACCAGCCGGCCTTGTGCTTGCTGGTAAAATTAACCCAGCAATAAATTTGTAATCTAATGGGCTTCCTCAGCCGAGCCCAAAGGATCTGGTCATCTCAGGGCCATGACCAATGCTGCCCTGGGAAACTCAAGATGGAAACTGTGTGGAAAGTCTGGGTGACCCCACACCCACCGGGGCAGGGTCCCTCTGGAGCAACATCCTTTGTCCCCAGAATGGAGACAGGGATCTGGCAGGGCCCCCCAGCCCCATCCCAGCTGGGCGGGCAGGGGGCACTGGGATGCTCTCCAAGCCCCTTGGAGGGCTGACAGGGATGGATGCTGGCACAGAGCCGGGGGTCAGGGGCCTGGACTTACACACACGAGCATTTACATATGAAACACTCCCAGCTCCAATATCCGCTGCTGCCTCCACCTCCCCGGGGAGATGAATAGAGATGAGGGGGGAGAAGGGAAAAGAAACCTCTCCAGCAATAAAACCTTGTTTTCCTCCAGCTCTGGCCAGCCCCGCAGCTCAAGGACAGGCTGGGCTGGCTGTTCTCAGTGCTGGGAGCACACTTAGATCCATGGCAATGCCAAACAGTGACAGCAGGATGCTCGGCACAGCATCCCCACGCCAGTGAGCACCACAGAGCCAACCATTCCCTGTGGGCACCCCTTTTGTGCTTGGATGCACAGGGAAGTCCCCCAGCAGTGTGAAACGGCTCAAACTGTGCTGGCTCAAGCAGCATTTGGCCTCCTCCAAGCACAGAATCCCAGACTGGTTTGGTTGGAAGGGACCTTAAAGGCCATTTCATCCCCATGGGCAGGAACACCTTCCACCAGACCAGGTTGCTCCAAGCCCTGTCCAACCCAGCCTTGGAAACTTCCAGGCTCCACCCCACTGAATTAAAGCCACAAAGGGCTGTGGTAAACACAGCTGGTGACAGACAAAGTCAGCATCACTGGGTGTAGAGGCAACAAAACAGACCAAAACCCCACAGACCGGGCTTCTCAGGGACGTGCCACCCACGTTTCCATGTCCTTGTTCCGGGCTCACGGGAATGGAAAGTGCCACGAGCTCCGGGATGTGGGAGCCAGCATGGGAGGCCAACGCTCCCAGCAGGGCTCTGGGCAGCACCTGGAGAGGAGAAGGCTGCCAGCTCAGCTCCTGCAAGCAGTCACCTTGTAAACACGATTAATAATGTCATCTTGGCTCCCTGCACCTCGCTGTCGAGGGCACGACGGGAATTCACCGAGCTGCAGCTGGATACGAGGCTGGAAGGCTCCGTGGGAGAGCTTCAGCAGCAGCCCCAAAACACACAGTGGGGGTCAGTGGCACCCAAACCCTGCACCCAAACCCAGCACCCATCCCTGCTCCGGCTGCCAAGGGGCTGGAGATGGAGGGGACACCACCCCCGGCACACCCAGCCGGCACATGGCGACTCGGGGCTCCTTTTACATTGATTCCCAGTGCCAGCTGCAGCGAGGCTCAGGAAAAATTTATGATGGACACCACTGCAGCATAAGAAAGTGAATTATATTCCTCCCAGACTCGATAACTCAGGGCAGCTGTCAGCACAGAGCTACGGGATTAACCCTTTGCGGCGGCGGCACGGGAGGGTGGGGACACTGCCAGCCTGCTGGTGACAACTCCCTTGGCTCCCTGCTAAATTAAACATGGAATTGATTCACCTTTGTTATACAATGGGATCAGCTGGTAAAGCCCAGCCAAGGCCTTGCTGTAAAAAAGGGGCAAGTCAATGACAGCATTGTTGGATGACAGGCGATGGCATTCCAGGTGCCTTCTGTTTTCCTCTCCTCTCCTTCTAGCAGAACTCCTGCAGCAGGATGAGGCTGGCTGAGAATTCCAGAGGAAAAAGCTCCTCTGACAGCAGGGAGGATAAAGAATAGAGACAGGAAGGGGAGAAAAAGCATTCCCAGAGCACCAGGTAAGCTGAGCTGCTAACCCGCAGCCCAGGCTCGCTGCTTGTGACAGTGGGACAACGGCTGCCTGCCTCCAGCCACCTGCCAGGGGCCAGCCCAGCACGATCGGGTGTCCCAGCTGGCTCCCCAGGGACAGCCTGAGAGGCAGGAGAGGGCAGAGCACTTGGAAAGAGCTTTAGAAAAAAGGGAAGTGGGAAAACAGCAATCTGCACCCGGGTGCCACCGTGCACCCGCAGCCACACAGCAAAAACACCCTGAGCAGAGCAGGATCAGCCCCCATCCCGTGGGAACAGCAGCCTGCTCTCCTCTGGAGCAGGAATCTGAACTCAGTTCCTTTCCCAGTTGTTATTTGCCCAGAGTTTCTCCCTCAGCTGCTGGCAGGGCTGGGCCGGCCGCTGCCCCAGCGCTGCCTCCTTTGTGCCCAGCTCCAAATCCAAGAAGAGGACAAAAGAGGGAAGCGAAGCGGAGCCCTGGAAGCACCACCCCTCCCGGGGAAGCCGGCAGCTCCTCCTGGCTGTGCCGGGAGCGCTGGATCTGCCTCGATCAGGAGGGATCAATGACAGATGGTGGCACCCAGCCGGAGCCTCAGCGGCTCAGCCTCTCCCTGCCATGGCTCACAAATACCTCTCAGGGTGCCGAGTCCATCCAGGAACTTCTTGTACTTCTCCAGGTTCATCTTCCAGCCGATCCCACCCTGCTGCTCAGCTGGGCAGCATCGGGGCAACCACAAGCTCCAGCCACTGTCCCCAGCTCAGCATTCCTGCTGGACTCCTCTCAGTCGCCCTTTGACCACTGGCAGTGTTTCCTTATTTGATGAAAGCCTCCCAGAGCTGAGGCCAGCCCCCTTTTTGCAAATGAGCCCAGCAACTGCCCCGCACCAGCAGGGCCCCCCGGCATCCCTTATCCCACCCCTCCACGCCAGAGCTTTCAGAGATTGTATGTCCTGGGGATATTTCCAGCAAGGAGCGTGCTGGAGGGAATTGGGAGGGGAAGGAATAAAAACCAATGGGATTTAAGGCGAGGAAAACGCAGGCAGTGGGCAGATGGGTTCCCATCCCTGTGGGAAAAGCCACCCTGGTGACTGACACCAGGCCGACAGCCTGGGAGAAGCCATCAGAAAAGTGCCATAAAATGTTGGAAAAATGGGCCAGGTGAGAGCCAGGAGCAGATGGGGAGCAGATCCCTCCTGTCTCTGCCCCCCGACACTCGCCACATGTTCACCTCGCCCTGGCTGCGAGGTGCTTACAAAGCTGAAAAGGAGATTTACTGGTTTTAAAGGAATTTTTGGCAGCAGGAACCAGCCCAGAGCAATCCAAGGGGATCCAAGTCCCTGCCTCGCTCATCGCTGCCCTTCAGCTGGACTGGTGTCCACCAGACACGGACCAGGACTTCTGTTAAATCAAATAATAAAGACAATAATGACAATGATAATTATAATAATATAACCATCATCAGTAGTGTTGAAACGTGCTGTCATGGAGGTAGATCCTGCTCTCCACATTCCCTCTCTGGAGAGATCCCAGCAGATTGAGCAAGACCCACCACACAGTGCAGGATCATCCTGCCTGGGCTCCCACACAGCATTTGAGCTTTGCCAGAGGAAGGGGAGAGAAATAGAGCAAGGATGTGCTGCAGGAACCAAATCTGCCCCCAAAAAACAAGGGGGAAGCTCCCTGAAACTCAGGGCAGCAAGGAGATTCCCCTCATCCACGGGCACATGGATCCCTGGCTCCTTCACCGTGTGTTGAGATGAGATCCCACAAAGAGCAACCACCATCCCATGGCAAATTATCCATAAAAATATTAATAAAAACAGAACACTCATGGAAAGCAACCCTGTGCCCACCTCCTCCACAGCTCCAGGACAGACAGACACTTCTCCAGGGACAGACTCACACCAGGGGTATCACTTTGCATGGTGAGCACAGCAAACCCAGCAGGCCAGTTGCTGCTTGTGCCCCTGACAGCTGGGAACCAGGGAGCCAAAAATCCCTCTGGGAGCTCCCAGTTGGAAAAGGGGGGGCAGGTGCTGAGGTGCATTCTCCACACTCTGATTACCCCAGCACCCTCTGCACCCCTGGGCTCCAGTGGGATGGAGGTGACATCCATTCACCCCAGGGGATGGATGTGACATCATTCATCCCAGCAAGGAGCTGATCCAGGAGCTGATCCAGCCACCAGGGAGCCTGGATTTAGGAGCTGGAGGTGCCCACTGCATCCCTGGCATCACAGGGCCATTCCCAGCCATCCCCCCGTGCCCGCCGGCAGCAGAATAAAAGTTGCTGGAAGAAGCCAAGTTGTCACCACTAAAAATAGCACAATGGAATTTTCCTCTAAAGGAAGAAAAAAAAAAAAAGGGTAAAAAAAAAAAATCCTGATCCTTGCTGACAAAGGGGCTGTGAGAAGGAAGGGTGGGAACAGCCCCATGGAGGGGACACGAGGGGACATCAGGTCCTTCCCCTCCAACACCCCCAAACAGGCACGGAGAGCTGAGCCCATCACGGGGGGACACTGAGATCCCACCTTATTTATCTCCATCCTCTCCTTCCTGGCAAAGGGGAGACACCAGACCCCACCAGGATGGCCACTGGACAGGGCAAGCAGGCAGCTGCTCCAAAATGACAGCAGCAGGAGGGAGATGGAGGGAATTGAGCCCGGAACCCACTGAGCTCCCCCAAACCCTGCCTTGATGGGGAGAAGGGCACTTCCCTCCTCCCGTCCCGAGGGGGTTAATGGGAAGCGGGTCTGACGCCACCAGATCCCATCCCCAAACATCCCAGCTCCTTCTCCCCTCTGCCGGGAACGCCAGGAATTCCTGGAGGAGGGAGGGAGGGAGGGAGGATCGCTCCAGCTGGCTCCATCAGCACACTGAGACTGCTGGGGGGGAGTCAGGGCAGCCCCCAGCTCCCAAAGCATCCAGGAATCCCAGATCTCCCAGCACAGCAACTGCCCTCCCAGCAGGAACGAGAAGCATCCCAAACAGCCGGCCAGGATGAAATATCTCACAGGCAGCAGCGTCTGGAGGCGCCTGCACTGAAACCTCCCGTGCCACCCATGGATGTCCCCACCGCTGTCACCCCGGAGCTGGGGGGATGCTGGGACACCCCACCAGGCCCAGGAGTGGGGATGGAGCCGTTCAAGCCATGCCAAGGATGTTGCCAGAGCTAGGGAATGGAGGTGTGATCCTGGACACACGCCTGGGGTGCAGGGTGGATTTATTTAGGGACAGCCTCAAGGCTGCACCGTCACCGCCCTGGCAAGCCCCCAGCAGGGTCACAGGGACGGCCAGGGCCACCCCAGCTGTCCCCAGCATCACTGTGTCAGCTGGACACGCCTGCAGCAGAGGGGTGGTGCGGGGGGGGGGGCACTAATTAACGCTCATTAGCTGGCGGGGCAGCACGTGCAGAGCGGGACCACCGGGCTGGGAAGACATCCAGACCCCACTCCACATGGAAAGGAGTTGCTCCCACAGGATAGATTTACCAGGAGAAAAAAAAACTGCCCAAGGTCAGCTGGAATCTCCCAGGCAAGGGAGCCCTTGTATACAGTTTCCTGCAGGGAAAAATAAGCTGCTGGCAAAAGCATTTCTGTAGGGCCACAACGGACCCAAATAACGATTAATAAAAACCAAGAGGAGTTCCAACCTGACAGGACACAAAAATCCCACTGGGATCAAGGCACAGATCCATGGCTGTGTAAGAGTGGGGTGGATGGCTGGGGGAAGCAAGGGCAGAGCAAGAGGTTTGGAGAAGGAGCTGGTTTCAATGCCAGCCATGTCAGGATTACACCCCTGACCTGGGCAGGGGTCCCAGCAGAGCTTGAGGAAGGGGAAAGACTCCCAGCAGAGCTCAAGGTGGGCCAAAACAGAAGCTGGGAGAGAACACAGCCCACGCAGGTGCTGCAGAGGTGCAAAACACAGCACTCATCACCTGTGGGAGGCTGGAAAAGCTTTCCCAGCATCATTAAAAAAACGCTCATCCGAGCAGAGGAGGGCAGGCAGGCACGCTGGGACTCAGCGGAGGGAAACAGGGCTCAACAGGAAATGAAAAATGGAAATGCAGGCTTGTCACGCACAGGAAAACAACAAAATAAACACAATTGTGGCCTCCCAGCGCCCGGAGCTCGCTGGCTCAGAGCACTGATAAACAGTGGGTGACAAAGGGACACTCCAGGCACGGCGAGGCCACCAGGCACAGGCACAGCCAGAGCTGTCCCACCTCTGCTGGGAGCCACAGAGCCAGGCTGTGCTCTGAGGGGTGACAGGGAGCTGCAGCCCATCCTGCCAGGATCAGCATCCTGCTTCTCCCCAGGAATCTCCCAAAAGATCTTGCCCAACAGCCCCCCTCCCACTTCCCCCCCCCACCTTCCAGGAATCTCTGGGCTTATCTGACCCAGAAGCAGGACACGCATCTCACATCACATCCCAGGACTCATTTTACCGTGTCCACAGCCAAACACCACACCAAATCTGATCACTCAGCCCCACCACACACCCCCACGGGAAGCTGAGGCTGGAGGATCCCCCTCCCTGGCCCCCCAGCCGGCTGAGATCCATCCAGACACACAAAACCCCACGACATGAGCTTGGAAGTGAAACTTCCCAGCTTATTAACACAAGCATCCTCCGTGCAGGGAATTTCCTTGGCGGTTTCCCACTCCAAGCTGGAGGCTGTTTGAACATCCCCAGACCCCCCAGACAGGGCAGTGCTGAGAGGCTAAATCTGAATTTCCCCGGGAGAAAGAGCGTCTAGAAGGAAAGGGAGATCTCGAGGACAGCATCCAGCAGGGATGAGGGGTGTGCTGGAAAGATCAGCTCCCTGCCTCCACCCCTGCTCCCCCACCACCTCCCAGCACCGGCTCTGCTGGTTCCAGCCTCCGATGGGATGGGATGGGAAAGGTGTGAGCAGTCAGGAGAGCAGCCGGTTTGCTGGTCCTGCCCATGGACCTGGGATGGTTCACCCAGCCCCGGGGGGCACAGCACGGGTCACCAGCCCCAGCAATTAAGGCTCCCCTGCTGTGTCCCCTCTCCCGGCCCCATCCCAGGTGTGCCAGCACCCCTGCACCGCCTCTCCCCAGGGCAGCGATTGCCCCACCTGCCTGGAAAACTCAGCTGGCGTTGCTAAGATCCGGCCACAGCACGGAACTTCCACGGCAGCGACACCCTAGGCATGGCAGGGCCACGGAGAGGATTGGGAAGGGCTGGATTATTGGAGCTCAGGGAGTGGGGTCCCTTCCAGGGCTTCCCTGTGCTGTTTCCCAGCTGCTCCGTGCTACCCCACGCCTGTCCCGGGCTCCTGCTGCAGCCGGCAGGGAAACACTGCCCCGTGCAGGAACCAGCCAGGCTGAGCCCATGGTCCAGGCAGGCTCTCTGTGCAGGAGGATGGAGCTGGATCCAGAAATCCCAGCACGGACCAGCTCCTTCACACCCACCCCGAGCTCCAGCACAGCCTCTCCCTGCAGGAAGACAGGAGGAACTGGAACCTGCAGCAGCCTGCTGCTCCCACAGCTTGGATTTATCCATTTCAGACCCATAAAAAAGGCACTTATCACGCGGGTATTCAAACAATGGTGTTAAGACACTTGAAATTTAAATAAAACCTCTTGTTTTACTTCCCTCTGGGAGGTTCCTTGCCACTGGCATCAGCCACGGTATGTCCAGAGCAGTCTAAACTTAGCTGACACAAGCGAGACGAGCCTGGAAAGGAGGTTGGCTGGGACCCAGCAGACGGAGGTCAAAGACTCTGGTCTCGCCCCGGAGCATGAGCCGGGAAGGAAAAGGCTCCACGGGAATGCAGAGCTGAGGAGAGCAGGCAGAGAACAGCCAAAGGCTGTTGCAAAGGCTGCTGAGAGGAGATCAAAGCCTTCTGGCACAGCCCCGCACACCAGCGGTCACGTCCCGGTGACGGTACCACGGATAAAGCCACCTTGCACCCACCTCCTGCCCTCCCAGGGGATTTTCTCTCTGGACCAGAAGCACGTGGAAAGGAGGAGAAGCAGCCAACAGCTGCAGGAGCTGCGAGAGCAGGGCTCAGGCACGGTTCTGGTTCATTAGCAGGGCACCAGGACAACGCCGGCCGTGGCTTCCGCTGATCCCGTGGATGCCAGCGGGATGGGGGGAGGCACACGCCTCTCTGCCAGGCAATCCCAGCCCGGGAGGCACCCCTGGGCCTTGGGATGGGGATGACTCCACTCACAGAGCCAGCCGGGCCAGGTGGGGTGGATCCTGTCACCTGCAACACCACCAGCCCGATTTACCCGCTGGCCAAAACAAACAGGAGCAAAACAGCTCCTCGCACCCAGTGCTGGGGCTCCACCTCAGACACTCAGGGCTGCCCCAGGCTCCTGTCACCTTCCTGAGCCCCCCTTTTGCCTCTGGTCCCCTCCCCCCGTGCCAGAGAAGCCAATGACTCGCACACATACCCCCTCAAAAATCAGGGTTATTCACCCAATGATGGAAAATCCCATGGCTTCTAGCCCAGTTTCCCCCACACTTGCTCCAGCCAGGGACTCTCCACTCCAAAAGTGGAACTTGGCCAACCCTCCTCCCGAGGGATGAAGAGGAAGAAGGGCTTCCTCTCCCCCAGTGAGGAGTCACCACCACGCCACCAGCCCCAGCAGTGCTCTCACAGGCCACAGAAGCCTCGTGCAGCCCACTCAGCACCAGCCAGGAGTGATGTTTATCCTCGTGGGATGGATCTCCCAGCAATCCCTTGCATCAGGAGGCAGCTGCACGCTGGGAGAGCTGTTTGCCTTAAGGAACCAGGCACCTCCAAGTCCCCAGACACCTCCAGGTGCATTTGTTGTGGCACCACACCAGCCACAAGTGGGAAAAAAGGAGGTTCTTCAGAGATGGGCATGGCCAGGAATGCCACCCACCACCAGGAAGGCTCCAGTGCCAACTGGAATCAATATTGGTTGATTTATACAAGGGTCCCCCACCTCTCCTGCCCACCCCAGGGTCTCCTCCAGTCCTTGGGAGGTTGTTCTCTCCCTAACTGGAGCCAGGTTACTCAACCAAGGTGACAAACCACCTTGTGCTGTCCCAGTCCAAACAAGCCAGGCCACGTGCCGGGCACCACGGAGCAGGCAGAGACAGTGCCGGGAGCAGGAAAAAGCTCTTGAGATGCCACAGCTCCAGGTTTTCTACCCCCAACCCCCCCAAAAAAACCAGTTAATTATGAGAAAGAAAGGATTTCACCGGGATTGATTAGTTAATGTTTACAGCGCTGTGAGCAGGGGAAGCATGACCTGTGTTCTGAGCTTGGCAGAGCTGCCGGCACCCTTGAGCTGCCGGGGGCTGCTCAGGGCCACGATTTCCATGTGCTGATTTCTCCTGATTTTCCAAGGGGACAGTGAGGGTCAGCACCCACCAAAACACAACAGGAGGCTGCCATGAGAATGGAGAGCGGCCTCAGCTGCTGGGACAGAGCCAGGCTCCCCTTCCTACCCCAAAAGTGAGGTGTCCAAAAAGCTCCACCACCACCATCACCCCCCGCGCCGATGCCGTCATTCCCACCGGGATCCGCGGCAGCACGTCCTGGCATGTGCCACAGCACCTTGATCCAGGCGTGAGGCAAGAGGGGCTGGAATCCCCGCAGGGAACTGGCCTGCTGGCTTTCCACTGGGCCACACTGGTGGAGGTGGTGGCACTGGGGACCTGCCAGCTGCAGGTGTGGGGTTCTCTCCAAGCGGGTTGGCGGGTGAAGGAGGCGAGAGCCAGCGGAGCGCTGAGACAGCACCGGAGCCACCATCCCCCAAAATCCCCATTTTTAGCCCCATCCTCTGGTTGAAGCCACCCCCTCGGGAGCAGGGCACAGCAGGTGGGTGCCCCCGCAGCGCTGATGCAAACGTCCTCCCCCGGCAGGCCCGGGATCGGGAGCATCCCGGCGAGCC
Organism: Leptocoma aspasia; assembly: GCA_013399835.1. NCBI lineage: Eukaryota > Metazoa > Chordata > Aves > Passeriformes > Nectariniidae > Leptocoma > Leptocoma aspasia. Next base: position 18,387 of record VXAX01004309.1, on the reverse strand, counting down.
CCGGCGCCGCAGCGCTGCGGCACAGCTCCCCGGCACCCCGCTGCCGAGGGTGGGTGTTCTTAGAAAGAAAGGAATCACGGGGATCTGCCAGCTGCTTCACTCCTGCTCACCAGGGAAAATCAGGACTCTCAGCCTGCCCTGGGACCCTTCCCGTGCCGCTGCTCTGCTTCTCTCCAGACCTGTCCCGGCTCGCTCGACGGCAGAGGCCTCGCTGCTCAAATTGGGATTTTTTTCAGGTATTTAGTGGTGCTGTCTAAGAGAAATGCATTTGCAATGCTGGCTCTGGCAGTGCCAAGTGTCCTCCTTGCCCTCCTTGCTGCCGGTGACAGCAGCGCCAGGTCCTGCATGTGGCAGGTCCGGGGTGGCCACCACAAGCCGGCCACCAACACCACAGGTCTCCCCACTCGGCCCTCAGCAGTCACATTTCAGTGAAAACTCTCCATTTCTGCAGGATTAAGAGGGGGAGGGGATGAGCCAGTGGAAAACTTGTTCTGGACAGGAAAAACCGAACGGTTTACAGGAGCTGCAGTGGGGAATAACAGGGAAGAGACAACACGTCCACCAACTCAAACCCAAACAACCCAAACTGCAGCGCTGGTGGGATGTCCTGGGAAGGGTGGGGAGCTGGGAAGGGGTCAAAAGCAAAGAAAAGCTTTCATGGGGTATAAACACTCATTTCCCCTACACCACAAACAAGCTCTGACAACACCCAGCGGGGTATTTCCAAGTTATCACCAGCTTTCTGCCATATCCCAGTGCAAAAATCAGGTATTCCCTAGAAAAAGTCCTTCCCAGAAGAACCCAATTGCTCATGGAAGGCACCAACAGCCAGAGCAGGGAGCGGGCAAGCAGAGCTCAGGTGCCAGGGGTGCTCCAGCTGGGCCAAGGGCATTACAGGCCCTGGAATTTCCATTTTTTTCCCTGGAACAAAGCAAACCCGACAAGCAAACAGCAGCTCCTTCCACGCCAGGGCTGGCATCCGTGTCTCCACGCTGAACCCAACTACATCAAAGCAGCTTTTTATTAATAAAAAAGTTTGTCAAGTACTTGGACGAGCCCAAGTCACGTTTCCCAGTGCCCTTCCAAGGCACCCGAGGAGGTTTTATTCCCTGCTCCCTGTGTGTCTCTCACACCTCTGGGATGTTTGAGTGGCACCCCTGAATCAGGGAGCCAGGGAATCCATTATTCCCCTTTCTCTGCAGAAAAAAAAGGAAAAGGAAACAAGCACTGTGAGTGCCTGGCTCCTCTCAGCCCGGCCATCCGCATTTTAAAGAGAATTGGCTGCTAAACTTATCAAACGGAGCACTGGGAGCCCTGTGGGGCTGGAATCTGGGCTCCAGGACAAGCCTAGCGCTGCAGCGGGGAGGAGAAAAAAAATAATAATAACAAGCAGAAGAATGGGAACGCACACAGCTGCCGGGGATGAGCCGCCGACACCAAAACTGCACACTCACTGCCGGTACCGGCACCGGCCTCGGCAGCACCTTGGCCCCTCATCCCTGCCCGGCTGCGGCTCAGAGAGGGACCCCGGCCGCCTGGGGGGCTGTGGGGACACGGATGGGTCCCCACAGCCCTTGTGGCACCGCGGGAGCGGGCACAGGGATGAGGGATGCCGTGCCGCTGCGAGCGGCGGGGTGCCCGGGTGGGATGCTGGGCACCCCACGGAAGGGACACGGGGACACCAAAACTCTGGGCAAAGCCACGCAGGGGACGCGGGACGCTGACGCAGGGCTGCCGAGCGCCCCCAGCCATGCCACGCTGGGGACACCGGTGTCGCTCATCCCTCGGGCAGCCCACGCAGGGATGCTGAGCCCGCGGGCAGCCCACGCCGGAGCCGCGGCACTCAGGAACCCCACGCAGGGACGCTGCTCCCCCACACAGCCCACGCAGGAACCCGGGACACCACACGCAGGGGACACCTGGGACGCTCAGACGCTGTCCCCACGCTGGGGACACTCGCATCAGGACACCCCACGCGGGGATGCTGCCCCCGAGCATCCACCCCGCAGCGGGACCGCCTCCAGCGCTCCGGCCGCGGGCACCGAGAAAACACCGAGAACCACGACAAAACACCGGGAAGGCACCGGAAAAGCTCGGGAAGGCTCCGGGACGGCGCCGGTTGAGCCCCGCGGGGCCGCGCTGCAGGCCGGGCCGCGGGCCCCGGCGGGCGCGGTACCTTTGTAGCGCTCCAGCACGTCCTCGTAGGCCTGCACGAACTCCTTCTCCTGGCTCCGGTTAACCGGGAGCAGCCCCGGCACGTACCCGGCCATGGCGGCCTTTGTGCCCGCGCTGGGCGCAGCTGCCGGCGGCGCGGCCAGGNCACGGGAGGGACACGCCCTTGGGCCGTGCCCACACACGGTGACACGCCCCTAGATCCGTTCATGGCTCCCGGGACCCCCTCACCGGCCCGGTAACCGCACAGGGATGGGGACACTGCCGTGGACGGGGACACGCCCATGGACACCCCCTCAGAGCCCGCGATTATCGTGACCACGCCCATGATCACGCCCGTCAAAGCAGGCCCCGCCCACCTGTTCGTGTTTGCTCCGCCCCTGTTGAGACCACACCCCCGAGTGGGCTCCGCCCCCTAGCGCCCGCCCCGGGCCCGCCGCGACCCCTGGCGGCCGCTCGGGTCAGCACCGGGCGGGGACAACGCGGGGTGACACGGCGGTGACATCGGGGTGACATCGGGTATATAATGGGGGTGACACCGGGGATTATACTGGGGGTGACACAGAGGTGACACCGCGGGTGACAATGGCTGTGATACCAGGAACGACACCAGGAGGTGACACTGTATGTGACACCGGGAGGTGACACTGGGAGTGATACTGAGGGTGATACCAGGAACGACACCAGGGGGTGACACTGGCAGTGACATCGGGGACAACACCGGAGGGTGACTGACACAGGCAGTGACACCAGGGGGTGACACAGAGGGGTGACACCTTGGCAGGGGGGGGATGACACTGCCCGGATGTGATGCCATCACAGTGCCACGCTGTCACCCAGAGACACCCAGCAGCAATTCGTGCTGCTGGCACATTCCAGTGAGCCCAGGAAGTTCATCCCAGTACATCCCAGTACATCCCAGTGTACCCAGTGCATCATCTCAGCTGCCCCCAGCCCCCCTGTCCCCAGGATGGGGGTCCTGCTGTGACCAGGGACAGCCAGGCCCCCTGGCACTGCCTGGAGGGGCCGTGGGGGAGTGGGGACCCCTCAGCATCACCTGGCGAGGAATGGGCAGGAAAAGGGGGGCCCTGAGAATCAGCTGGGGGGCTTTGGAGGGGATGGAAAGGCCCCACCAAGGGGAACAGTGGGGCAGAGCCAAACCCCACCAGGAAATGGGGGTTCAGGCACTTCCATACCCACAGAAACCCCACTCAGCCCCCCCAAATCCCAGCCGAGCTGACGGAGCAAAACCTCCCGTGGAAAGAGCTCTTACAGGGGCACGAGGGTGGCTGTCCCCAGGCCAGGGGACACCCCAGTCCCCCCAACACCCACCCACACCCCGCTGAGCCCACAGGACACCCCCTCGCCATGACCCCAGCTGGACCCAACCCCCCCCAACTGGGGCAAATCCCGGCCCTTTTTTGGCCATCTCAAGATGTTGCTTTTTCACCCCGATGCGCTGTTCCCATGGCAACTGGAGGGCCCGGCTGGGTAACCATGGCAACGAGAAAAGCCCCATCCCGCTCAGACAGACATCCTGTGTGTCCCCACTGTCACCCAGGGACCCCCGAGGCCCCTCAGGGTGCGGGGGGGCCACACCCCGCATCCCTCCAGGGAATGAAGAAGGACCAGGGGCAGCACCTCCATCTTCCTCCTCTTCCTCCTCCTCCTCCCGCAGCCGCCGGCCTGGGGTGGGGTTACACAAATCACCCCCCTCATCCCGGCTTTGGAGGCATCTCCCTTTCGGCTTGGCGCCTTAATTAGGAAAAGTAATTAACATGTCACAGAGCGCCGGTGCCCCGGCAGAGCCTCCGTGGGGAGGAGGGTTTCGATCGCGGCGACCTCGTGGCAGGGCCTTTGTGCCCAGCGGTGCCAGGGCCTGGCACGCATCCTCAGCCGAGCATCCCGCTGGGAATGGCCAGAGAATCCCCTGGGAACGGCCCCAGGGGCGCAGCTCCCCCGGCTCTGCCCGCGGAGCCGCCCGGCACAGAGCCCTGCAGAGGTGCCTGCGCTCGCCACATCCCTCTGACCCAAAAACGCGTTCCCAGGGAAAGGGAAATCTGTGCCGGCCAGCTGGCACTCAGCGATTCCTCCTCGGGCAGCGGGAATGCTGCTCGGAACCTGCCCCGAGCCGGCGGCTCCGCTGCTCCCAAGGCAGCGGAGAACAAGGGGGTTTGTTCCCGTGTCCCCGGGGATGGAGCACAGCTCCCTCCCTCAGCCAGCGCTGGCTCTGCCAGCGGCGCGGGTGACGCGCCCGGGTGACAAAGGACTCCCAGGAACCTTTTCAAAGAGCCCTTGGAAAGCCCCCGCGACGCCTCGTCCATCACCCCTGTCCACTCACCCCTGGCACCCCGGAGTCCCCCGGCCCCTCCTACCCCTGCAGCACCCCAGCACAACCCTGGCAGCACCAAGTGCAAACAGATTTAGGATGAAAGAGCCCTTTTTACCCCCAAAAGCAGCACTCCCCGCCCGCCCTCACCCTCTGCCAAGCGCCTGGAGCGAGACAGAGCAAGGCAGGGCCAAGGGTCACACTCTGACCCTCCACGTCCTGCTCCCCCCTCCCCTTCCCTCCCACCCCTGCCTTCCCAGGAGATGCCAGAGAAGCAGGGAACGGCTCCAGAGCTGCCTGGAGACCTGGGCCAGCATGTCCCAGCCCCCACAAGGCCCTCCCTGGGCACGGCTGTGTCCTCCTTTCCTTGGCTCTGATGGCCAGAAGGGATGCTGAGGCTGCTGGACCCCACAGATAGTGAGGAGCAAGAGCCCCCCAGATCTCCGTGTCCCCTCAAAACCAAGATCCCTGTGTGCCCCCAAACCCACAAAGGTGCCACTCCTTCTGTGTCACCTCTACAAGGCCCATGGTGGCACAAGGATGGGGCTCCCCAGCCCCAAATGATGCCCAGGCTCCATCCCCAGGCCCTGGTGCCCCTTCCTGGGGATCCCAAAAAGCCAAGCCCCCATCACCCTCCCCTCACCTCACTCAGAGGTGCCAGCTCCCCCAGGGCACATTCCTCAGGCCACCATCCCTGGTCCCAAGCCTGATCCCAGTGGGAAGAGGCACTGGGGCAGCCAGTGCCCTGCAGACATTCCCCCTGAATAATGCAAGGATCTGAATCAATATTTCAGCTCATTTTCAAACTTGGTGACACAAAACTGTCTCCGAACTCTTCTTTTTTTTCCCAGCTCAGCACTGTCTCACTGCACCTCCCGAGCTATTTTTAATGGGGAATCTGCATGAGACCGAATTTTGTGACATCCCCCTGCCTTTCATCACGGGCTGGATCCAGCTGGGGTGATGACAAGCACTCGGCATCCCGGGCAGAGCTGGGGAATGGCTGGGCCTTGGCAGAATCCATCCCTGGCTGTGGGAGGATGGGGATTTTGGGGCAGAGTGGGCCCATGAGAAGCAGTGAATATGGCAGGATCCCAGTACCCCTCCATCTCCCAGCCCCAGGGATTTGGGATTTGGGATTTGGGGCAGGGCCAGCCACACCCTGCATATTTGCCTATCCCAGCCCCAGACATTCTCAAGGACCATCATTTGAATCAACTGGTTCTTCCAGCCCCAAGATTCCTGGGCTGGCACCACGGCACGGCCAGATCCACACGCAGCCCCGTGCCATGGGGCAGGCAGGCAGGGAGGGAGCAGCACCCCACAGCCACCCCTGACCTGGTGGCACCTTTCCCACTGCCAGGTGCTGTCCCTGCTCCCCAGTGCTCCCAGTCTGTGTCCCCACAGGATGGGGTTGGCTTGGTCACCGCCCGGGGGCTGGGCAGAGCGGGCACCTCAGGGGTTTGTCACCCTTGTGCCCACCCCCAGCAGTGAGATTAAAGCCCAGCCCCGGGTTTCTCTTGGAGCAACAGCCAGGAACAGCCTGGCCAGGGCTCAGCAGGGGTCCCTCAGCACAGCCCTGAATCCCCAAATCCCCGTTTGCTCTGGCAGGAGCAGATCAAAGGCGCCCGGAGCGCCGGGAGATGTGGACAGACCCCAGACACAGATCAAAGCCCTTGGTGGCCATTTGGCCCCAGTGAAGAATCAAATCCCGGCTCTGGTGCCTGGAGCCACCACCCTTAGCAAATCCCCCATCCTCCCTCCCCAGCCATCCTGGAGAGCTTGGACAAGGAGCCACGGCCAAGGTGGGTCCATCCCTGTCTTTGTTTCTGCTTCCCTGCTCCTTCCCGTGAGCTGTGACTGGCTCAGCAGCACAGGGACACACGGGGCACTGTCCCCTCCACACGGGGACACCGGCGTGTCCCAATGGCCGCTGCTGATGGGCACCACAAAGGAGCAGCCTCAGCTCCATCACCTGGGTGGGAATCCCAAACCTCCCCGGGCAAATTCCTCCCCGGAGTTCAGCCAAGGGCATTGTTCAACCAAGGAGCCATTCAGTCCTTAATTAAGCATTTTAATTCACCCAACCCTCGAGTTGGAGGTGCCCAGTCATCCCTTAACCCCGGTGCTGGGGGGATGAACCAGCCGGGGCGAGCCTGGAGAGGACAAAGCCATGGCAGAGACAAACCACCACCCTGCTCCTCGGCCACCAGAGCCACATCCATCCCTCCCCTCCTCTCCCAGGCTCCCTGAGGAGCAGTGGGGCACAGAGATGACCCCAAGAGCATCTCAGTCACCGCGGAGGAGCACCGGGAATCACCGGGGGGAACCAACAAAGGCGCTGCCTTACCTGCGACCCTGACGACAGCCCTCTCAGCCGGGTCCAGCACCGAATCCTGACTCTTCCTCTTCCTCTGCTCATGGAGGGGTAAATTCCAGGGCAAGGTGTCCCCGGGGGGGCAGGGGGAGAGGCTGCCCGAGCGCTCGCTGCGGTAGGAGCGCTCGCTCCGGCAGGACCGCTCGCTCCGGCACGAGCGCTCGCTGAGGGTCTCCTCGTCGGAGGACGACATGGCCCAGGGCACGGGCAGGAGGGCGGGCAGGACGTTCCCGCGGGCAGCAGCACCCTGGAGAAGGAGCAAACAGCGCGTGACACCGGGCCACCGGCCGCGGGGCCCTCCCCGCCACAAGTGCCGGGGGTGCTGGGGAAGGGATCGTCCACCATGGGTGTCTCTGCCCTCTCGGCCGGGTGAATCAGCCCGTCTGGAGGTTCTGAATGCTGCCTCGGTTTCCCCCTTGCTGGGGTTCCCAGGGATGGGGACACTGGCACGGCTGCCCCTCTACCAGCAAAGCTCACGCTGGCATCCCTGAGCTCACTCCCACAAAGCCAAGTCCAACCTTTTGGGCTCGATTTCTTTGTGCTCAATGCAAGAAGGAGCATCAGCTCGGCTCTGCCCTTTGTACCTGCAGGTTTTCCCCATCTGAGAACGGGGATGGCTTTAAAAATCTTATTAATCATGGCAGAGGAAGATGGTAGGGCTTTCTGGAGCACGCCGGGAGTGAGCTGTGCCGCGTACACACGCTGGGCAAATAAGCACCTTGCATGAGACATATTTAAAATAAATCTCATTGTGTCCTCTAGCACGGCCAGGAAAAATGCCTGAGACTCCTACAACCGATGTGCCGCGGCGCAGGAGCCGCCTCCATCACGCCGAGCCTTTCCTTATTCCCATCATTTAATCAGCAAAACAGGAACAAAGAGACCCAAAAAAACATTGAAAGAAACCGAGAAAGGATTCCATGAGTCATTCACCCCCCATTGAAAAGCTGCGAAAAAATGAATCGCGGCCCAAAACCGCGGCTGCCCCGGTAGCCCCGGAAAGCTCAGCCCGCACCCTGCTTTTGGGGGACCCACGGGTGTGGGGCCGGGGGGGCTGCGGGGC
>VXAX01004308.1:133592-163833 GCA_013399835.1 Leptocoma aspasia | reverse complement strand
ATATAGATATAGACTTAGATATAGATAGATACAGATACAGATATAGATATAGATATAGATAATACAGATACAGATATGAGGACTGAAATTCCCTTTGAAAGGGTGGTGGGCTCCAAACTCATTAGTTGGTGTTTTCATGTCTACCTGCTGCAGCTGCTGTCGTGCAAGATTCTTATCAAAGAAAGTAACTGCATATAAACTCAAGCTCCAAACCTTAGATAGTCACAGGACTGAACACAAAGAAGCATTTGGGCCAGCTCTGAAGACTGTGCAGGGCACAAATAAGAGTGTGGGAGGTCATACCAAGCACCAGACTGGTGCTGCTGTGACTGTCATACCCCTTGCCATGCTGCTCTGTCAGGAGCCACAGCTGCCTGGAGCCAGAGCTGCCTGGGCAACAGCTGAGCTCCTGGGTCTCAGATTGTCCCTCTGCACTTTGTCACCACCTGCCAGGAGCTGGGGTGGCCGTGGTTCAGTCCTTGACTGAGTGCATTGTGTCCCTCACTGACTGAGAGACAGCCACTCACGTGTGGGGGTGACAGATGGTCTCTGCCAAGCCCAAAGGGAACTCTCAGCAGCTTTCCAGCATCAAAAAGGGGATTTTTTTTTCTCTGAATTCTTACATTTTTGAAATCAAAAGCAGACAGAGGGAAAGCTGGGCTTCAGACCAGTAGAATGCTGCAATTTGCTTTGCCTCACAGGGTTTATTTAAGCAGGAAAAGTGATGATCATTTTTCATCATCAGCTTGTTCATACAGTTGGGTTTGCTGCTGAAGACATTAATACTTTACTCAGCTAAATCCAATCTGACTGTTTCTCCATGCAGATTAATTACATTGTGAATTTGGTCTGGAGTGACTTCACAGGATGCAATCATACTATGGATATGGCCTTGACAATATTAGCTTGCTTTCTTGTTTTTCCAAAGGGATTCAAAGGCCTTGGAATCCATCTGGTGTTTTGTGAACTCTGATATCCTTGTTAGATCTTTATGTAGTAAGTGCTCTTTTTAAGGATGTTAATTACGCTAAAGCAAGTCAATGTGTTGCACCAGCTGCTGAAAACAAAATGACAAAGTTCCACAAAAAAGTAGTGACTTCAGCTGGATCTTGTTTGACATATCTCCTTGGTGGGGGGAGCCTTACAAGGTGTGATTTGGTACCTTGGAATGCTTTAAAAAGCACTGTTAGATGTACCAGTATTCCACAACCACTATTTCTGTCCCTTTTAAAATTAGATTTTGAAAGGGAAGAAGCTCAATTCTCTTGGCTTATCCATTATTCTTCTGCTGTGAAACAAACACTTTTGTGTCAGAAGTGAACTCCAGTGACAAGTTTTCTGGATAGTTGGAGCTGCAGTAACCTCTCTTGTCTTCTCACTACTGAACCTGTTGCAGTGTTAAGAAAATATAAATCCATTTCTGAGGCGACTGTTTGAGATACTGCCACACAGATATGGAGTGTAATCATAAAGAAATAGAATATACAAGAGAGGCTTGTGACAGAGGCTTAACTCAGGAGTATGAGAGGCATTTATCACTGACCTATTAAAGGAGGAGAGAATCTGAGATCACAATCTTTGCCTGCAGAAATGTCCCTAACACTAGAAATTTGATGCATGAAAATTCCTGCAAAGCAAAAAAAAAAAAGCTGATTTTGTTGTCTCTTTTTCACTGCTGATGACAGGAGCATACTAATTTTATACTGTTTTAATTTCATTACACTGTCTATAAACTGTAAGGCAGTGACTAACATTTACAATATTAGTAATACCTATGTGGCTTTGGAGACATTTCATGTAACAATTACTTTTTTTCCTCATACATTTCACACAGTTGTGAAAAGGACTATTTGGGTTTTACCCCAGCTGGCACCAAAGCCCCACACAGCCACTGGCTCATTGGAAGAGTAAAAGGAAGATAACTTATGAGCTGAGATAAAGACAGGTAAAGCAAAAGCCACACACACAAACAAAGCAAAACAGGGAATTCATTCACCACTTCCCATGGGCAGGCAGGAGTTCAGCCATCCCCAGCACAGCAGGACTCCATCACTCATAACATTGGGGAAGACAAACTCCATCACTCCAAACATCCCCCCACTTTCTCCTCCTTCCCCAGCTCTCTGTGCTGAGCATGACATCTCTTGGTCTGGAATGTCCCTGTGGTCATTTGGGATCAGCTGTCCCAGCTGTGTCCCCTCCCAGCTCCTTGTGCACCCCCAGCCCAGCTGCTGGTCGTGTGGGGTGAGAGGCAGAAAAGGCTTTGACACAGTGCAAGCTCTGCTCAGCAGTAATGAAAATAGCCCTGAATTATTGACACCTTTCCCAGCACAAATCCAAAACACAGCCCCGTACCACCTGCCATGGAGAAAACTAACTCTGTCCCAGCCAAAAGCAGCACAAATGTACAATGCAAACAAAATATTTCAGTCTAAAGGAACATGCTGCATGAATGTCAGTGAATGGAAATAATTCTGTAGATGAGGATAGGTCATACTAAAAAAAAAAAAATTAAATAAAACAAGATCAGATTTAGTGTCAGATTTAATGTTACATTGAAAATACAAAAAATTCAAGCTCAGCTGTGATTCAAGCTCCTGGTGATTAACAAAATCTACTTGTGGATGGACTCACCCAACAAAATGAATTTGCTTGAAGCACATTTCCTGAAAGGCCATCTAGGCTCAGGCTGAAGCTGTGATTGAGTCAAACAAGCTGTGAGTAAACCTGAGTTATTTGGTTTACAACCAAACCAAACAAAAGCCTCATTCCAGAAAATGATTCTGTTTCAGAAAATCTTGTTTTCCTTAAATAATGCTGTAAGGAAATCTGCTTTCCCTCACAAGAAAAAATGTAATGGTCTTCCCACTATTTTTTTTTTTTTACTGCATCAAAACTTCATTAGCCAAACTCCATTCACTTTTCACATCTAATTTTGGTTTATTAATGACTAGGTAGTAAGCATAAAATCAGACAAACTAATGAAGCACACAAATCAGATTTTATTCTCAAAGAATACAGTGAAATAGCCAGAGCCAGACTGATCTGTATATACTGCTGTAAAACTAAAATAAACAGAGTGTGTTGCACTCTCCCTCTCACCAACAAACCTGCTGTCCTGAATGAAGAACTGAAGACCACAAGTGTTTACTAGGAAATAATCAGTGTTAATTGCCAGACTATGCTTATCACATCTTGAATATATCCAGATTTAATTAGCAGAGACCCACATCAAGGCATTGCTTGAATACATTGAATATATTGATTTCTGTCATAAATCACTCTCATCAGTCCTATAATTTGATGAAAAAGGGTAGCTCACTAAGTAAATTCTTATTGTGATTATGGAAGGAGAGAAGAATACCTTCAAATGAATGTACTGCTATATTTGCAACATATCCATCAAAGAAGGACAAAGTAATCCCTCATAAGACATTTTGTGGTTTTTGATGCATGCTGTAATCAGCTGGGTCCACACAGAACTCAGAAGGGTTGTAAGAGAGATATAGAAATTTAACTAAAAAATGGGGAAGGGAAAGAAAGAAAAAAATTTTTTTTCAGCTTAATATTCTTTGCTGAATTTGATGTTAGAGTACCTTTCAACAGTAAGGCTCCTGTAATCACCCAGATCTGTGAACATTGTGTGCTCCAGCTCAGCCTGTTTTAAGAGACTTACTGCATTTTGGTGCACAGCCACTTCAGACCATTAGTTCCTGCTTCTTCTTATTAAAATACCATCACTCACCCTCTCTGGGGAATGAACAGACCAGTGCTTTCATTTGTTAAAAGGAACTTTGATTTGCTAAAGTTACAGGGCTGGGCTCAGAGCTCCTAATCCCAGCCTGTCTCCGAGGGACAGGAGGGCAGCAAAGCCCATCCCAGGCATTAGGAGGATGATGGCTGAGCTTCCTGAGAGCCAATTGATTTGCTGCAGGGTCCAGTTTTGTTTATCTTGGCCCTTAACCACAACCCTAAAGGATTTGTGAATTCTCCTTCATAGTACTCAGTGACCAGGAAACGAAAAGTAAGTCTGTGATGGATTGGAACTGAATAAAAATAAGACCAAAATCAATACGAGTAGAATTTCATTTCTACCCTTTTGACCATGGCAACCTTCCACGTACCTTGGCATTACTAGTACAAATTAACCCATTACATTTTCCTGCTCATACTGAAACAATAAAATGGCAAAATAGGCATGCAGTATGAAAGTACCAGTTAAAGAACTTCTAAAAGATAATATAAAGGCAATACAAGTGTTAAAATGAAGAAAAAAATATTTAATTTTATCCACTGGTGGCTTTTCTATACAATACAACCCTGCAGACAAGCAATTGCACACCAGAATTAGGAAACAGAATTCCTTCCATTGCTATTCAAATGCTACCCCTCATACACATAACAAAAAAGAAGCCTCTTGCTAAGAACAATGATGGGGTTTATTTTCTTCTTATTTGAACCAGGTGGCCCAAAAGTAGAGTTTAATGGTGGGAGAATGCTGTTAACAGCCTTATTCTGGAATGAGGATGGAGGCATGAAACCATCCAAATATTGCTGCTCCAGGATCTCTCATACTTCCCCTTGGGTTATATTGTCTTTCTTGTACTTGGTCTCTGCTTCTGCTTCAGCTCTCACTGCCCAAGCACTCGATCCCAGACTAAATTTATCGTGCAATTTACAGTACCTGCACTGCCATTTCCATCATGGCTCCCTGGGAGTCCTGAGGAAGTGTCCTCACTTGAGAAATGGGAATATTGCTTGGCACTGTCATCAGATCTGATTGAGCTGGGCCAGTCTGAGAGGCCAAATTCATACAAACAGATCACTAAAGGTAAATCAACCTTGAAAAAACAGCTTGTATGTAACAAAGCAGACAAATGTGATAACACAACTCCTGTGAGAAAAGGTCTAGAGGACTCATTCCCAATTCATCTCTCTTAAGAAAAAACAAGAGTGACAAAGTGTTTCAACAAGAGGATCGAGCATCTTGACAAAAGGTGGTGTCTGAGTTTTGCTATTAAGGGTTTAAAAGACAGCTGTAAGTCATTGTTAAATTATCTTTTATCATAAAGAGATAAACCTGGAGTCCAAGGTTAACTGTGGGAACACTGCAACTACTAAAAGGGAGTTAAGCTACTACTCTAGGGAATTATGCAGTTTGAAATCAAGTTCCTCAGACATGGTTTGAGCACTCATCATTAAGAAAATTCCACAACGCCCATAAGTTGAAAGGAGCAAGATATCTTTCAATATATTGAAGTACCTCTTGCCTGCAACTGAGAATATTGAAGAAAATTTATTTTATGAAATGAAAAACTTCTAGAATCAAAGCAAAGTGAACCTGATACTTGATATTCCAGAGGAAGCCAATAGAGCAGTTATAATTACATCTGCTGTCCATTAGGCATCACTCAGCTGTTATTCTCAGTTCTGGATCCACTGAAGCTGGCCAGACGTGCCACAAAACCAGCAATGGAAACTGTCTCTGGTTTGTTGGAATGACCAGCCTAAGGAAAAATATGATTTGTGTTCTGCAGACAATCACAGTTCTTGAGCCCTGGTTACATTGCTTAGGATTATTTAGTACTGGTAGCGATATCAGAGGTCTTAAAGGTAAAGTGTGTGAGGCTGTGTGAAGTGTTGAGGCTTTATTTTGGAATTACACAGTTCTGGGAAGTGGGGAAATGGAAATGTTTGCACTTTGGCTGAGGTGAGCATCCCACAGAGAGCAGCATGGTCTGGTCTCTGCCTGGAAGCTGCTACTGCAGTGTGTGTGTACTCATGTGGCTCCAGTGAGTATCCAGTGTCACTGAAGCACATGGCCTGAGGGCAAGGCCGAGGGAACTGAGATAGTTAGAGTGGAGAAAGGAAAATTTTGGGAAGAAGTTGTATCAGTCTGCCAGTAAACTCAATACCATAAAGAAAGAGAGAACCAAGCTCTTTACAGAGATGCACAAGAGAAGACAGAGAAAACAGTAATGAATTGACACAGTGTTAATTATGTTTAGATAAAATGAAAAAAAATTACTATGGGCATAATTAAGCCCTGGAACAAGGCTATGTGATTGTGGGGTCTCTCTCCTTGGAGGTTTACAAGACCTGCCTGCATGAACCCATAAGCAACATAGTCTAAATTCAGCATTGACCCTGCTTTGAGCAGGTCGTTTGACTGGAAACCTCATGAGGTCCTTTCCAGCCTAAATGGTCCTGTAATTCCATAAATAATTTGCCCAAATTCCATTATGTTGTCAGAGGAGCTTTGAAAACCTTGAGAAAGGTCACAAAAGCAGTTCTGCTGGAGAATTGGATATTAGAGAGTTATTTCCCTGGGGCTGGAGCCCATCCATAGGTTGGTGTATTTTTCTTCTTGCTATGTTTTGATAGTTACTTCTAAGTTAGACAGGTATACTGTGAGGCTGAAGCTTATGGAATAGAAGCTGTGCTCAACTCTACATGGCATTAAGATTTTGGTCTTGGTTTTCAGCTTTGGGACAAAATAACATTGCTTATTAGAGCAGGTTGTGTTCGGTGAGTATAAATTTCTTTGAGAACAGTCTAGCTCGTATTGTGGAAGGATAAGGTCTTCACAGCACACATTTGTGTCTTACAAGACATTCTTTATTCTTTTGGTTTTGTCTGATTAAAAGATCACTCACATAAAGGCTAATCAGAGTCAGGATAGAGACACAAACATTTTCATTCCCTTTTTCTTTTTCTAAGCCCTTTATTTGCATCATATTGTTTGCTGGTTTGTTTGGGTTTTTTAAATTCTTCCTTTTATAACAAGGATTTAAAAAGGTCATAGAGTTTCCAGTATTCTTCTTTGTAGCAGTTTTAGGGTGATCAACATAGTTCACTTCTCAGAGAAAAAATCAGGCAGTTTTCCCACTTGAGTATGATACTCATGATGCTGCTCTGTTCAAAGCTGTTTTCCAGGGGTTGGGAAAAGTGCACTTGGTCATGAATGCTGCAGCATAGTACACCACAATTTCCCATTTTTTTCCCAGAATTTCCAGAATTTCCCATTTGAAGAAATGATCACTTAGCCCAAGTGATGTATAAACAGAAAGGTTAGGTTAAAATATCTTGGAAGAATGGATGAACCAGAACAGACAATTTTTCTGACCACAATTAATGTAGTGTTCCTTTTATTATGTCATTTTCTAGGCAATGTGATTTATTAAGTTGATATTTAATATCAATTTGATATAAGTTAATATTTCCTGTTGAAATCCAGGACTGACAGGTTTTAATGGTGATTTCAAGTGCACTTGGTTCTCTGATTTTGCTGCTTTATTCTTTGGTCAAAATTTTAAGCTAATGTGCTGCACAGTTTTTTTCCATCCTGATTTACTTTTCTCTCTCCTATTTCCTGTAAACTCTTATCAAGTGTGTCAGATGGAAGTATTATCTATGAAATTGAGAATTTTTTTTGCACTTTTTATATTTTATGTGATTGTATTCTGCTGGAAATATTGATTTGGAGTGCTACAGAGACACAGCAAGCTTCATTTAAAGTTATTATCACATCTGTCTATGTTATAAATATGAGAAATCCCTCTTCTCTATTTTATTTTTTATTATTAGCATTGAGCCATTTTTTACCAAACCCATTCTAATATCACTTTTCCTGCCTGAGCTATAGCAGCACTCTTAGACACTTCTTTTTATAGTTTGATAAATCTTTGTTCAAAGTTTATTCTGACGCATGCATTAACATTTTCTGCTTAGCATGACACTCATATGTGTTGATAAGCATTTTGGAAGCAGTGATTTTTCAGGGATCTCATCCCTATCATTGCAGCCTTGTCTCCAGCTGCACATCTCAAATACTTGTTACAATGCCAGTAGTTTCAGGTGCAACCAGTAAGTGCAGATTAGGCACAAAAGTCTGGAGCTTTTATGGTATTATCCATACTTAAATTAGATCTAGTTCCACTATGGGATGTAGAGGCTGTGCTGACTCTGCTAAAAGTGGACTAAACACCCATGCAGTGGGGAGAAGGTGGATGGAGGTTCTTCCCTGCTTTCCCCTTTAATGGCAATACAGACACAAATTTTACAGACACAATGCAGGTTGTTCTATTTATTCTGTGGGCACTGTCTACAGTTAAGGTTAGGGTGAAGCACATTCTTCTATGAGTGCATGTATTCACATCTTCATACAGAAAACATGCTTCCTCGTGCTCAAAGACTGCTGATTCTGACTGAAAAATGAAATAGTATCCTCCCAATCCCTTGCATGTACTGAATTTATACTTTTCTACATTTCTTCTGAATGATCTCACTCAACTTAGGAATTCTTGTTCACTAGTACTTCCCTTTGATTTCATAGGCAGCACATCCTTCTGTGCTGATTCTCACTGAATTTCATTTTGTGATTGAAAGCTGCCTCTAAGAACTGCACAAAGGGTTCCAAAAATGTGATTTACTAACATTTAAAGAGTCAGCTCTCCACAAGTGGAAAGGCTGAGGCAAATGGCACACCACAGTGGCAGAGGAGGGCCCTGCTCGTATTGGAAAACTGCTACAGAGACATTTGGAAGAAAAACATCTGATTTGATAGGCAAGTGCACACAGATGTAGAGAAAATCCATGTTCTTGGGAGAGATCAAATATTGATGCACAGAGGCAAAACCCATGGGCAGACACTGCCATTTAAAGAGGAAGCACTGGCAGAGGGATAACACAAAAAAGATACAGAGCTTAAGGCACATACTTAGCAATAGCTCACCCCCTCCAGGTACTGCAAGGGAAATTTATCACTATGGATAGCAATCAGGACAAAGATGGTTATCAAAAAACATCCATTTAGGGACACACTAAATACTCAGAACTCAGGCTGTTGAGGAGGAAGATGCATAAAGGTTTTAATTTTTACTGGTTCACATTATTAGGGGAGGGAGGAGAGAAAGGGAATTAAATATGTAAGTGGAAAACAATTTAAAAAAATACAAAAAGAAGCAGAGAGTCATTATCCCAATGATGAATAATAAAGCCTTTTCCTGATATATGAGCCCATAGGATGAGATTTGTTGCTGCCACGTACAGCAGAACCAGTTGCAACCCAGAGGCTCATTTGAGGTATAGATGAGCAAAGGAAACAGCACATTACACTGTTTGACAGCTGCTCATCCTCGAGGCAGATGTGGCTTGGGGGTGGTGCTGCCTGAAACATCCTTCCAGTTACATCTTTTTATTTTTAGCAGTGCAAGACAGTTCACTTTATCATTTTAATCAAAGAGAGCAGGCTGCAATGAGCAAGGGAATGCTTTTATCTAAGCCATTGATCACTTCATAAAACTGGCAGCATCTTTTCAGCCTCTCAGTCACTCCAGATTCCCCTTCTGACCTCCAAACATATGACATGAAACCAAGCAAGTTGTTAACTGCAAAGATGCTAAAACTTGTTCATATGCTAGGAGTATTTAATTGATTTTTCCTGTTTCAAAGCTGTTGGCCTTTTTTTTTTTAAGGTGTTGATTCTGGGTGGGCTACTGAGGGTCTGCTCTAACAGTAGGATCAACTGTCAAGTGTCACCAGGTGACCTTGACATTAAGCTGTACTGTTTTCAACTTAATAGAAGATTTTCCCACACACCCCCAAATGAAAAAATGCTTCTGGAAAAGTTCTTCCCTGACATACGATAAAGATTGAAAAGACTACAGGAATCTCTTTCCTCCTGGGTTTTTTATACCCAGCCCAACAGCCTGATGGAAGAAAGCTCTACTCAAATAACTTCAGATTTGTTTGCATGCTTGCTTTTACTAGAGCTTTTAACATGCATGATGGAGCAATCAGACCTGAAACTCAATGGAAACATCTGATGCCTCACTGCTGTACCTTGGGGAAAGAGAGAAAAATTCCATGTTTGGAATTCTCCTCTTGTAACAAATGAAAACACTAAAATTGAAGGACTGCATGTTCAAAAGAAAATGTGGAAATGAATTATCAATCAGGAATCTGAGAGCATTAGGTAAAGGCAATAACAATCTCACAGAAGCCAGGGGCTTGAGAGAAAGAGCTATTTGAAAGCACACAGTTGCAAACACTGCAATGCTGTGTCAGAGACAAACATTTTCCTTTTTTCTTTTCTCAAGGGATTTCTACAGGAAGGCAGGCAATGATATCCATCAGCTTTAGCACAAAGTTAGGAAGTAAATTTCTTACACAAGGCAGAATTCCCCTACCATGGTTTTTCCCTAAAAAACATTTGAAATTAAGTAATTTAGCAGGGCAAATGAATGCAAAGATAAAAATGCCTACCAGGAGTAGTAGATATAGAGATACAAGCTCTGACCCCACTTTTATACAGGAGAGTTCCAAGAACAAAGCACCTTCCCATGACACAGTTATTCTTCAGGCAGGGAGAATTTCTGTTCTTCTAATGAAATATCTGTGTATCTTTTGTTTAAGACATTTTCCTGCCCTTTGCTCCCAGGGGAAAAAGAACCATAAAACTTTCCTCTTTTCCTAACCCTAGCTCAAGTTACTATTGATGCCTTTCAAACCAAGAACTTCTGAGGTTGCTAAAATTACCTCTGAAGCAAAATTAACTTTCCTCTAGGATGACTGGACTGCTCCCAGAACTCTGTGCTAGCACTGAGTTTTAAGGCTTTTGACTAACTAGACAGAAATAAGGTAGACATCTCCCTCTCCAAATGAGAGAACCTGACTGCTGAATAAATCTGCCTACCAAGTACTCAGTACCTTGCCCTAACCTTTTTAGTCTTCAGCTACAGACTGGTGTTGCCTTTTAAATAAGAACTAGAGTTGCATATCCTCCTCCCTTCTTTCTGAAAACTGCTACATAAGGCATCTTGGAAAAAAGCTCTAGCAGGCAGGAATGCTTCCCCCTCATCTTGTAGCCTGTGGAGGAACTATTTAATAAATGAGATCTGACCCAGGCATCAATGACTGAGGTATGAACCTGTGGTAACAGACCTGCTCCAGATGGAGAGCTGTGCAATAGACCTACCCCTTCCCACCAGGTTTCCTAAAAGTGTTTGCACACCAGTAGTGCAGCTAAACTGACAGTAGTGGGAATAGTAACTATATGAAACCTGGGCCACACACGAGACAGTAACCTTAAGACAAAGAATAACTGGGCCTTTGCCACAGCTTTAATTTATTACGAGGTGGAAAGGTCGTATTCTAACCTGTGCTTCCAGTTTCAATCTGAAATAATGATCTTACTTCAGAGGAGTCTGTGGGTTAAGGATTGTCACCAAGAAAAGAGAAATATGAGAAGAGAAAAAAGACTTAAAATCATGGGCCACTGAAGAGCAGAAGAGGTAAAACACTTTCTTGTGCAAACAGTTGTTAGCAAGAAGAATGCACTCATTGCCTAGGGGAAGACACAATTCCCAGTATTTTTTCCAGCTGTTACGACAAACCAGTAGTAGTAGCAGTAGTAGCCATAGTCTCTGTATTGATGTTTCCCTTTTACCTGAACATAAGAATTCTCTGGTCACCTGTCCTACCTTTTATCCAAGCACATGTGGATATTGTCAGTCTCAGGCTGACACAGAGAGAAACAGAGAGAAACAGATACTCTCCCAGACTCATCCTGGGAAAGCTCAGAGAAAGAATTAAGACAATTATTATCTCAATCTCTGCACCTGGTGTTGTGAAAGATGTTTACAGGAAGGAGTTGTTCCTTTCTTGACCAATAGTGCAAGAGAAGTTTCCTGAAGACCAATCAGGTCTTAGCTCCACAATGCTCTCTATAAATGTGGATTTCTATTAATAAATGCCTTTTATGCCTTCTGAATCATGGAGTCAATATGTCACCTTCTTCTGTCCCCTACACCATGGTGTAACAAGCACACATGATCTTTTTTCACATGCCATCAACTTCACTGGCTTAGGCAAGCAAGCACCTGGCCATTCCAACACACCATAATGGCAGCAGGGGTTTTTCAGGCAAGTAAAAGACATGAAGGATGAAAGATCTGAGGGATGCTGCCAGTTCTCTTGCTCAGTGTTTTGAGGAGTAACCTGGTGAAATATGCACTTCACCTTCTTCAGTCCAGCAGGACAAGGCTTAGCAATGGCTCGGGCTCGAGCATTGCATGAACCCAAAGGTCCTGGTGCTGCTGAACCCCATCCCTCTGTGACACAGCCTCCCTCTCTAACAGGAGGTGGCCCACAGACCTGCAGGGCTCATTTTTGGACCATCCCAGCCTGTGGCAAGGTAGGGAAGGTCCTGAGCCCACTGTACAAAGGGAACAGCAATTTCCCCACAAGGTGCTGCCAACCAACCAACAGAAGAACTGAGCTGATCCCACCTTCAAATCCTTATCTCCTGGAAGAGCCATTTTGCTCTCTAATCTCTAAAGAGATGCAAGATGTCTAAACTTTACTGAAAAAAGGGCAGAAAGTAGGGCTAGAGAGTCTGCATGCATATGTATGGTCAGAAACTGGGGCCCCTCTTTCCCTAATCTTGTCAAAACTGAGGCAGGCTCCAGGATTCCCAGTAGAATTTCAGAGTAATGACAAATATAGTAACTTAATTCCAGGAGTAAAGAATGCTGTGAATTGTGCTTTAGCTTTCAATGCAAGCTGCTTAGAAGAGATTTACCACCCAAATCTGGTTTAGTCAGCTTTAGGTAACGTCCATTTAAAGTAGCCAGGGAGGAAGCAGCAAATCTATGTTCAAAAAACAGGAGAACTACTGTGGAAAGTAGCCAGGAAAAAATTTTCCAGTGAGGCTTAACCAGCAACACAATCTGCAGTCTCAGATGATTGGCTTTGGAAAGTGGAAGAGTCTGGATTTTCCAGGGATGCTGTATGTGCTCTTGTGCTCTCACTAGAACCTTCCATGGTTATGTTTAAACACGGCAGGAAGAAGCACACTTGTGCTTTTCAATGAGCGCATTTCTGGCATGAGTGGCACAGCTGCTCTTGGGTTTTGGTGATCTCAGGTGGACAGAGGGGAAGGCTGTGGAGGTTTTGAAGAGGATGAGTGACTGCCTACCCCTCTCTCAGAATCAGAGCTCTGATTTCCTGGTGATGCCACAGTGCTGGGGAGGGGTGATGTGCCATCTAGACCCACGACAAGGAGCAACCCAATCACTACACCCACCATGCTCTCACCTTCAGAGCTGGGTCATTTCACCAGCTCTCCAAGGAGCACTTGCCCTTGGCAAAGCAGTGTTGAGTGCTCCTGATTACTTTCTTGCCATTCACATATTTGGAAATAAACTCCAATAGAATGTGCTCGGTGTTTCGTCCAGGGACTGAGGTGAGGCTTCCTGACCTCAGAGATCCTAATTTCTTTTCCAATTTCAAGGAAAACTGCAGCTGAGCAAAAAAGTACATTCTAAGTTTGTGCTAGTTTGTTGAGATATAACAAGCCTAACTTCAACCTTCTGGTCCCAAGAGTTCTTCAAACACAATTAATCAAATCATGTCAGCCTCTACAGGATTTGTAAACTATTGAAGCAAATTAGGTTCACAGGTAGGTCACATATTTAATTCACCTTACACCATTTTTAAGCTGGTGACTCCTGTACCTTGCAGTTCCATGGCTTTAATCAGTTCAGCCACACAAACAATATTTTCAATGATGTTGTCACAAACTCAGCTACTACTGATGGTCTCAGGATGAAGAGCCATTTGAAAATCTTTTTCTTTATCATTTATGTAGGCTGTTCAGGAGTAGTGAAGATAAATACTGCTAATAATATTACAGCAATATACTATTTTATACTCCATGCAATCAACTTCCTTGCTTTTTATTGCCTTTCCAGCCTACTGGAGCCAGCACTGTGAGGAAAGACCAGGACACTATCCCACCAGAAACTTTCCCTTGCTATTTAGGAACATAGCCAGGCAGTACACAGCATGGAACTGAATTAGGTTCCTGGTCTGGGAAGCCACAAAGGACTCTTCTGTTTCTGCTCTACACCATTCCTGTCCTGTGCCCCTAAGGAGAATCCAGAAGGTGCCCCTCTGACAGACAGGTTGACAAGAGATTAAGGCAGAAATAATTTTTTTTTAGAACTAAAGCCGCAATGTTCTGTATTCTGGAGATCAAGGGAGAGACAGCAACAGTAGTGGCAAGTCAAATCATGCTGAAAGATCCAAAAGCAATTTTCATTGGAGGGATTATTAGCAAGATTAATCACAAATAGATGTTAGGCTGCCCCTGATTTGGGTTCAGAACTGTGTTTATATACAAGTATGTGATAAACAAATCATAAGCTGAAAAATGTAATATGATTTCTCAGAACATCTTTTGATGTTAGATACAGGGTGAAAAATAATGTTCACTTGTAAATCCATGTCACCAAGTTTATAAAATACAAAACAAGAAGACTCAGATAAAAATGAGAATCATAAGAGCAGACCAAGCAAATAAAAAGAAACTATTGCCCTGTACCTGTTGGTGACAGTTTCACCTCTTATCAGTGGGCAGTTAGCAAACAAACTTTAACAAAGAGGGAAAACCAGTCTTTTTACTGCTTTTTCATACTCCATAAATAACCAACATGAGGAAAAATTAATCAAGAAAATCACTACTGAAAGAAAAATAACAAGAAAGGACCTTTGTAAGAAGAAAACTTCACGTCTCAGTAATGTCAAATCACAACATTTCTTAAGAATGATCTTAAGAATGAACTGTGACATGTCACTGGAAGAAGAAACATTTTTTGTGCTATAACAATTCTTTATCAGGGAGACTAATAGAGAAACTACAGCAGCTATGTGTCCACCCCTCCCTCTGGAAGAACATTTTCACATCCTTCATACTGCAGCTGTTTTGTAACATGCATGTGAGCCCAAAACAGAGAAATCATTAATGACATAAACTAGCATTTATGACATTAGTTAGGGAAAGTTTACAAAATTTTTAAAAAATACAGATGATTTTGGGTTTGCAAATCTTATATTAAGTTCTGTATGAAAACATGCATTTAGTTAATAATCAGAATTTACATACTGATAGCCACTGTGATGAGAAGTACTGCCTCTTGGCACCAAAGCAAGCTGAAAATATCTCGTGTATTTATTTATTTATTTGTTTATTTGTTTGTTTGATTGCTTGTTCTAAGAAGCAGATTTCACATTCCTTTGGAAAAAAATTAAGCATGAAGACAGACAAATTCCATTATTTGCAGTGTAGAACATAAACTTCCCAGTAAATACTGCACAGAGCTGGCAGGACAATGTCCTTCAGACACAGAAAGCAAATTGAAACAAGAGTCTTTGAGTGTGCTGGTGCTCATCACATCAATTTGGCAAAACTGGCTCTTAGTGCGGGGATATTGAATTTTGAGCAGCCCAAATGAAAATGCCTCAGAGGCACCCACTTTAATTTTCTCCTTCAAAGCCCTGTCCTCTTTTTGTCCAACAACTTGAAAAACAAGGGCCCCAAATCACTGGTGATTTTTTAGAAGTTTGTCCTCAGAAGCATGATGAATGAACTTTTAATGTCAGCAGGGTTAAGTGTTACACCACTCAAAAAAGGAAAATATTTATTCACTGAAGAAATGTCCACCTTCCTTTTTATTTTGGGTTATCAATACCAAATTTATTTCTCTAGAGTCCATCGGCTTGCCTGCAGATGACCTACTTTCCCTTGCCTCAGGTAACTAAAAGGTTCTACAAATCAACTGAAACCTCCTACTTGACTGTCCATTTCCTTTTTTATTTAACAAACATCTTTTTGTTGACCGTGCTTGATGTGCAGCCAGCAGATTGAAACAGCTCCAGTTTTGCAGATATAGTCCATTATTAACTTTTTGTATGCCAGTGGTTTTCATCTGCTGTTCTTTCTAGAGTGCATATATAGGCAAGGCTGGCTACAACAATCCACAGTGGATTAAATACTTCAAGTGCATAATTGTCACCACAAACCTTTCCGAATGCATTGTGCATTTTTATTATCACCCACTTTGAAGTCATTACTGTATCACAGGAAATTTTCAACATGACTTACTTCCTTGCAGTTGTTAAATGCTGGTTCTTCTAATTATGACAGAGAAGGGAAGGCAGTAGATTAAAATACTTGCAGTTGAAATGAAGATTCTTTAACTGAAACGTTTCAACTACTGAATAAATAAATAAATTTAAACACGGTTGCAATAAAAATGAGCCTCTTGAAATTAGTCATAACTAGAAGTTGGCAAGCAGTTTATACTAACAACATACAATTAGCTGCAGGGATTTAACAACAGGCTTTTGCAAGAATTATTATGGAGTCTGTTGTCTTTCTGATAAATGCTATTAACTCTTGCTTACACGTCTTCACTGATCCAATTCTCTAGATTCTATTATCTGTCCACCTGGGAAAAAATAAAAGTTGGTCCCAAAATTGCCACTTTAGGGCCTGAATGTGACATTCACACAGGATTTAAATAATAAATAGAACATGACTGTGCTTCTATTTGTCACATGGAGAACTACAAGAAAGTTTGATGCCACAATCCAGTTTCTGGCTTCCCATAGGCTCTGAACGTGGGGAGGCACATATGTCTGTAGCCTAGTGCTCCCTGCATTCATTCAATCAGCAGTGATCTGTGAAGAGCCTCGTTTAGGCAAATTCTACAGTCATGTCAGCAATCAATATTTAATTTTATCTCTTCATTTGTTTATTCTAGTCATCTTCTCACACACTCATAAGATTAGAAATTAGAAATATCATACTGATAAAAACATTAATTTGAAATTATCAGGGAAAAAATAAAGGCGTTTGTTTGGTCTTCTAAAAAATCAGCTTTATTACTTGGCAAATTTCCTTAGCTAAGTGCTTCACCTAATCAATTTCAATTTTTGCTTTATATATAACAAAACAATTGAGATCATTAATTAAACATTAAAGGGATGTATGGCAGCTCCTAGTGATCTGAATAGATAAAAGGGTCTAGGTCCATTTTTTTTATTGGAAGCCACCAAACTGCTTCAGGGCAGCCTTTGTAGCCCTTTGGAAGCAAAAGCCTAAGCAATGTCAAGTGGCCTTACAAAATACTGGATATCTAGATATTTTCTCTGTCTTTTCAGTCTGTTTGGACAACAATGAAAGGGGAAAAAATTATCCAGAAATCCACAGAAACCTGAGCTGCTGTAGAAGTGCTTCATTTTGTGTTTACAGAGAAAATAAATGGTATTGACTTCTTTCTTGCCAAGGGGGAAGCTGAAGTTAGAAAATGAGAGATCTCTTGGGGCAGTCTTGCTTCTTACAACCTATTCCACAGCAAGTAAAACCCCTTTGGGGTCCTGACACCAAACTCAGCCAGTAATGGTTAAAAGGGACTGACAGTGAGAGGCTGCAGCCAGGGCATGCAGGCATCCCCAGCCCAGCCAAGGTGCTGCAGTGCTGCTAGAACATATTATAAGCTTCTCTGCGTGTAAGCCTGCAGGAGAAAAATTTCCCATGGGAGAACATCTTTTACTGTCTTTTTACTTTGTACAAGTTTCTGTAAACAAAATCTCTGTGTTGTGCTTCAAGGACATTTGGATTGCTCTGCCTGTCTCCTGAGAGTGGGAGAAGGAGGTGAAGGACTGTTATCTCTCTGATATTCTAGCATTCTAGCATTCTTGTAGAGGGCAGTGAAGAGGAAGCATCTGAGCTCTGTACCTGGCACATTATAGCCCAAATCCTCTGATTATGGAGTCATTTTAATAAATCATATTTAGCCTTCTGAAATTATTGTCGAGTCCTTTGTCAACGCACGGACCACGGCAATACTGCAGCACCCAAGGGCTACAAATTTCCTGTTTGGGCTGTGGGGCTGGGGCTGGGGCTGGAACAAAGGCAGCCCAGGGATGTCAGTGTGCTGAGCAGCAGGCACTCAGTGCCTCTGTGTGCAAGAGCACAGCTGCTCCTGGGCTCCTGGGCTGTGCACACTCTGCACAGCATCAGCTCTGCTGACGTGCGCCTCTCAGCCTGCTCCCTGCTCACCAGGAGCTGTTTGAAAGAGCCTGGCTTTGTTATCTTCAGTTCCTGTGCATGGAAAGCCTCTTACCACACATTTGGGGACTGCTGCTCTGGTCTTGCTGACCTGTTCTGAGGACAGACCCAGGGAGAGGATCCCATTGCTACCAGAGCAGAAAACAAGTCCACTTTGGTACTGACAACAAGCTGAGGGCTTCTCCTCTGAACTCTTGTGGGTCTCCATGCGTTCTTTATGGCTATACAGTTTCAAAACTTTGTTCTGCACAGCTTCTTTTAATTCCAGCAGGATACTGTCTGCAAAGCTCAGCATGGACTAAGCAAGATATTCTG
This sequence comes from Leptocoma aspasia, assembly GCA_013399835.1. NCBI lineage: Eukaryota > Metazoa > Chordata > Aves > Passeriformes > Nectariniidae > Leptocoma > Leptocoma aspasia. The sequence continues at coordinate 145,601 of VXAX01004308.1, read as the reverse complement.
AATTTGCTCCACGCTGTATACTTGTCATAGATACACGGCATCAACACAAAGACACTGACACAAAGCACAAACCCATTAATGCTTGAAGAGAATAAATGTTTAAAAGTTCTGTTTATCCCTGCTAGTGAAATTCGCTCTGAAATCCTTCCAGATTTGCACTCAATAGGATATTTATTTAAAAGGGCCAGGAAGGAAAACAATAGAGGTAAGTGAAAATCCATCAAAAGGCATCATTTGTCTGCCAGGTGCACCAGAAAGGAAGATAAAACAGATAATAACACTGCTGGAACAGAATGCTGTTAAGGTTGATGGATGGGAAGAGCTGACAGCTCACAAAGACTGTGAGGGCAAGCTGTTGGGTACGGTGTCAGACTAAATAAATCTGTACATCCTTGTTTCACCCAAACACAGCTCTATCACAAATGATACAGCCCATCACTGTGCCTTGAGCTGATTTTTTCAACTTTGAATGTGAGCTAACAGCATGTTAAAAAAGGTGTGTGGGAAGCACTGTTTCCTGCAGGAATCACTGCAGCAGGTGAGGTACCATATCCGAGAAACCTTGATTCCTGTTTGTCCCACTACGATTTTTACACCACTGAGAGCCCATGTATCAATAGAAATTATATTCAGCAAGCTAATAGGATACAGCACTTGGCACCCTCTTCTTTGGGGATGATGTTAATGTGTTAAGGGATGTGGGAAATGGAAACTGTTGTATGGAACAGTCAATGCTTAGGATCTACTGAGAAATCTGGTGAGAGGAAAAAGAAGATAATTTGTGTTGCTGCACAGTGAATATACAAAAAAGCTGGCATTGAAAGTGCTGCATTTCATTTATTTTTTTTCTTGGTGTCTTTGGGGTTTTTTTATTTATCATGAAAAAGTCAACAGTTTTGGGTAGCTGTGGGATTAAAGGTGAATAAAATAAGCAAGGTTTTAGTTTCACAAACTCATTAGCAAACCTTAGATTTTCTCCTTAGATTATAATGACTGTGACAATGTTGACATAATTGTCACAGAGCACTTTTCACTTGTGGGCCATAAAACACTGAATAAAGATAGAAAAAAAAAATTATGAGCGGTAGATCATACAGAGAGAATCCGAGGATCAGAGAGGCACAAAGATTTCTCAAAAGTAAATGAAAACCAAGTGCTATAATGCCTTCTCCAGCATTATATTCACTGGCCCATCTGGGACTCTGGGGCTTTCTTTTCTCTTTTAACCCTTCCTTATAATTTCAGGCTTGCCAGTGAAGTTGTATTTGTGGCATCACCCCCAAGAATGTTGCATGACTTCTCCTTAGAGGACAATAACAGCTACAGGAGTCAAACACACAGGAGATGTCAGGTTCTCAGAAGAGTAATTGCACTTCCATTTCCAGGCTGTCCTCAGGCAGTTTGATCTCAAACAGAGTGGACAGAGCCATTTTGGACAGATTGCTGTGAGTGCCTCCGTACCCAGACTCCACTTCCAAAGAGAATTTAAAACAGGGGATTAAGCTTGGCTAGTCAATTTGTAGCTAGAGGATGATGGGAAGGTGGGGAATTCTGCTGCTAAATTCTGTTATTCCTTTGGCTCATTCTGCTTGTTACCTTGTGAGTGCATCTACTGACCCACAGAAGACCACAAATAGCATACACCAGGGAAGTGAGAAAATACTTCATTTACTCCAAAGGTAGCTTCATTTACTCTCCTCACATTCACAAGTGAAGTAGTCTTCTTTTTGGAAGGTGTTTCTGAATACCAAACTTTAGATTATGTACCCATTTTACATACCTCTATACCTCCCTTACTGAATAACTTTAGATTGGATAAATTCTACCCTGAATGTAGTAGAATTTTCTTTAGGAGGAGTGAGGGAGCTTGAAACAAAATTTTGCTGGGCCTTTCTGTAGCTGTCAGACTTGAGAAAAGAAATCTGAATCAATGTCAGTGTTTTTATACTGCTATCATTTAAAAATAGACTCATTTTAACACTTGAATTATACTCATCATGTAAAATGCCATAAACTTTTCTGTTCATCATCAGTGATGTCTTAAAAGATGATGCGTAGATATTAAAATTTCTAGCAAATGCTCATGGTCACTCTCTGTTCCACAGTGCAAGACAAACCTGCTGATAATTTAAAAAGTGGGAGGTGAAGGAACAGACAGAAGTACCCTTGTCCCTTCTAGTGCTCCATGACCCTAAGGTACTGTAAGCCATCTCCAGGCAATTGTGAGCCATGTCCAGCTGGCCAGGGCCTGAGCAGCAGCCCCACAATCACACAAAGGGATGGTCACCAAGTTGCCAATGTTGAATTCTCATATGGATTTTTGATGTATTTATTATGTGCCTCCAAAGACTGCATCTTCCAGGGATTAGCACAGAAAAGTACAACCTTCAACATTACAGGCTACAATCAGGAATTCAAGTTCTACAAGCTTTAGGTCACTTTAAAACTCCACTCCCAAGTTACCAGGAAACCCAGGAGCTCTGGATTTTCAGGCAAGGCAGATTCTCTTCAGAAGGTTTATTTGCTCCCCTAGCCTTCAGTGGCACCTAGTGGAAAAGAAGCAACTCGAAATGAGGAACAGTTGAGAGGGAAAATGCAACTATGCAATCTTTTTCCAGCTCCATCAAACAACCTTCCTCCAACGCCTCTGAAGGAATAAGGACATGGAGTGGCTATATGAAAAAAGAACAAGATGTTGGTACGGAGCAGAGCTCCTGGCAACAGGAGCCTGTTCTCTCAGGAAGGGCTTGCTTTTCAAAACAAGTTCAAAAGTTAGCAGATGAAGGTGTAAAAAGAGCTTAATGCAGCCTGATGACAAAGCCAGCAACCCTGAAAGAACAGATAGGGTGCAAAAGGGATGAGGAAGGGTGGATCTGACCTGGAGGACAACTGGAATCATTTAACATTTCCTATTAGAATTACAAACAAGGCATTTTATCTTTTTTACCAGAGCAGACATTGAGTCATTACTATCCATTTACAAGTCATACTGGGCAGTTTAATAAAGTCTCTTTTTTTTTTTTTTTGTTTCCCCTTTTCTGACCATGTCTCTGTAATTTACTAATACAGATAAGATTATAATTATAATAACATTCTGGCTGAACACGTGCCTTGTTTCCTGGTAGCTCTGTGCCACATTACTATATTGTTGGGGAGTCTATTTACAAACACTCCTTGTGGCTTCAGCTACACTTCAGGGATGGGATTTTAAGTTTCCCTGCCCCTTCCCTCCCTCACTGTTCCCAGCTGTTGGAGTTCCTGATACCTTGTGAAATCGGCACTGCCCACTTATGGTTTATTTTTTCAGATCTTCTGTACTTCAAGTAGTACCTGAGGGGAACAACAAGAGAGGTGGAGAGAGACTTTTTACGAGAGCATGTAGTGACAGGACAAGGGGAAATGGCTTCAAACTGAAACAGGGCAGGTTTAGCTTAGCTAGGAGGAAAAAAGTCTTTAATTTAAGGGTGGTGAGGCCCTGGAACAGGTTGCCCAGAGGAGCTCTGGATGTCCCATCCCTGGAAGTTCAAGACTTGGTTGGATGCAGCTCTGAGCAGCCTGATCTAGTGAAAGGTCTCCCTGCCCAGGGCAGGGGAGTTGGAAAAATATATTCTTTAGGGTCACCTCCAACCCAAACCATTCCATGATTCAATTATTCTAAATACCTGAGTTGAAGAAAAGTCCACAACATTTTTCAGAGTAGTACTTGTGCTTGTAGCTTCCATGTCTTATTCACCATGGGAGAAATCTACCCTGTAAAGCTCATCTAAAAGTTGTCCCCACTGTCAGTGCCATGCCACGTGCTTTAACTCTCCCTATTAGCTATCGTGTCATAGAGTCACCTTTTCCATTTTCCCTCAAAACAGATGTAAAACTTCACCAAAGTGAGTTGGGAACTCAGCTTCCACCAAACTTCTAAGCATTAGTGTAGCTCTGCTTCTTCTTTTGCTGGTGGGAAAATCACTCTGTAGCTTCACTGGGGTTTGAGGAGTGCTCACAGGGGTTAATGCAAAGGTCTTTGATTAAAGTTTATCTCCCCTGATAGCCAGAACAGCTCATTCCCTGTATCATACTTTCACTGCCTTTCTGGGAAACACTTGCTATTGTATTTCTATACTCCACCCATTCCCATTTTGGTATTTATGCATTCAGTTTTCCTTGATGCTGTCACCCCTGAACAGCTGAAAAATGCCAAGCTAAACAGTTCATGAGTAGGTTCCTTCTCCCTTTCTACTTGAGCAGCAATACCAGACACTGGATTTGTTCTTGAAAGAACAACACACTGCTCACTTCTGTACTCACATCTCTTTGGCAGAGTTTTCAAGCAAACAACTCACAGAATGCTAAATATTGGACAGATTTTGAAAAGCTCCATTTCTCTCTGTCCTGTGGTTTTAGTCTTTTCCTATTTTTTAAAATTCATTTCCAAATACCAAGTGTGATGACTTCAGCACGTGGTGACTTTGCTGGGTAGGTGGTTTCTTTGTTCTACACATCCTCTCCATTCTTCCAATTTGGTATGTATTCATTCCATGATACTGGGGCCAAAGGACAAAAAATTCCAGACAGGCAATTTATCAACAGCTGCAGCTCCATCCTATGGAGCTACTGCATTCCCAACAGCACAGGTTTGTCCTGTCTGGGTACAGCCTGTCCTCGTAGGACACTGCCAGAGTTTGCTTTTAGCATGAATCCTATGGCACCACTCGTGTGAGCTGCTTCAGTGGTAACCCACAGTATAATAAAGAAGGGATTAAGACAACCTTGATTGTTAGAATATTACAGTACCCTAAACCTGATGGAAATAGTGAGCATTGCCCACTGTTTATTAGACAAGTTCAAATATTAGCTTGTTAGGGAGGGAAAAAGTTTGTAAATGTTTGTGTTTAATAGCAGATCCCACAAAGTGTTTAATAGGCCCACCAAAGCCAGAACATCTCCCACTAACTTTATTTCATACTGCAATGGGCTGTGACACCCCTACTGTACTCCCTGTACTGACTTGTATTGGATTTTAAATGAAATGCCTTTGTTTCCTGAGACCCTAGTTTTCCTAATAAATGGTCCTGCTTCTGCACTGCTTTGAAATGCATCATTTCATGTGAATATCAAGTAGTGTTTTATATTTTTCTACTGAGTAATCTCATTCCTCCCGCACACACACCATTCTCCCTAACTAATATACTCTGCATTTATCTTATCTCTTTCTTCCTTTTTCCTTAAGTGTTAACAATATAATGAAAGCTGAAAACAGATTGGTTTCATATCTGTTGATCTGATTACCTTTAATTTCAAAATAAGGTACTGTAGTTTCTTTCCCCCTCTTGGGCTGTGCAGTATCCTCTAAAATCTATATTGCTTGTTTACATACCTTTAGAAAACATTTTTATGCCTTATAATATTGCTTGGGGAATATAGAGTATATAAAACACTTAGCAGGGTGAAAGGATATGGCTGCAATGCCATTTAGAATGTTTCTGGGATAGCAAAGCATTCCATTGTTTGTTTTTTTGTGTACTTTTTGTAATAACCAAGATCTTTTTCATTTTCTTGCACTTTTGGAGGTCACTAAAGTCATGCTTGAACCAACTAGTCTAAATTTACTTCCAGGGTAAGTACTCCCAGAATTTCTTTAATTTAAATCTGACAGAAGACATTTATTCTAGTCATTGCCAGTAAAAAGCAATGTGAAGTAAACTGTATGGAATCTGCAGAGTCCAGCTCTGTACACAAGAAATCCAGGAGCTTTTGTGAAAGGTGAGATCTTCCCAGCATAAACTCTCCCACGGAGGGGATGATCCTGGTACTGCCTACAGAACAGGGAAGACACCATTTCCAGCCTTTGCACGAAGAAAGCTGAAGATAGAAGCACATTTAAATCCATGTAGGGACTATTCAGCCTTGTTAATTCCATCTGCTTATTGATTTAAATGTGCCTGGTTTAATATGCATCTCTTGGGGAACTTTCATTATGTGAGTAGTTTTAGAAACCAGCACAGCAATAACACAGGTGAAAGTGAAAAAAGTTTGTAATGACATCAGGGTGATAGGTAGAACTCTTGTTTGGTGCCTGCCTATGCTCAGGTCAGACTTAGTTACTACCATGAAACCTTCCTTTAATAACTTTTTTAAAAAAATCCAGAGAGGATAAAATTAATTAGGAAAACAGAGTGATTTGGCAGATGAAGGTCCCACCTATCAAAATAATGTGCATCTGTTCAGGACTTCTAAGCCTAATTTTCCCCAAATAGCTGCAGATTAGTCAACTGCTATTTTTAGATTTTGTGGATAGCCAAGGGAAAAATAGAAATATACAGCTGGAACACTGCATGTGTAGCATTAACTAGAAAAGCCTGTTTTCAAAGAACATTTGTGATGTCTTTTCCAGATTTTTCCTTCCACCATCTGTAACATCCTCCTTGGTCTTTTCTGTCTGCTGAAGAGCTGGGTATTCTCCAGGAGCATTACCCTAGCAGGGACCAGTACTCCTCAAGCAGTGTGAGAAGTTATCACAGGTGGTTGATTCTCTCTGGAGCCACCATCAGCCAGGGGTGCTATCTATCTTCCAGGGACTCTCAGCATTTCACAGGATCAGCTCTGAGCTGCAGGATTATAAAAGCCAATGCTGACTGCTAATGTCTTTCCTCATTAATGACACAGGGAGGAAAATGAAAGGTGTAGCACCACACTGCAGTGAATGCAGCATGTGTTTGCATCCAGATCTGAAGATGAGGGGCAACTTTGAAATTTACATAGTCAAAAAAAAAAAAAAAAAAAGAAAAAGAATATCCTTAAAACAGTCCCCAGTACTTTTGCGCTAAAGTTAACCTTCATACCAGGGACAGACATAGAAAGTGAGAAACAAACTGGCATTACCTTTCTGCACAGAAATTATAGCAGACAGATTGTCCCTGCCAGCATCACAGAAGGTGGGAGCATGGGCACATGCTGGGAGAGCTGGCACTGGTGATCTCTTCTGCCTATTAACCTGGTCCTGCTCCCTCAAAGCCTCTCTCTCACACATCTTGTCCACACTAATGAGCCCCATTTTAGCTTATGGCAGGTGACACATGCTAATCAGTGTTCAATGCTGTGTTGGACCCCTGGTTGTTGGCTCCAACCAAGCTCACAGACCACCAGGGAAGTGCTTGGGGATGAAGCAGGTCCAAGGCTAACCCAGGAAATCAGTTTGCAAGCTTGGGTCAAGGGAATCAGTGGGCAGCAAGAGGCATGGCTGAGCTGGAGAGAAGGACTGTCCCCAGAATGGCTGGGACAGAGGCTAAAGGACCAGTCCCTGGGCTGGTATGGAAGGTATGGAAGAGATCCCATGTGAGACTGCTTAGGGCCATTAGGGCTTATTGTGCCCTCAGAGCTCCAACAGCCCAGAGGAAACACATGAAGGAAAAGTATCAAAGCATTTTGTCCCTCTCAAAGAAATCCCGTAATTGCATCCAGCTGTATTGTTGCCATCTAATCATGGAAAAGGTGCTAACTGTCAGCTGAAAAGGAAAAGGTAACACAAAGGCATTGTGGCTGGGCAGTCAGCCTCTGTCTGTGGTGAAAGATGTAAATTCAATACTCACATCAAGGGATGCAGTCATGCACACAGCCAACTAAACAAGCACTGGGCACCTACTGACCATTCACATATTTCATGTCATGGGAAACACCAGGATGGAGAGGAAGGCTGGTTGGAGGGCTACATGCAAATGTTTGTATCTAACCTGGACCTTGTGTGAACCCAAATTCACAGCTGGCTTTGGCCATAAACATAATTATAAACATAATTTATAAAAGCATTTAATCATCTAAGTATGCATGAATAAAATTTGCAGTGAGGCTTAAATTTAGGGATATGGTTGAGTGTCTTTGTGTATTGAGACAGATTTAGAAGCCACACACATCTTCTTCAGAGCTGTGGTCACAGAGACTGTTAAAGCAGAGATGATGATGTTTATCCTCTTCCTGACACATGCCTCCCAGAGTCTCACTGCCTGCTTTCCATCATCAGGGCATAGACCATCACTCACTGTATGTGTCTGTACATATACACTGAAATATAGATATATAAATACAGAAAGAGGCAGAGCTGGTGTTGTAATTTGGCTGCTCCGGCAATAGAAACTGTAATATCATTACTCTTGATTTTGGTACTTATGTATGTGTGTTAATAATAATAAAAAATACACATTCTGCCACTTAATCTTACAGTGCCTTACATCTTCATTATACATATCTGTGGGGAAGGAAGGCAAACACTTCCACAGAGCAACGACAGAAAGGCTTTTGAGCAAGCCATAGAGGGCAGATTCCTCCTGCTGCAATACAAATTAGGAAACCCTTGTTCCTTTGTTCTCTTGCAAACTAGAAAAAAATAGTCAGTTTAGAAGCGATTTCTTTGGTTTTGTTTTAGTTTTTTGCTTGAGCAGAAGAAAATACTGAGTTTCTCTGCAAGCCTGCTAGGATCTGAGGCTACCATGGGACCAGAGGCATGTTTGACCTGGTTTGAGCTGACCAGCCATGCTCCAACCTGTCACACTCCAACAAGGATAAAGTAAAGCTTGTAGCCTCAGCAGGAGACATCTTCAGGCTTTGTAGATGTGGGCATTGCAGCATAACAGCACTTTGTTATAGATAACTCCCACAGAGGGAAGTGTCACGTAAGGCAAATATTTTTGCAGCTCTCTGTGATGGCTGTCACTTACGCTGTACCAAAATTCCTCACCCGATATTTTTCACGTGATTTTTTTATGAAACATTTATTACTTAAAAACACCCCTCTGCAGCTGAACATAGGAACTTTAGGGCTGCCACCAGAGTGTGTATCACATGTGGTGATACTTGGCAAGTCTCCCTCACCCTGGAAAAGTCAGGGTCTGAAGTCTGGGAATGGTCTTGTAGTGAAGTCCAGTGAAAGGCATTAGAACCCAACACATAACCAAACCAATAGTCTTCAAAAATCAATGAAAATACAGTTTTATTAGGGGTCAGTAAACTTATCTGGAGGACTGCTAAATCCAAACCACAGCACACTGCTGCACAACCACTAAAAGCACCCGAGGCAGAGGGCCTGCAAGGATGGTGTTTCACATTTGTATTTCAATTTACCCTTCACTGTACTCAAGGAAAAATAGAGGTCCTTTGGTGAAGAGCTGAGCACAGCTCTTGCCAGCTGATGGGAAATGCACATGGAGGGATTTATGTGGCAGAGCTCCTGCCTGTGAACCACGAAAACCCAGGAGGATTAATGCTTCAGACTGAGAAATGTGCACAGCAGTAGGTCTTGGCCCTGGATAGGAGAGTCCAGCAATTACTCACTCTTGCTCTTCTTTCTGGTCACTACATATAAGCAGGCAAAGCAGCAAACAAAACCAAACAAATAAAACAAAATCAGAGACTCTTTATAAGAAAGTAGACATGGCACAGAATTAATGTACTGCGCTATAATACTCCTTGAGCATAAATCTAAATGCCAACTAAAGGGTATTGTTGCTCTGGATCAAAACAAAGTATATTTATCTAAAAGACACCAAGGCAGACAGATCCACTGTATTTGTGGTTGAGAAGCCCATTCCTAGCCTCCAATTTAAATGGAATCAGAACCATTTAATCTGTTCTTTATACTGCCATCAGCCTGGGTTTCCGGAGGTATTTTCAGCAAGCATTAGTTTTCAGACACAGACATATTTATGATTTATTTATATGGGCCTGAATCAGAAAATATTTAGTTCAAAACAAGGAAACAAGCTCTGGTGTCCATGGAAATTTTGCTTTCAGACTAATTATAAGGTTTCAAGAGCCAGTTCATTTAAATGGCTAATTTGTATTAGAAAAAATCTGGCTTTGCATAATATTAAGAGAATCATCTGAGTGGAAGTAAAATTACTCTTCATAGTAAAGAGCTATCAAGCCATCATTTCCATTTTCTAAAAGGTCATTTAAGTATTTTTTACACTGTTATGACCAGACAACATATCACATCTGGATTTTAGCAGATTTCGCTGCACAGGCCAAATAATCAAAGTGGAAGCATATTTTTTAGATCATATATCTAGTAGAAAATATATCTACTTCTAAGAGTAGTACACTCAGTCCAGTTTCAGACATGGGGCACAAGCTGGATGCAAGGTGGGTTGTAAAGTAATTTTTGTTTCCCTACAATAACAGGCTTTGCACAGTGCTCACCATGGAAAGTGAGGGGCTGTGCCTTCTTTTGAGGAATGAGAAACTGCCCAGTATCTTTTTCTTCTTCTTCAATTCACATCTGTGAGAATGTGCTGCTCTAATTTAGTGATTTAGGTGGAGATTTTAGATGAGTAGAGAACAATCATTGTAAACCTCATTAAAATTACTCAGGTTCCACACAGATCTGGTAGTCATGAAAGTATAAAACAAATTAAGAAGAAAATGCTGTTAAAATTGAAGAAATCAGAATCATGCAACTTTCTGTTTGTCCATCATTTTGCAAGGATCATCCCCCATCTGACTCAGATTCCACCTATTTATAATAACTACCACAGCCATAAAAACAAATTTTCAAACTCTTCTTTGTGTCTCCTTCCCCACCCTAAGGTAATCCCTTTTAAAATCTTCTCAGGGTTTATTAAATCTGGTCAGAGGGGACAATGCTCAGAGATTGTGGAGGCCTGCTGCTCCATGCTGTTAAGCAAAGCATCTATACTTTCATAATGCCTAAATCTTCAAAAGTTTCAAAATGCAGCAGAGCTCTATAAATAGTGATATTAACCAGAATGGGTTTAACTGCTTGTGGCTGAAAATGAGGTAATTTCATCAAATTTACATGCAAGTATTTGGGTTGTGATTACATTTTTGTCCTATTTGATGTAAATACAACAATTGCTGAGGCCACACCAATTTTTCCAGATAGTTTTCTGCTGAGGGCACAAAGACTCTTTTCCATAGTTTTCCACACTACACACACGTCCCTGAGCCTGCAGCATACATAAATTATAATAATAATCTATACTTATTTCACATTTTATTTAAAATACCTCATAATTAAATTATTTCTTGAAGCTAATGTAGTCTTAGTGGGAGAGAATAAAAATTTCTTATTAATTTTATTAGGATCTGATTAAATATTTACCAAAATGCACTTCTGACAAAGCTAATTAGAAATGCTATTAAAAAAAAACCCAGATAGATGCTTATGAAATATTTAAATGTCTGGAATAAAGCATTTTAAAACTGCATTTAAAAATTTCTTTGATAAAAAAAGTGAAATTTTAAAATCACAGTAAAACCCCCTGAGTAATAAACATATTTCTCATGACCCCAACACATTTGTGACCATTTTTCTATAATAGCTTCGCAACACTGGCTTTTCACGATGCTGAAATTGTCATGTTTTCTGTGGAAAATTCATAGTGGTTTTGTGTGGCCAATATTTTTGTAACTGATTCAAACTGCATTTGCTCAGGTGAAAGCCAAATTCAGATCACAGAAGTGCTCTCATGAAGCCACATCACTTTATTTACTATCACAGACAGATCTAACCATGGACTAAAAACATTTACTGAGCCAAAATCAATTTTTCTCATGTTTGCTGCCTCTCAAGCATCTCTGTGAGCATGAACAGCTCCATTTCAAAGGCAGATTCCCTGGGGGAAAGTGAAGGCAAACACGAGCATCATTCCCATGCTCAGTCTTCTCCTTGCTCTCCCAGCAGCACCAGAGCAATGTGACTTGCACTGAAGCTTCTGCATTACCAAGCAGCAGGACACAGTCAGTTTTGGGGTGGACACTGTTGATCTTGTGCTCTGTTTTAAGAACATTTAACTTTCCATATTCCTACAATGTTGACAAATTACCCTTCTCAGGGAACCGTGTGTGTGTTCCAGGGTAGGGGAGCAGTGCAGTTCTGTTCCCTATTCCCCTTCCAGAGCTCTTGGTTTAAACTTTTCCTGGTACTTTGCATGAAGAGATTAAATTTTAATTCTCCCTGCTCCTGTTCAGTGCATTGTGCAGTTGAATAGTCTTTTTTTTTTTTTT
>VXAX01004308.1:86410-133573 GCA_013399835.1 Leptocoma aspasia | reverse complement strand
TTTTTTTTTTTTTTGCCTACAGGGGGTTGCATGAAGGCAATCTCATCATTCAGCAGTGCCACACCGCATAAAAATTAGTCACTGAGATGTGAGTGGGATGATTTTCCCACATTCCTGGGAAATTATGGGATTAAAGGGATTATGGGTCAAAACACTCTTGTTTTGCAGCAATCTCAGAGTCCCTACTATACATGATTTCTGAGGTCTTTTTGATGAGTGAGGAGCAGTCAGGAAATTCCCTGACGTCACTTTGGACAAATTTGATTACTTTGCCTTCAGGCATTGTTGCTATATCTTTAATCATGTGGTGTTTCATCTACAGTCTTTGAAGAACAATGCTAACTGACCAAATTTTGTTTTATAAAGTGCATGGAGGTGTCAGACAAACCAGCCCTCCCATGTACACCCTTTCCTAAATCTCACCTAACCCCAGGGGAGCCGGGAGAGAAGACAAATAGTTTTGGCAAACAGTGCAAAATGTAGCCTGGCTACTTCAGAGAACAAGAAGGGGAAAATATACTTGGTTTGCCCATTTGAAGTATGTCCTAACAACCATTTCATAGGGAATTCCTTTGAAGATGACACTTGAAATTCACCAGAGCTGCTTCCTTTTTTCCCTTGCTCTCTTATGCATATGGCAGTGATAGGCATCTTGCAGCTCCCAGGAAGTTTCTTCCACATTTGGTTACAGGCTTTGAAAAATCTCTCTGTGCAGAGATGCAACCAAAATTTGTTAAAAGCTCAGAGACCCTGTCTGCAGTGAAATGTTCCTACCTGGGTCTGCAGGGACAGAGCAGGGCTTTCTCTTCAGCATCTTCTCTTTCTTTCACAAGGGAGGGAGTTTAGTGGCAGAGCCTCAGAGATACTCTGCAGGACCCAGGGCTGTTTTGAACTGTAGTGCAGCTCTCACTCCCTTCACTTTACCTTTTTTCCCTGCCAAGAGTGCAGAAGGACCTGGGAAGTTGAGCCTCTCTGCCCAGGCTCCCAGCCCTCCTGAGTGCAGGATAAATTCTTGTCTGGCCCTGTGTGTGACTTGGTGCTGGGCTGAGCACAGGCTGGGGAGCAGAAATCCCCCCTCAGTGGTGCCCAGGTCTTGTGCAACAGCAGGGAAACAGGAGTGAGGAAGCTTGCAGGGGCAGAACAGGGCAAGGATGCAGAGAAAGTGAGAAGAGATTGGGATTGTAAACGGGAGGCAGCAGAAGAGAAGGAAGAATTGAACAACGGGGATGTGGAACTGCAGGAGAAAACCATAAACAGGAGGTGAAAGAGAGGGGCAAGGAAGCAGCAGAGGTGCATGAGAGCAGAGTGGGAATGGAGGCAGGCTGTAGACACAGGGACTGAAGGATTTGCAGCCTCTGGTGAATCCCATCCTGCACAACCTGGAGCTGAACTCCAATAGATGTGAGAAAAAAAGAAAAATTCACATATAGTTTTTCCTACCCTTTATTTTATAACTAAACAAGCATGGTACCTGGGCAATCCAAGAATAGTCCTTTATACAATAGGAGTTACACAGATAAGTAGAGTGAAGATACGGTTATGTGACAATTTTCAGCTGTGACTATTGTAAAATCAGAGCTGATAAGAGAAAGAGGGGCATAAGTAAAGGAAAAAAAGAAATAAAAAGAAGATAGAAAACAATAGACTTAATGGAACAGAAATACTATGAAGATAAGAAGTCAGAATGAAATTGGGAGATGAAAGAAAAGAAGATAACAATGAAGGAAGGTGCTAGAATAGCATTTCCCAAAATTTCTGAAAGCATGAGTGTGTTTGCTCTCATCTGTCTCCATATGACCTCCAGACAGCTGGTAAAACATTTTTGGTGTTGTAATAGCAGTAAGGATCTTCCTTAACGAGTTTATTATTCATTCAGGTACACGACTGTACAAAAACAGCAGTAATAAGAGCAAAAAGAATATAAATAAGTAACTGAAATCTCAGGCATGGAAGACTCAAGTTGCTTGCCTGAAGAGCTGAAGAATGCACCTAGCTCAGCCCCAGAGTACTAAATCTGGTACTGTAAAATGAATAAATTACAGCAAGGGCTCCCTAGCCATCATTTTGTCTCTAATGTACAAGGTCACTGCCTAATCCTGCTCTGGGAGAGCAAACCAAATCCTCACTTCACCCATATTCATAGAGTGAGATGATTTCTGATGCAGGGCATTTGGCTTTAAAATAAGCCTTCAACATGTCTGGAAATCCCCTGTGAGCCTCCCACAATACATGACCTCTTTGTACCACAGTGGCCTTTCTTGTGCTTAAAGACCCAAAGTTTCTGGGCTGAGAAACATTATCATTTACACACCTGTGTGCTGCTGTCTTTAGCCTGTGAACTGTGATGGGGGTTTGCTCAGTAACAGAGAAATACAGGAGCCAGCACCTTGGAGTGGTGATCAATAAGTAGATATCACACTTTACTTCGTGGTAGGGCACCCTGAAGGAATGGAAAGGTTTGGACTTGAATTTGTGCTCCTGGTCAAAACTATCTATGCAAATTCTTGAACTTCATTAAAATTGTAAAACAACCACTTGATTTTTCTGATGATAAAAACTCAGAGCTGCAGTTTCACAACCAATTAAAGTAACACAAGTAATGAAACAGAAATATGCTAATTGCATGTCATAAAAGTGCCTGTCTCCAGATGCATTTTATGTTGCCTATTTCCTCTCCATAAAAATGTACATATTTATCTCTTTTCACTAAGCACAAAATGAAAAACAAACTTTATGCTTATCTGGAAATAAATATTAAAACTAGACATCAGCTTTATTGGATACAAATTTATTTATCTTCTTCATCTCAAGGGACTTCTAAATGAAGGGACATTCAAGCAAGAGTCAGTGAAGGCAAAAGGATCATTGATCAGCTGAGCTTTCCATGGGTCTCCAACCTTGATCCTAATATCTGTGTATCCCCTAAGCATTTGTATGTCTAGCAGCATAACATTATGGCAAAGAATTTTGGTTTACTTTCACATTAGAAAAAATAGAGCAAATACTTTCCATTTTCAACATTTTTTAGCTGTTGAGGAGAGAGACATTACGAAAAAGGTGTCTGTACAAAATGAGGACAGCAAACATTTTGCAAAAAGGAAAAGGAAACTCCCACCCTGTGTTTTACAGTCGATTCCAATTACTAAAATTAAAACCTAGACTGTTGGTTTTGGCACTTTGTTTTTCCCTCTCCTCATAACCCTTTAATTTTGGTGAGCAGAAAAACAAAATGCATATTAAGAACAGGCTCCAGGCCAAAGTTCCTGGCTTTCCATATGACTGAAATGCTGCTGGAGCTGGCTGTGGGTGCCCTGTAGGGAGCATCTGTGGGGTGTCCTAGGGGAATTCCACATACCTATGACTCAGAGCTGCCATGTAGCCATGAGGGAAACACAGACCTTTAATTTTAGAAGTATTAGAATAGGGCCAGAATCAAAATGCATTGATTGATACCTGCTGCTGTCCCTGCACTGACTGCAGTGGAAGATGATGACTCAGGTAAAAAAAATGAAAAATAAAAAGCATAAACTTCTACTTTATGTATATCATGACATCAATATTTTAGAAGTGCTGAATAAATTGCTCAGATTTGTTGCTGCTGGCCTGAGTCAGGCTTATAGCTAACTTTTTATAATTAAATCCTTTATTCTAAACGTGCAGCAAACCAATTCACTCATGCTGAGGAGGGAAAGCCAGGTGTCTGTAACTTACTGTCACTGTTGCACCATTTAAGCCTAGGTGTATATCTTGCACTATTATTTACAGGTCTGCTCCTTTTGCCACTGTGATCTCCCAGACCCAAACCAACTGCAGCTGGGAGACCCCACAGCATGACTTCCTCACATTACTTACCAGAAGCCCAGATATTCAGTGTAGCAATTCAAACTTATCAGTTAAGGAGCCTCCAGTACAGAGGATCACAGGAAAGCCAGGACAGAAAGGGTTCTTGAGAGCCCAAGGATGATGGAGGAATTCTTCAGGACAGAGTTTAGGAATAAAGAGAAGGTGGGTGGGTGCTTGCCCTTGCAGCTACACACCAAGCAATTTCCATCCAACATCCTTTCTACCTTCTCTTCCTGCACCCCCAAATTTCTTGTTCCTCCATACCTGAGATAAGCCTGCTTGCTGCTGCACACACACTGAGGCCATGGCAGGGAGTTAACAGCCTCTGATGAGAGCACAGGAACTAATTGAACTGTTATCAGTGAGCATCTCAGCCCATTCTTCCCTCGATTTAAATCAGCACAGGTTGCAGCCAGGTTATTGGAGCACAGATTATCAAAAGGCTCTCCCTTTGTGTATATGCATCACTGAGTCACACAGAAACACAAAGCAGCTGCCGCTGCCACTGCTGTAGGAGCTGCACTTGCTAAAGTTTTCTGGAAAAGGCAAGCATCAGAAATCTTTTTGCCTCCTCCATCCATAAAATGGGGACAAAGTTATATCACACAAGAGGTGGTGACAGGGAGGAAATGTCTACAAGAGCTAATCTTGTAGAGCTATCAGGCTAATTCTGCTATTTTATGCATCAGAAGAATCTCCTCATAAAAGCTGTCACCTAGAAAGCTGTCAAAGGAGCCACAGCAGGCAAGTGACTGCCCAGAAGTGGCTTTTGTCTGTGCATGCATGCATGGATCCTCCTCTTCTGTAGCACAGAAGGTCACACATTGGGCTTGTTTCTGCAGACCAGCAGGTCAAGTAAATAACTGTTGCATTTGTAGCATTTATTTCCTAGAAGTCCTGAAAAAGATGTGGCTATTTTCTCAAAACAGGTGGCAGCCTAAAGGGTAGACAACTGAATCCCTGGTCAATCTTGCATTTCTAAGCCCTTGGGACAGACTGTGCAACCAGAGATGTGGAAACCCCATCCCAGCAAATCCTGGCAGAGAGATCCAACCAATGGAGACAGTGACCTGCTGTTTTGGCTTTGGACAGCAGAGACAAAATGAATTTTTTAAACTCTTTTCTAGTATGAAACCTGAAAAAAGGTAGTAAGAGTGAAAAACTCAGTGCAGGAAATTACAGCTCTGTTTCTTTGAAAATCCAGCAGAGCCTGCTCCTAAAACACCTGACCCTACAGTGCTTCAGAGGTGTTGGAAAGTGTCTGTGAAACAGCAGGAAATTGGAAGATCAAGACCAAAGTCAGACACGTGGCACAGATGTGTTAACAAAAACAGTGTTTCTTAGCTATAATTCAAAATTTTATCTTCAGTCATATTGGCCCTTAAATGACAACTTTAATTTCTTCAGCACACCAATATTTTCATAGACTTTTCAGTCAATTTTTTTTTAAATTTTTACAACAAGTTATTAAGTACAGGTCTTTAAAAATAGCAAGCGGGAGAAATTTTTAATAGCACTAAGTTGTAGCTGAATATAAACTAATAAATCTCTTATTATTTACTGCCTTACTTTTATTTCCATGCAAAAGCCCCAATGCTGTAACTGCCTCTAGAGGTGTATTAAGGCAATCTGAGATCTCAGGTACAGCATCAAGCTGGATGTGGTCCCACCTAACTCTAAGCTGTCTGAGTTCAGCTGAGCTCATAGCCTGTCATTTCTAGACAAGTATTAAGTCATTGCCTTGAATTTAAAATCCAAATAACATCATCCATAAAAACAGGAGAGCAAAATTTCAGTATTCACAATTATTAATATTAATTTAAAAATGAAACCTCAGACTGGACTTAAACTTTTGACATTTATTTTGATAGGTCTCCTTCAAAGGGATATCTCTGTGACTGAAAAAACTGGTAAAAAAGCCACGAGGAGTAGGTCATTTATAAAAGCAGACAGGACTAGGGTCTTTTACCAAGAACATGCATGACTAAAAACTGTATCCAAACCCAAAATATTTAACTTCACAGGCAGGGGTGATGTCAAACATTAACTTCTCACTGATGAGTCCTAATTTTTTAAATTAATTGTTGCTTCAGTACAGGTATAAAAAATGTAGATAAATGGTCCAATGTCTCCCATGATTAGTCTTTACAGTTTTTTTTATTGTGAGTATTTCAGTCAGCCAGCTGGTTTCTTTGCTCTTCACTAATTCCAGCAGGAATTTTGCTTGCACCAGAAATTTAGAAACTAAACAGAAAGGAAGAAATTCATTGCCATAGGACACAGCAAATACACTTAATAAAATAGCAAAGGCTAGACAGCTTAAAGAAATTTTAAGGAAATTGTAACTATTCTCCCTAGACAAGTGACTTTTTTTACACTTATAACAGTGTTCAGAACGGAACAAATATTCTCAAAAGTCACACGTACATGGCACCTTGCCATTAAAACACAGAGTCACCCTGCTGGTTCATACCTGGTCTTCTCAAACAGCTCCTGAGGTCATCTCCTGGGTGTTTCACAATGCCAGGACATGCAATGGCCACTCCCAGAGGTGTGCTAAGCCACTGTCACATCCATAGGTACTCAGTTCCCCTCCTCTTCCCACCAACTCACAAATGACAAAAAGCCCAGTGCAAGCAGCTCTTAGCTCATCTCATGCTTTAGTTTCTGTGAGGGGGGATTATTTTTCATTCTTGATCACTCAGCTGTTGATTCCACAATCCAGGATACATGATCAGGAGGAAGACAGCCATATGGGCATCTACACAAAAATCTTGAATGATAAAAAAAGACATGCTAAACAATTAATGTACATAAATGGCAGTGATTTCAGGCCATCTAACAAACACTCCCCCCATAACCTATCACAAACAGTCCCAGACAGTTACCCATTCAATGAATTCATGTGAACAAATACTGCCTATTGAACAGGAAGCATCATTCAGTCTGAATTCAGACTTTTTTGTTTATGATTAGTTCTCAAGCTTTATTTTTACTTGGTTGAATGTAATTAATATTTCAATGCCAGACTTAAGAATTTCTGCAAAGGGGTATTTATCCCCACTTTTCTCTTCCCACTTTGTTGTGACTCCTCAGCACTGAAATGCATTGACCTGTATAAAGACCTGAAGTACATTTTTTTTCCTTTCTGTGTCCCAAAGACTTGAGTTTAATTTATAGTTCCAGGTTTATGGAGTAATACTTATTCAATTCTGCTCGAGTTCTCATTCTGTACAGCCGAGACCTTTTGTGCTTTAAATTCACTCTTTTTATGAAGAAATATTTCTGGAAAGCAAAAACAAAAAAGAACAATAAATGCACAGACAGCTTTTATACAGCTCTTCACATTCTGGATCTCCTGCTCTGGCTTTACTCACAGGATCTGAGAAATTTGGGTATTTTACTCCTTTAGTCTTCCCCTTAACCTGAAATAAGTTAAAAAGAAAATCACACTTTTCCTAAGGCATTGGCTAACAGGGCACACACCAGCAAAGTGGGATTGTAATTTACTGCCTGTTTTAAGCCACCAGGAAATATCAATGCATTTGTAGCCCCATAAAATTAAGGAAGTCTGTACACAGTGAGCCCACTTCTATATATAGCTCCCTCACTCATCACCCACAGATGGCACATTTGAGATGACGAACACAGTAAAAACACTGAGCCACTATGTTTATCTAAAACATGTATTTTTAATTACATACTACATTCCAGGTTTTCTTCACAGCTTTCACAGTCAGGAAGGAATAATTTGTTTACACTTGACTAGAGCAAGTATTTCATTTGCCTGCCAATATGGGGCAGGCATTCCAAGATGGAGCTGAGGAATATAGCAGCAAAGATCAACAAATAGTAAAATAATGTGCCAAAGCCTGCCAAGCATAATCATTGGGGCACATTGAACACAAACTACACTTGTCTGATAAAATCTGTATGTTCATGAACATCAGAAAGGCCCTACATAAAAAGAAGAGTTTTTGCTTGTTAGATTTATAAGGCTTCTCTGCAATGATGGTGAGCAGAAGAGTATGGCCACTTCTCTCCCTGCCTCCCAACTATGCACTTTGCATTTCTGTCACCAGAATGATGTCATAGAGAGAAGAGGTCCTTAAAGTTTCAGCAGCAGATTGGCTCCACAGATAAATCACAAAAGTAAGAACCAGTCTTCTTGTGTCCTCTTGACCTACTCCTATCCCTGTTTCCTCTCTTTGAGCTAGAGCTCCAAAGGCCACATTTTATACACATCCAGACATAAAAAGTTATAAACTTACTAAGCAGCAACTGAAATACATTCAAACACCAAATGTGGCTAGGCAGCATTTCATGAGCAGTGGGACAGATAAAGACACAAATACATGCCGTCAACCCCCACGTCTTTTATAGCACTCCCATGTTCCCAAGCACAGCCTTCTTTTATAGCCTCCACTAGCCCACTCCTGCCTGGGAACTCTGTGTTCAAGGCTTGGCAAGCCAAAGGTGCCCCATGGCTGCCCTCTCTGAATGGGCAAGGGGCAGAGTTCTTGCTTTTCTACCAGTAGCATTGTTTCTGGGTGTATCTGTCCCCTCAGCCTGCTATCACAAGGATACTGGGAATTCAAGATCCTTCAGCTCCCTGAGTTATAACGAGAATGCAATAGCTTCAAAAACTACTGGGAGGAATGAAAGGTATGTGGGCAAGCAGGATAGAAACCAACAAAATGTACATCCTTTGTAGACAATTGGTATTCAGATTTAAGAATCAACAATAAGGCTAACCACATGCAATAATTCTCATCACAAACTGTTTTACAAATGAATAGGAGAGATCATTTCATACTCTTCCAAAGTGAAGCCTTTGGAACAAAGCTGCTATTCAATAAAGCACATCAACATCACTAAATAGTCTTGGGACAGGGAATGAAAAAGGATTCTGCAGGCTGTGTAATTCACAGCAAGACGCAAATTAAAATTCTGTACTAAACAGATTTTTTTTTTTGAATGTAATGCAATACAAAGATATCACAAGGGTAGCTAACACTGGAGCTGGAGAGATGCACAGCCTCAGAGCCTCTCTTAGGACGTCCTTCCTTACATAAGTGATTGTATCTTTTACTGACAGTCCAGATGACGATGTTGGGAATATCCACATGACCAACCATCAGCACTTTCAGTAGAGAAGTATCTAAATTGGAAGTGGATAATCTGTTCTGCTGATGCCAGTCCTTGGGCATAGATTACTCCTTTCTCCCCTACCTGACCTTCTTCACAACACTGCAGGGCTTTTCCATACCCATTCATGCAAATTTCTTCTTTGTCCAAGTTTTCTGCCCAAGTTTGCCATTCTCCTGTGAGAAAGCTGGTTTTCCTTTGTTTTATTTAAACAGATAGACATGAGGTGGGGGAAGCATACCAAGATCTGGGGGAGTGCACAGATCTGAAAGAATGTGAGAGACTTCAAGCACTACTTGATTATAGATTATGTGATGTGAAATAACGGGTGAGGGAAAGGAGAGAGGTTCAAAAAGAAAAAAAAACCCTAAAATTAAAAAGTGCCTGGCTTTGAAAGCTAGGAGAAGTAATATACTTTGAGGATGAAAGTGCTAAATTTATTCATTAGTTTATGTCTGTGAGAATTTTTATAAAGTAGCTTTTATGAAGGTAGCATAGATTTCTCTCCTGGCCACAGAGGAACAGGACCACAGATTGATGTGCTACTCAAAACCTGTGTTCCCTGCACTCCCAGGTCCCACACACTGGATTCATTGATCCTGAAAAAGGGGCTGAATTGATAATGGACACCTCTTGGAGGTGCCTACCCAAGCACTGATGCAGTCCATGACTGCGTAACCTGTTAGAGATGATGGATGGAGTCAAATACAATTTGTTTAAGAAGTCCTGTGTTTAAACCAACAAAGTTTTACAAGTGGCACTGGCTCAGGGAGCCTGGAGATGCCATCACTCTGGCTTTAAAGTGTTAATCAGTGACTGGTGCAAAAAGGAGCCATTCAAAACCACAAAAAATTTCTTGTGAGTTATATTCCCAGCCTCCTCAGATCCCAAAGTCACTATGTTACTAAATGTGAATGATACTTACTGCAAACAGAGACTCCAGGAAAGCATTCTCAGCCTTCCAAAGCAATTTTCCAGCCTCTGATTTCTGGTATAAAATCGTTACATGTTTCTTCCTCTCAGCTATGCAGTAATTTGAATGGAGTGTGGTCACTGCAGGGAATTAATCAGAGGAGGTGGCTGAACTTCACTTCCAAGTCATCAGTCAAGACAGATAGAATCTGTGGCAGGGGTCAGTGAGTAAACCACAGCTGTACAGCTGTGAGCCACAAGGACAGGAATCCACCTTCAAAGTTATATATTTAATTTTTAAGGGGCCAAAAAAAGATTTAAAGGTCTCAAAATCTTGGCTTGTAGCTTAATGTCTACAGACTCATCACTCTGCTTGATCACGGATTACATTGCAGATGATCTCAGGAGCAGAGACATTTTCATCCCCTGTCTGGAGTAGCCTGGTGGCCTGAAATCTATTTTCTTTGACTTTTAATATTCAGAGAAAATATATTTAAGCCCTTTATTTCATTGCACTTTATCACAGTATACATGAGCACACGCAGACGTACGTTATGGAAGAGAATGAGAACAAGCTATAAGTACTGGAAAAGCTTCTCTTTTGAGGAATTTTTTTTAAAAATCATATAATTATTCTTTAGCTGCAGCCAAAGGAGCTAAACTGAAATTTTAAGAGTACATATGAAATGTGCATTGCTTAAAAGTTATCTAGTCCCCCTGTAAAACCAAAGTCACCAATATGCCACATTTCCTTTCTCAGGGATTGTGCCATATAATAAATCAAAGAGGATGAAGCTTGTTACAAATTTTCACCAGTGGCTTTAAAGTTTCTGTATTGAAATCAGTAGAGGCAGAGCAATGACATCAGTGGGACTGTCAGATCAACATTAATGCTTTGGAAAATCTTGCTGATGAGATGCACTTTAGCTAATTGAACTTCCTCATTTATAAATGTAAAAAAAGGTTCTACATTTGTAGTTTCATCTGTAGAGAATTGTTTTTACCACACTAAAAAGAGTTTTACAACCTCTCTCTCTGTTGGACCACTAATTTATTTTCCTTACAAAACATTATGTCAGATATACACAGACTGCCTTTTCTTTCTGAAGTCTCCCATGTCTTGGTTGCTTAGTTTAAGATACATTTCCAAGATTACTAAACTGCATTTCCACTTCCATTGCCTTTAAACTAAAAGAAACACATGACAGCCTTCTTCTGATCTCTTCTCTAATATAGGGGTGTCTTCAGATGTTAAGCACCAGTGCATTTGATTCCTAGACTAAACAACTCATTTCAAATACTCCCTATCTTTGACTTTCCCTTTTTTCTTTTCTGCTGCAACGTAATCTATAAAGAGGTGATAATACTGGCAAGATGTGTGAAATTGTTCCTTTGCAAATAACATATATTTAAACATCAAAAGGATCTGTATTTCTGCTCAGCTAAACTATATTAAATTGCCATATAGTATGTCAAAACTATGCTCATGTCCTGGATTTGTTATGTTTCCCGTACATATTGGAAAGAATACCTTTTTTCCTCTTTTTGTTTTACTTTTGGGGAGAACAGGGGAAGAATTTCTGCTATTTTCATAACACAGCCCAGAAAAGTCAGTGCCACTGCAGTTTAGTATAATCTTTCTGCCATCTGAGGAAATTTTTTAATCATTATGGGAGACTGAAGTTCACATATTGCTAGTAAAACCAACGTTAACATTCTTTTCAGACCACTGCACAGTGACTGATTCAGTCTCACATCCAATCTGGCTTGTTCTTCCAACCCAACCTCTTGAAAACAGACATTATACATAATGGAATTGTGTAATGATAGTCTGATCCAGAACATTTAGCTGGAAAAAAGAATCAGGGGAAACAAAATCATATGACAACCTGCATGGTGTTCAGCAGATAGTTTTGATTAAAAAAAAGAGGGAAAAAATTACTTTTTATCTCCACATTGTGGAGCAGGGTAGAAAACAACAGGTGTTATTTTGAGAATATAGAGATTGTTTATAAACCTGCTGCTGGAAAAGCGAGAGCTTTTCCCTTGGGAAGAAGACCTAGCAAGCGTGCTGCTAGGAAATTCAGAAAACCCAAAATCATGAATACCACAGGATGGGAAGTGGGTTCTGCAGCCCACACTGAGCACAGCACCAGGGCAGAGCTCTTGGGCTCTCAGTGCTGCACTCCAAGGCAGCTGCAGCACTGCAACACAACTTGCAACTTAATTGTGGGGTTGTTTTTTTTTCATTTTTTAATGATTCCACTCACCATCATCTCATAAATTAACAACAAACTACTTGTGTGAGAGACACAGCATATTTAGAATGAGGGTCACAGCTTTGGGCTGAACCTAAATTAACCTGCTTAAATTAGGGCACTAGGTGCCATCAGAGCACTAGCTGCTCTCTTACAGGCACAGCGAGCCTAGTGTGTTTCCTAGGGGATAATTCAGCACCTCTAGGTGAGGATCCCACCCCTAGCTATAGTGAGAGTCCAAAAAACATGAAGCTGGGTGCTACAAATGTATTTTTTACTCCTTTGGATATCTTAATAATTTTTTTTGAGTTTTTTTATACCTAATAAAAGAGGAATTTTTTTTTTTTACTTTTATAAATTACAAGTTTATACTTGGTTGGGGCGGGTAATCTTGATGTACAACAGAGTGATTCTTTATAGAAAAAGGACTATGGCTGCAAGCCTGATGCAGTTTTCTGACACCACTAGGACATGATCAGGTGCTGTTTCTGCAGAGCTGAAAGGCATAACTGAGGCAGCCAAACCATAGACTTCTATAACATGTTCCTAAATAATGAAATATATTTGAGTTAAAGGGGAATTACTCTAGGAGCACTAGCCTGCAATATGTGGAATAAAACTTTGGCTAGAATTTGGGTGAGGAATAAAGTAGCATATGATATCAACTATTGTGTGACACTAAAATAAAGTAGGCAAATACATGTTACTGAGGTCCTTTGAATCTTTTTCCTCACAATTCTTATGGAAAAAAAATGACATTTTCTCAGATTGATTGCTGAACTTTTATGTTGTTGACATAGTTATAATTCAACTACTTCAAAGCAACAGGGAGGGTTTATCACTGCTGTGTTTTGTTTGGGTTTGTTCTAATTATTACTAGAGCATCTAACACCTAATTTTATTATTTTTATAGCTTATATAATTGTCAGGTACATGATGGCATCTGTATAATATAAACACACAATATGGCTTTTATATACTCCAGTGTAAACCTTGTCCTTTGCCTTACCTGTAAATCTTCCCAGAAAACTCTGAAAGTACATTCTAATTGCTAGGATTAGCAAGAGCAGATTGCCAAAGCAATCCAAAACTAAAACCAGCACAGATTATAGTGATTTATAGTGTACCTGCCACTTGGACCTGTCAGGAATAAAAATGTGAGACTCCCACCACCAATCCCTCCCAGGACATGCAAAGGCAGTTCAGTGTTAGCTGCAGAGGAAGAGGCTGCAGCACAGGATAAGAAAACACTTTGGTGTTCTCCCTGTGACCACACACTCACAGGTACATTTCTTGATGTAATAAATAAACATTGAGCTCAAGCAACCAGATCTTCACAAGGGAAGCAAATGTCTTTTCTAGTTCTGTTTGGTTTTTTGGTTTTTGTTTTTTTAATTCAATTCTAATGCCCAGTTAAAATTGCAAAAGCTTCTAGGGATCCTAGAGCCAATTACAAATTCATTGTCCTAAAATTTTGAAGCAGAACAGGTGCATGAGCTTAAAAAGATTGCGAATTATTCACTTGTTTGCTCAAAAAACTCTAACATACACACTTTATTAACTAGACATAACACAACTTCCTTCTTTTGGGCCATACTACCTTTATTCCCTAGGTGAACATGTTTGATGATGGAAGGTTCTTTGACATTCCAGTCCTCAGGTATGCAAACACTTTTTTTGTACTGTGGAGAGGAAACACCAATGTACAGCAAATAATCAAACTACTGAAGCCCTGACATTGCTGTGGAGTCATTCCAGGGTTTTTATGGAAAACAGATCAAGCCACCAGCTGGAGAAGATATCAGACCCCTTTGAAAATAAAGGCTATGGGGCTATGGTGGGGTTTTTTTTTGGTTCGATTTGGTTTATTTTTTTTGTTTGGTTGGGTTTTTAATTGTTTTCTCCTAACTAATGAAAGCTCAGGAAGAAGAGCAGAATTAGTTTTCCTTCCCACTTAAATGTGTACTCTCGTTAAGGCCAAGAGTGATGCTGGGAAGCACTTTGGGAATGAGATTTGCTTTGCAGATCGAAGTACATAACTGCTTTCTCATTGCAAGGGATAACATTTAATGCATCAAAATAAGTCACCTTGATAGCACGGGAAAATGCTAAGGGAAATATTTCCAGTGAGACAGAGCCTTTTCTTGTGCTATTTGGCTCAATACCCAGTGATGCCAGTCTATACCAGTGGAGAACAGCACCAGTTTGTGGTGAATATCAGACAGTTAAATTTCTGTACAGCAGTTCACCATTTTGCTACACTTTGTGCAGATATTTATGCTGGGAAAACAAAGTGTAAAATATTTTCTCAAACCTCATTTTTCTCTTTTTATCTAAATCTTCAATTTGGCTTCCTGATAACTAGTAAGTTATGGCAAATAAGAGCATCATGATCTTCATGTACAATATGACTGAAAAAGGTACTCACAGTCTCTTGGGTTGTATATTTTAGAATATCAATTTAAATGCAGATTTTTAAGTCTCCAGTTAAGCATCCGCGAGGGATGTCTCTCACTTGATTAAAATACCAGTAGTGAAAATATTTTGGATTCAACATATTCTTCCACACTGTGAATATAGTTAATAGAGAGGTCCAGAGAGGATAAAGTTTAATGGATGAATTTTTTTCAGGGAGTTTTCAGGTAATGCAGTAATTCTCCAAGCAGTCTCACTTCAATATGGCATAATCACAATGCACTTTCAAAGGAGTTAACACATTACAGCAAATGCCTAAGTAAGTTTTCCTTTTGTCATCCAAATTAATATTTACCTGTACAATAACTCTTGACCAAAAAGAGCTCCTGCTGGTGGTGAAAAGCCAAAAATTATAATTTACCACATTGCATCTTGACTGTGTTTCAGGCAGCCCTGAAACTAAAGTCTTTGCATTGATAAGTGGAGATGTATTATTTGGCTGTATAAGCACAAATGCTGCTCTCTGTTCTACAACTGATTTGGAATGTTTTCCTCTTTCACAGCACAGACCAACTTTATGAAGTTTAGGCAGGCCAGCCAGGTAACTCAGCTGGATAAGATGGATCCCTCTGAAACTTAGGAAAGCATCTTCCAGTCATGTCTTTGATGCATTGAATGCATGCCTAAAATCCCAAATTATATCAAACAACTCCAATAAGGCAATTGAATGCTTAAGTATTTCCAGTTTTAAATTATAAAAGAACCCCACCTCCACAAACAAAAATTTAAAAATATGGAGCTAAATATGGCTTCATTTCAGGAAGCCGTACAGCAGTTATGAGATCCCAAGAAAAAACTCTTCAGCAAGACTGAAAATTTATCACTGCTGATTCTTGTTTTAGTAATTGCATCACTCTCTAAAACAACCTGGAAACTGAATGCCTTTCATTGAGTGGGTTGTCTGACCTGATCTACAAAGCATGGAAAGAAGTTGAGCTAATGTGGGTTACATTTCTTTTATTTTTAAGCCTAGTGAAGGGACAGTGAAAATAGCAAAAAGTGGGCTGATAAGAAGCAGAGGGGTGTTGCATGAGGACTTGGGCATGTCAGGAGCTATTCAGATGTGTTTCAGGACAGGAAGGCTCCCTTCCCTTTCCATTTGGCTGTGCACAGGCTCACCCTTGCTCACTGCAGGACTACTGCCCTTGTATGCTGCAGGAACAAGGAGCAGCAGTGATGGATCCAGATCACCATGCAGAGCTAACTATTCAATCTGCTCCTGGCTCCAGAGAAATGAATTTAAGGCAAGATGGGAGACAGATATCTCTTGACAGATATGGATGCATAACGATGTATGAGGAAATATCATTCATATGATCAAAAGGGAAGGCATGCCAGCAGCCAAACTTTCCTCCCGTCTTCCTGAGGCCAGGAGCAGATCAGTGAGGATGGTGAGGGACATAATGAGACACTCTGAGGTGCTCACAGAGCTCCTCTTGATGTTTGGCTCCCCGAGTCCTTTTAAACACATTGTGTTTGCTCAGTGCAGTTCCCTGGTTCTTCATTTCTTTTCGTGCTGCAGATGTTGTTATAATGCTGCTGGTCTAGAAACAACACAAACCCTCCAGCATCATTAGTACTACCTCAAACAAAGTTCCAGGGACCTCTGGACCACAGCAATGACTATAACAGGCAGCCTCATCTTAGTCCTTCTGGGAATGAGTCACAGTCCAGCCTGGACTCTGTCTCAAGTGACTCAGCAACAAGAGAAGTCCTCCCTGACATGAATCATAGGACACCCAGCCCGTCCTCCCTCTGTCTCCCACTCTCTCTATCTCTGCCCATCTGAGGCAGCTACCTGATACATTTAACCTCCTGCAGCTGTGGCAGAGAATATTTTATTGGTTTATTTCTTTTTAAGTCCCCCGAGTTACATTAGTCACTGAGGGTGATGATGACCAGAAATGTCACAATTATCACAAGAGTCAGGGCCACACCCGGTCATCTTAGTTCACATTTTTCTACTTCTTAAATATTTCTGTTTTCCAATCTCATCTGAATCATCTAATTAATTTAACTGAAATCACCAGGTACAGTGGATTTAGATTATTAGAAAGCCTTCAAGATACAGTTACTCTTCTTTGAAAACAGCAATGAGGGCTCCATGCAAGTATGAAATTGTGAAAACCAAAAGAGGAAGTAGCTGTTTAATTGCACCATGGAGAATTATTTCACAGTGCAGCAGGTTGTGTTTAAACTGTAATAATACAAATGTGTAAAAGTAAAGATCTTTTTTTTTTCCCCTCAGTTGCATCAATTCTATCAGATTTTATCTATCAGTGATTGTGGGTGGGTGTGGTGGTTATTATTCTGGAACAAACAGGAGTTTCCACCTCATTCCTAGCCCAGAAATTCCTTGGTAACAACTCAACATCAATGCTTTGTCTCCATAGACACAGACAATCAGAAAGAATAAATCTGACCAGATCATACTCCAGACTCTGTTTGAAAGTCTTTTTTGTATTGTCTGCAGGGTGGAAGACTGGGTAGCAGAATGGATTATCCAGATGTTGGGGAAAAAAATCATCAACACTGCTTACAGGTCTTTCATCTGAATGCCACTCATCTTGCTAAAAATCTGCAGTGGTAACAAAGACCAGGTAAGCAACCAGCATTAGTCACAGAAAAGGAGCAAAAACAACTTGCAACACCTCAACTCCTTTTTCCAAACAATCCTTCAATCACAGGAGACTTCTGAGCAATTTTTAAACACTTTATTCTCAGTTCTTATGAAATTCAGGAATGATTTTTATTGAGACCGCTTTTACATGCAATGTCCTCCTTTCAGCTACAAGCACCCAAGCTCTTCTATCTGCCTAAGGACTGAAATCCTGCTGACTGAAATGAGCTCCACATGGCTGAAAGGATGAGCTGAAAAGGAGGCCCTTCCTCTTTTTCTTTATTGAGCCATTTTATTATTTTTTATTTCTGTAGTAGTCAAGTTCTTAACACAAACTAGGAGATGTGCTATGCATCTTCTGTGTGGTTTCTGGAATTTCAAAGTTACTTTGTCACAGGGGCTTGCTGCCAAGGGCAAAGATGAAATGTGTGGCAAACACCGTGTTCCCAGCAGCCTTCTGGATTTTCCAGACAATGTGCCAAGCACAGCAGCTCGTGTAAACTGAGTTCTTACTGGATTCGAACTGCAAAAGTCTTCAAGTTTCAAAACTCCCTGGAAAATGGGATTGTAACATTTCTCTGAAATGCTCCCTTCCAATACTTTTTAAAAGAAAGGCCTTCATAAAAATCACAAAAGTCGTCTTCATTTTCAGTGCCAATAACCCACCATTTGTCATTTCCTCAGAAAATGCTGAAAGTGCAGCTCCCAACGTTGCCAAAGAGGGAACCACAAATTAATTCAAGAAATATTTACATTTTTAGGGAAACTCCAAGAGTATGGATACCTTGGCTACTTTAATCATCTGCAATTTCTGATCATTCAGTCTGTAAACACAAGATTTCACTTCCTGTGACACCAGTCACAGTGATGAGTTGGAATTCAGGAGATCTAGTATTTTTTTTCCCCTGATATATCCATTGGCTCTGAGCAACTCAGTTTCACATGCAGTAAGATGTAAGCATCTGAATCTGGCATAACTGCTTCTGTTAATGCTTCTTTCCAACACAATAATTTTTAAAAGCCCCTTCAACAGCCACCTAACTCAGGAATTACCTAAACTTTTATGCTTTTTAGCTGATGTGTCTGAACAGCTTTTTATATCCTACATGCTTATTTCTCTTCCCTTGCAGCTCAACTGTTTTTGAAGTGTTCCAGTGCCCATGTACTGGTTTAGCCCTCAACACATGCAAACAGCCTCCCTTCCACCTTCCTTGGAATGTGAGGGATTCCTCTGCTGCTCCTAGAGACATGTGACTAGTCCACATGTTCCTTGCTATCAAAGATGAGATGACCTGAGATTGGTCCTTATCACTTTTGAAAATGTTCCAAACAGAATACTTGAGATTTGCTGGCATTTGAGAGCAAGCCAGCGACCCTGTAGCCTGTTAAGAGATTCTCAAGTGGAACAAGAAGAAAGCAGTGCAAAGCAGTCCTTTGAAAGCACTGAGGCATTACTCACCTTAATGTTCTAATGGTCAAAAAAGCAGGCATCACAAATTTGAATTGACTTGGATTTAATTTAGGATGAAAAACAAAAATCACTGACACTGCTTGGGTGGCTGGAGAATTTAGTAGAAACTCACAGACCCTGGCTTCAGTCCATTTCCCACTGTCACTGATTAAATAAAATATTGTAACATCACAAACTAAGACCACTTCAGAAATGTTAGACCATTTTGACTCTCTCCCACACACTTGTCTTGTTTCCCAAAATCTGAAGATTTAGGGTTTCCATGGACACCAAAAGCTTTCCTGCATTGCAACACATGCTACAACTTTGAGTATCTACTCAAAGAGTGGCTAGTGCACACAGAAGAGTTGAGATAGGATGAGATCTTCTGAGATCATCCAGTCAAATCCTGCTGTTCCAGCAGGGTCACCTACAGAATGCAGCCTGGAGTCATGTCCAGCCAGATTTTTAATAGCTCCACTCTTGAAATTCTGAACCCTCCCTGGGAAGCTGTTTCCCAGTGTTTGACCATCCTCATGGTAAAAACACATTTTCTTGCATTCAGATTGAGTTTTCTGAATTTTTTCTGAATTTAATTTCTGCTCATTGCTTGTTGTCTTTTCAATGGGTATTCCAGAGAAGAGTCTGGCTGCCTCCTCCTCATCCCCTCCCATCAGATATTTATGGGCACTGAAAAGATCCTCCTGTGAACCTTCTTATCTCCAGGTTACTCACAGGTTAATGCTTGTTCTGCTGAAATAACAGGGGAAAATGTGTTTCTGGTTGTGCTTCATTTTCTGAGGAGTTAGGACACTTCTCTGAATCCCAGGAAAGCTTTTTAAATGTTTGATAAGTAGGCTTAAAGAAAGCAGCTGGCCTCAGTGGTATTTGTTAGTCTAGGAAACTCTCCAAGACCTTTGCTGGCACTTTGAAACTTGTTCTTGGTCAGCTCTTCTTTGAGACAAACCTGAAACTGAGATGGCATATGGAGTCTAATAAACCTCTCTGTGTGTGTGCTCTTATTTATATCCTCACAGTAAGAGGCTCAAAAATTCCTTGAAGAAATATTACATTTTCTAAGTATTCCATTAAATAAATGAAAAATAAAAGATGTTCCCTATAAATATTTTATGTGTCTCTCAACATGGTTAAGGTATCAGAATTAGTAAGAAGTGCTGAAAGAAGAGTATTCTGCTTTATTTTAACCATCAATATATGCTGGAGTGCTACACAACAGATTGAAGAAAGCTAGAAATAAAGTG
Source organism: Leptocoma aspasia (assembly GCA_013399835.1). Taxonomy (NCBI): domain Eukaryota; kingdom Metazoa; phylum Chordata; class Aves; order Passeriformes; family Nectariniidae; genus Leptocoma; species Leptocoma aspasia. The sequence continues at coordinate 113,605 of VXAX01004308.1, read as the reverse complement.
AAGAAAATCTACTGTAGAGTTTTCTGAGTTTGTGGCAAAATCAGTCACAGTAAGCACAGAATTTGATCCCGCAGTTAAAATGTTTCCCTGACGTACAGTGTCACAGATAACTAGATCCAGAAAAAATAGCATTCTCTCACTGACTTCATTTAGGACTGGAAATGATTAATTTTGTTGAGAAATCCAGAACTGAAATAATAAAAAAATATCATCTTCAACTGTTGAAAGAACAAACAGGAAAACTTGCTCCAAAAGTCAAAAGGGATCTCATGACCTTTGTCCATACTGGGTAAGTTTGCTACTCAGAAGTTGGAAAATAAGTTCTTCAACTACAGTAAATTGCCTTCCACTCAGTTACAGAATATAATTGCAAAGTAATTGGACTGGAGCCCTACATTTGTTACCCATGAGAGTGTGTGACTCTCACCAATTTTGTTTACAGGAGGACTGCAATTGTCCTGTCTGCAGAGATGTGGTTTGGTCTCTGCTATTGCCCAAGGAGTCTGTAAAACACACAGGTCAAGGATTTCACCCTCCAGGTAACTGAACACTTAGTTAAGGCCAAGGTTGTTCCTTATATTCCTACAAATGAATACTTAGTGGAAGCCAGGGCTAAATTTACTCCTCAGCAAAACTGCAAATGAGTTCCATTACAATTATAACCTCAGCATCAGCCTGGGTGGAACTCTTGTGAGGACTTAATTGTGTTTGAGGGCGTAGTCTCAGGGAACTGACATGGGAAAGGTTCAGTGACCAAGAACTGAGTGAATAGCAGGACAGGTAGCAGATAGAAAAGGTTTAATTGAGTGGCAGTGTATTTTATTTTTTAACCAGCAGGGAGAACTACAAATGAAACAGCTGTGCTGTGAAATAAACACAAGCTGGTGAGCAGCAGAGTAGTAAAACAATGGCAATGGATCAAAATATTTTGTTTTCATAAAGGAGAAGCTTTTTTTTGTTTTTATCCTGGTGTCAAGCCTTTTATGTAGAACATCTACACATTAATTTACAAACCTTTTTTTGATTGAAAAGCCCCAAATATTCCAACACCATCAAAACAAAAAATTGAAACATTACAATAATATAAAATTTGGGGGAAAAAATTCCAACTGAAATGTCAGCAAAGCTGACAGTTTTTAAACATGTTTCAACAACAAACAGAAAAGAAAATTAGTTCCAGTATACCCACTAGCTACAGAAGATAAACACAAAAAAATCATGTCAATCAATAGTTTAGTAGTTTTCATCTCTAAAGGATAATTATGAACACCAAGGAGTTTAGAACAATAGCAAAGAAACTCAAAACATCTTAAGTTTTTCTACACTTTGATAAAAAGTGGAAAAAGAGTATACAGAAGTGCCTTTGAGACTTTTTACTTAAATTCTTACAACACTCTCACTCCCTTGCTCCTCTTTTTCTTTACTTTCTTTTTCCATTCCATTTCTCTGCATCCTGTGCCCATCCCTAGCTACTGCAGACTCTGTTGCTGTCCTCTGATCACACTTGTCTTTTCTGCAGTATGCCCAAGAAGCTGCCTCCACTGACTAATACAGGAGTGAATCACTTACTGCTCCTCTTCACAAGAGCTCTCAGTATGAAAATATGTATATACAAGGCAAATAGGGAGAGCAATGATGCTTCTCCCAGCCCACCAAGAAAATAATTCATCTATTTTCCTTAATTATGGAAAAACATGGATTATTTCAGCCCCTGTTCTCAGTAAGGGTGGTATTGTAAGAAAACCCAGCATTAGGAAAGGACAAGAAACATCCAGAGTTGTGACTTTAATTAAAGCAAAGCTCAAGCTGAGCATGTGTTTAAGGGCTTTTGTAGAATTTGGGACTGAAAGATGATAGTAGATGCATTAAATATGTGCTTTGGTAGCAACTCTTCATAGAGATAAGATCACCTTTTAATTAAGTGTAGCTAATTGAAGCAAACAGCAGGGTTTATCTCATTTGCTGCACTGAGACAAAAACAACCAAAGCTCTGTCACACCAGGGCTGTGCAACAATATACAGACATCAGGTCAGCTGCTCCAACATTTTTCCAGACATATTCATCATTTGATCTCTGTGTGTAACTCGTGGGGGTCAGGTTTGGAGGGAAGGGAGAATATAATAGGCACAATCTCTTAGTTTGCAAGGGGAAGGCAGTCAGCATTTAACAAAGAGGAAATAATTTCTGCTACAAAACCACTCGTGACACATCCTTTTCCTGTGGGAAAAGAAAAAGAGATAAATGCTGCAGTACTGGTCAACACTGTTTCACCTACTAAACTGCACAACATTACACCATTTCCTCAGAGAATCAGACATTGAATCTGACTATTAATTAGCCTATTAATGTGATGTTACCACAAAAAAAAGTTTGGAAACACGTAGGAAGAAACAAGAAATGTACCAGTAGAAAGTAAGCATGAGGCTCCAAAATGAAATACTGAGGGGCTTAATCCCTCTGCCTCCACTGCAGTTGTGTCAGATGTGTCAGATGATAAACACTCCCCAACTCACTGGGATGTTGCACATCTACATCCATGAAGGAATGTAAATTCTCAAGTTAATTGAATGGTTGTGTCAGGAAAACACCCCAAGGAAATGAATAATTCTGTTCACATCAGAGGAAGGCAGGGAAGAACTCAAAGTATCCCACTGGACAACAAACAAGAAAAAGTGAAAACTGGATTAGTACTAGGTCCAGTTATTGAATAAGCAAGTTTTTTCTTCTTTAGGATTTTCCCATGGAAACAAATCCTACCACAAGGACAAAAATTGATAAAGTCTTGTTTCTACTGGATTTATGCCTCTTTGTTGATTGACTTTTTAACTGAATTATAGCAACATTTCCTTTTATCTCTGTATATAACTGGATTATGAAGCTGAGGTAACTTGTTTTCCCTTCTCTTCCTGCTCCAACTGTCCTCCAGCAAAGTAGGAACAAAAACCTCAATTTCTTTGTCTACTTAAACATCTCAAGTATTAAGCTAAAGTAATCTATTTCCCCTAGAGTATCTCCCATTACCTGCATACAGATGAGCAGTTAGAGACAAGAGAATAGAAATTTATCCAGGACAATTTTACAAGTGTTTATAAATAAATGTTTCTTATCCTCTACAGCCCACTCTTCAGCAAATCTAGCAGAAAAGAATTGCTTTTGAAACTACAGTTTCTAGAAAACTTTTAGGAGGTGATATTACACTCTGGTCGAGTGATTCCCTAAGCTTTGTTTCCACCAAAATTAGCATAAAAAATAGTGACTACATAAAAAGATGACACGTAATACTGCAAATGCACAAAGCAAAAAGAAAAAACCTAAACCAGGTTTTCTTTGGCTTTTGAATCTTAGGAGTTTTCACAGCCTTAACATTTAGTTAGAGTAATTATGAATATTTAGAATGTATATAGTAATATATTTTTAAATAAAATATAATAATATTTTTAAGTGTATATACTTACATATATATGTATACAAGGCAATATAGTTTATATATTTACACATTTAGTTATACACCGCTGGACGATAATATTTGGTTTTATTATTATTTATGCAGCTGGAATAATTGCTATTCAAGCCTATTAATTTTGCAAACTGGGGATGTCACTATTAAGATTTCAATGACTGTCATTTCACTCTGGAAGTAAGTAATAGATCTTCTTTGTAAAAGCAGCTTAAGTCATTTGCTCATCTTTACATACAGCAAAGATCTCTGCATGACATGAAGTAGTGTTTTATTGCAGTCAAAAAGCCTTCTGCAGACAGCTTTTTTCTTTAGCCTCATGAAGAAAGAACAAGTAGGTGACTGTAATATTCATTATTGAAGGGGTTTAGGTGCAAGCTGCACTGCCCAGACATTTACAAAGATAAAACCATCTTTGCTCTGGAGAATATGCAATTATCAGTCTTAAATGAAACTGATGAAAAGGTCCTGATGGATACTGGAGCAGGATGCACGAGCAGGACAGGGCAGATGTGGGCTTGAAGTTTCACGCATCTATCAGAATACACAGCAGCTATTTAATATTGTGAAAGAAAAACTGGAATAAGCAGGATTTTTCACTTCTTACTAATCTGGACTATCTTCTTTTCTGCTTAGCTGGCTGCTGGCTTTTTCTTCCCATGTTGAAATGGTCAGATGAAATAGTTTCCAAACATCTGAAACAAAAGCCAAGAAAGCAAAAGGATAAAATCACTAAACTGCCTAGGGAGATTACACGAAAACATCTAAATTTAGACAGTTTTTGCTGCTTTGCCTAACAGAACAGGTAGAATCCCATGCACCACTGAAGTCCTTTTCAAGGTCATTTTTCAGGGCTTCAGTGTAAGTAACACACACAGGTTTCATTTTCCTCCAGGTAAATTTTCTCAATAGTGCTGTGAGTGAATGTCTTTTGCTCAGAAATTCAGTTCTACCTCTGTGTTAGTCCTTTCAAGGGTCAGAGGTAGGAAAGCAGAGTAAGACCAACAAAATCAATAAATTGGGCCAAATTTCTGCAGGCTACCTATGGAATGCAATGCAGAATTTGTCCTGATTACTTGTAGTGACTTCTAGTATTTCCCATAAGAAGGCAAGTTCCAAATTTTTTATTTTATTTTAATCTTAGTACAGCATAAAGAAAATATCCTATAAATCAGAGAAATAGTTATTGTTATAAATGACAACTTTTATAGTGGATCAGTGAGTATTAAAGTATTAATTTTTTTCTTAATTGGAAGCCAATATCTTGTTCTATTTTTTATGAGGTGCATTCAAAGAGCACAAAATAAGGTTATGTAGTTGAAGTGATAAGACTAATAAATTTTAAGAGCCATTTCCTTCAGCACAATGTAGTTCTGACTGGGGGTTCTGAGGGAAAAAAACAAATCTGCAAAGCAGACCAGCTCTGAATAGGATGAACAAGCAGGTGTCTCAAAATCTCTTCCATCTGTTTTATACTTCTGAGTGGGAAATGCTGAAAAACGTAATCAGTAGAATTTCTTACAGCCTTAATCCAGGAGAAACATCTTTAGTTTTAGGCTCCAGTTAAACTCATCTTTTCAATTAACCACATATGCACTGGGATTCAGGCTTGCAGTTAAAGTAAACCCTATGCTTGTTTTGTCCAAATGTATTGCTTAAGAAAGACTATAATTCCATAGGAAAATGAAAATACCTTTATTCATTCAATAGAACTTAGATTAAGAGACTGGAGACCAGATCCAGAGAGGCATTTAGGCACGAAACAGGAAATTAGAATAGAATAGAATAGAATAGAATAGAATAGAATAGGTTAAGCACCTGTAACATTTCACTGGTCTAGGCCTTTAAAATCTAAGTAACATCTGCCCCAAAATGAAATTCCCCAAACTTAGTACCCCAAACCATTGTTAAATCAATCTTGGGGATATTTGTTATGCATTTTAAGATAACATGCAGGTAAACCAAACCTGATAAGGCTAAATGTTTAACTCATTAATTTTTACATTTTTTTACTGTTTGCTTCTAAGTATATTTAACAAAGCAGATACATCCATCATTAATTACTATGTTTAAAGCTTTTCCCTGAACGATAAAGAGTTAAAATGTGTTTCTAGTTGCCTTTTTTTGTTACATTTTTATTAGAAATTACAGCGGCATGCACAGTTATTTATACATGTCTGTCTTTCCTGCAAAAGAAATACTACTCAAGAATATATTGTCCCTGAGAAAGAAGCAAAAGAAAACAAAAAATTCTGCAGATTAATATATAGCAGCATTTCTGATGCTGCAACTGAAGGGATGCTGTTCAGTTGATTAGGCCACAAAATTGATTTACCTTTAAAGATGTTTCATATTATAGCTCTTTACTTGCAGCCTCCCAAACGTGGTTCTTTTGAAAATCAGTCTCCATCGACAAATGATTTTGACAAAGCAATAACAAATGAGGCAGGGAATGGCTCCAAGGGGTGTGCTTGCTGCTGCCTTCTCAGCACACCCAAAGGCACCCTTACGACCTGCTTCACTGTCTCTGCTGACAGTAAATGCCAGCAGCCCTGCTGCAGCCTGGAAAGCATCTTCCAGAGCACTCAGGACCCGTTTTTAAAGCCATGATTGTTGGTTTAGTGCAGCCTGTGGAAACATAAAATCCTGCCAAGCATTTCTGGTCAGGCCAATAACGCGGTACCCGTTTGCGTGGGAAGTTCCAGGAGGTTCCTGGGACCTCTTTTAAAATATACAGCAGATTTAACCAAACAATTTATAAGGACCAGTGAAAACAGAAAAAAAAAAAATTCAAGGGCATGAATGACAACTGTATGTCTCATTCCCATTTACTTTCTGTGGAAATTAGGCATTTAAATGACATCTGAGGCTCTGAAAAGTTCCACCTGCTAATTTTAAAGCGCAGGATGGTAGAATGTTGTAAAAAATTAGAAAGCGTGTCATTCTGAACAAAAGACATCTTTGGACTATGAATCTGCTGCAGGCTCATCAAAGACAAATGTCACTGGAAATGCATTCATTAAGTTAGTGCGTATATTTAATTCCTTTGTGGTGTAAAAGCTGTGGTTTCTGCTGATTGTTAAAAAATTAAGAAATTTATCCCCTAAAGCCGTAGAGAAAAAACATTAGACAGTAACTTCATGTGCATTAAGGCATAAAGGGGCATAATTTCAGCTGCTAGCTAAGACATCTGGATCTTTTAAAAGAGTTTCTACAATAGGCTGTTGCATTTTAGGACACAGCAAAGATTTTCTCCATGATCACAGGCTTGCTTACCTCATCTCTTTTTCCCAAAAAAGCAGGGCTGACTTAGGCTAACCATTGCAAAGCCATCTGTAAGGGTGAGCATGTTACACCCAAATATGCTCTCTTTGCATCATCTGATGTGCTTTGCTAAAATCACAGGACAGCATGATGAATTTTACACACCTGTTGTAAGAACTGGAATATTTGTACTCCTGGAAACCTTGATGGGAGCTAAAATGGCAGCTGGGATCCTGTTCATCTCAACACTTACAAACCTGCACTTTGCTTGCTTTAAAAATTAAAGCAATTGTAAAAATTGAAGTTTTATACATAATAATATTGAAGGCAAAAATTAAGGTCCAGAGAATAATAGAGCTGAGAGCAAAGTCTGGAACATGACTTCTAACTCAAAGGTGCTGTACTTAGTTTTCAGGATACAACATATTAGAAGAATTAATGTGACATTACACAGACATGATCTGACTTTCTGTGGCTCCATGGAAAGAAGTGAGGATCAGTGTAGCTGCTTTGGTGCTGAATTTTCTAGCAGCTGTGTTAAGTCAAACTGCTGAGGCCATGTGTTTTAAGCCCTACACAAAAGCATGGTCCTGAAAAGGTGTGGCAGGAGTGGCTTCCCACCTGGTCTTGCACTTCTGCAGGCAGAAAGGTTTTGTACAGAACCTGGGGACACGATTCTTTCTGGTGGAATGCTGTCTCCTGATTTGAGAGATTTGCAAGTGATCAAATGGTCAATAGTGCAGGACTCGAACTTCTCAAATTAGAGTGACAGAAAAATGTTTTGTAGGAATACAAGTATGTTTTGCTACAAATGCAAGGCAATGAACATAGGGAGAGAATAACCTGAACCATGGCTGCAGGATAGCAAAATCTGAACTGAAAAGATCCCAGAAACAGTTGAGACCATCAATTCATTATGAAACAGCTGTCAGCATATCAATGAAAGAAAAAAAGTTTGACATCACTTGGAAAAGTACTGAGAACAAGACAAAGGGCATTGTTTTGTTACTGTTAGAACCTTTGTTTGCCCATATCTTGAGTCCTGTGATAGGTTCTGATCCCTGCAACTCAAGAAGGATGTAGTAGAGTTAGAGAAGGTATGGAGGAGGGTAGCTAAGTGATCATGGTGATGGAGAAGCTGCTTTATGAGAAGATGGTAAAAAGGACAGAAGTCTTCAACAGGGGTGATGGAAGGTGAGATAAAGATTTACAAAATAATTAAAGGAGTGGATAAAGTGAATGAAGAACTGTTCTTCACTGTACCACAATACAGGAACTAGAGGTTACCCATCAAAACTATCTAGAAATCAATTTAGAAGTCTTCCAAGGGTGGTGACTCAAATACTTCCCTGCACAGCCTTTTCCATTGCTTGATAAGCTAGAGTGAAGGAACTGAAAAGGACTCCTTACATGCAGTCATAGCAGCAATATTGCAGGTTATTGCCACACCAGTGCATAACACGAAATGTAGAGACACGGTTGAGAAAAGGTAAAGAAGAAGCAAACTTTATTTTGGTTTTCGCATTATACAGAGTTTTGGGAACGACTATCGATTGGAAGGTGAAGTTACATTTTTTCTAACTACACTGGTCAATGACAAAGTCTATCAAACCCTTCTCCTTCCAGGAGAAAGAATGAAAAACAAAAAGACAGTTAGACAAACATGTGCATGTTTACAAAAGTACAGTGTGAGAAACTCCATCACAAGAATGAAAACATCAGAAGGCTGAAAAATGAGAGTGACAGGTTATCATGGGAATATTGCCCACATGTTAGTTACTGTAGACTTAGAGTGAAGTATCACGGTGCCTTACAGGAACTGACTGATTAAAAACTGATTTGGGTTTTTTTGGGGGAATGCATGAAGAAAAGCTACACAACCTATCAAGAGCAGACAGGAGACACTCACTCCACCAAGAATGTGGCAGTCAAGCTGTTAGTTTCAAGCATCCCAGCTCCAGGAGATAGCAATCAACTTCCTAACTAAATCAGCAGGCTGTAGATCAAAAGAACTGTAATGTGTTTTAAAGCACTACAGAGGAAGGAATGGAAGGTCAATTACCAGAACTGATGCCAAAGCTGACAGGCAGAGCCTGTGGAGGGAACGTAAGGATAATCAGCCTTCTTGGATCCAGGAAACATTAAGACTTGGGAAAAAAGTGCACACACATTTTGGGTTTACTGATTTTGTGATATGCTTTTCTTGAAAACATTTTATTCTAAGAAAATATTAGATTTAGGAGAGAGCTTGATCGCTGTATGAGTTACTGTTATTGCCTCGAGTGGACAATGAGTGGCAGGATCTTTCCTTGCTGAGAAACTCTCAGGATGTCCTGAAGAGTAAAGGATAGATCAGATTTGAGGGTAGAAGATGAACCAGGTCCCAAGCAGAAAACAGATGATGGTGAGAAGCCAAAAGCAGTAGAATGGGAAAGGCTGCACTCTTCCTGAACTGAAGGTGGCTATGGGTGCTTTTCAGCTGGCACAGCTGACAGACAGGCTTTGAATATAAGGTGTGTTGCTAACTGATTAACTTTACTCACAGTCTGACTGTTAAAATGACCAGTTTGTGTTAGAAATAGTTCCTACCCCTGAGGACTGCAGACGATGCAGATATGGCAACTGGAAAGAAAAAGGGATAGACACCCATCTTACAATGGAGAATGCAAACATGGGGTGATAAAAGACTTGACTGAAACAGCAAAGGCATCTCAGACATAACTAAAGACTGATCCCTAGATTTCTGAATCCTTATCTGAATCCTCAAGCCCAGGACCTCTTTCCCACTTGCAGTAACACCCTCATATTAGGCAGGCATACAGCCAGCTGGAAAAGTTAATACATTGCATTAGAATTACTCCATATAATCAATCAGCTGCAAGGGAGCATCTGGTAAAATAATCTTCTTGCTTTCCCTTCCTTCTGCTCCTCTTGTTGTTTCTCTAGCTGGTGATTTCTTCCTTTGGATGGAATATGTTTTTACAGAAGAAGCTTTCAATAAGCTTCAATATCTTCCCATGCCTCCCTCAGCCAAGATACGCACAGAGCTCTTTTACACTACCACAAGAACTAAACAAAGGAGTGGAAGAAAAATATCCACTGATGTTCATTGATAGTTTTAATGAAATTCACTTCAGTAGTGTTTGTACCTGTTCTTGTTTTTGTGTTATAGGAGGATTTTAGCCAGAGAGGTTACTGATGTGGAGGAGAGGATGTGTGTGTGTGTGTGTGTGTGTGTGGAAAGCAGGGGGAAAAGAGTGAGACTGACAGACAGATAAGATATCTTCAAAGTAGGAAAATGAAATATAACCTACCAGGATATCCAGAAACTCAAATCAGCCTTCTCTCAACAGCTGTGCCAGTCATCTCTCTGGTAGATTTCCCATAGTTTCCCCACAGGTTTTTTCATGTTTTCTTCATATACATACAACATTCACATTGAGTCTATTTAGAGCAAAAAGGCAGGTGATGGAGGAGAATTTTTGGGGGAAAATCCCAAAGTTCTAGGCCCACTGAGTGTCCCCATCACATTTAGAATGAGACAATGGAGGGAAAAGAGCATCTTGAAGAGTCATAAAACACAAATTGTCAACTTTAAATGACCAATTACAACACTGTCTGTATGTAAAGCACTTATGTTAGTCACAAGCTTGAAAGATAAAATTTTAAAAATGCACTCCTCTAAAAATGAATACTAGGAAGCTACAATTCGCTCATAGATATTTCATGATTTAAGAAAAAACTCATCAGATAAATTGTTTGCTGTGAATTATGCATTTGGGTCTCAAATTGCTACAAAATCCTATTTATTCAAGCAAATACAATGAAAACCTATGACTCCCTGTCACTGGATTTGCTCTTTGGGGGCTGCATCACACTCATTGTTTTTAGCAAAACAGCCTTTGTGTGACAGCACCATAGCAGCAACAAAAGGATTTTCTTGCCTTTTCCTCCAGATTTTAAATTTGCTTCCTCCACATTCATATCACAATTCCACCTTTCACATACAGACCCTGATTCAGCAGAAGATTTCAACTTCCTTGCCTGCAGTTAAGGAAGGCTGAAGAAAGATCTCAAAAACCAGGAGAAAGAATGTATGGCGAAGGGCACGCTTCTCTTCCCTGCTGAATTGGCACAAAAACATGTTTTGTAGCTGATCTGAACTTTACATTCCAAAGGCAAATATTTTTGTCAGTTAACCTAAGCACAGCTGAGGCCTGACAAAGGCTGTGTTATTGCTGCCCTTTAAGCTGCAGCAGTTTAAGAGCCCACCAGAGCACAGTCCTTTCTCCTCACAGAAAAACCACTGGGCATTGCAGAAAGAAATGGTTGAGTAAGGAGCTTTCAAAAAAAATATCATAGGCAAGCAAAACAAAAGACTATAGAAAATAACCTTGCTACTGCAAAATAATTGCAGAGAATCAGTTACTAAAAAAAAAAAAAAATTACTACAATACATTCACTCAAAAAACTTATATCTACAATTTGAATCTTCTTTCCCACTTGAGCCATCCAGAAAGAAATAGCTTATTGTTTTCAGTTTAAGAAGCCTGGCTTCCCCTCCTGCCTGCTATATATGAATACACCCACACAAGGCAGTATTTTTCCCCTCCCAGCTCTCTCTATTATGATCAATAATGAACTTATATTTCATTGCCATATCCTTGCCAATCTCCTTCAGCATTTTTGAAAAGGGATTATTTCAGTTACAGCGTGCTTAGAATAGTACTTATATTTTTGTTTTGTCCTGCTTCAGTCAGTTGTCTTGAGATGGATGACTCAAACATAAAGGAGGTACCATAAAAGTACAGCTGATGCACCATAAATCTGCACACCTAACTGTGATTAATAGAGATGGGTGTTTTAGCCAGTGATCCTATGAGGGATGTTGGTGAGGAGGAAGAAAAAGAGGTCCAAGAAACCACAGTGAAGAATAAATTGTCCTGACAAAAGTGGCAATATATATATAAAAACGTTAACTATCTGCATAAGATAAATGGTGGGTCAACAGCAGAGAATGTCATTTGCCATAGTGAAAAACAGTCCTTTCCTACCAGGGAGTCAGACAACAGTGTCTTTGGCTGAAACAAAAGTACAGAAAGTACCTGAAAGCATTACCTTTTTGGACTGTTTCCCCAGATAAGTACCTTATTTACTTTTCCCAACTCTACCTCCTGACAGGGAAGCTGAAGTAATAACAGCACTGAGGGAGTGCTCTCCTAAACTGTCAGGTGCAAGTCTCTGGGTGCATCACAAAGTATGAAGGCTCATAGCCTGCATATGAAATTTTCTCAGGCTCTTTCATCCCAAGCTGCAGGAAAGACTCCCATTGGTGCATGAACCTTTGGGTTGGGTCATACAGACATTTTCAGAAGTCCTGAGGTATATCATGTAATAGGCAATGCAGCAAGCAAGTAAGTTTAGTTTCTGTTTGAAAAATTCAGCCCAAGATAAAACTAAATGTCATGGATCACCTCAAGTTTAAGAAAAAAGTGATTTAGGGTGGTTTCTAAAGGTCTGAAGAAGAGGTTGAATGAGTGACCTCCACATGCCAATGAAAAGAGTGCTGGACTATTTTAATGATTGTCTGCACAGAGGAAAGTGAAACAGTGCCTGTCTCTCACGTGTCCTCTCATGTACATCCATACAATGAGAAAAAGAGAGTTATAACTACCCCAGACCATGCAGATATCCCTTCAGAAAGTTGACAAATAGCACTTCAGCAAAACATGTAATGGTAACTTAAGAGAAGCTACCATGAAACTAGATAACCTTTCAAATCCATTTATCAAAGTAGTTACACTTCTCATTTCAAGGCAAGTGACAGATAATAAATATAGATCAAAGGAAGCCTGTCTGTACATAAAAAGTTGTATTAAATGAAAAATTGATTCACAAAATAGCATTATATATTCTATAGCCTCTTCAAAGCTCTTATTTAAAAACTGAGTTTGTTTTCTACATTGAACCTTAACAGCTATCATATCACATAGCTATAACCCTTGGGGAAAAAAATCACAGATTAAAGATCTGTAGTGACTAATGGTGGTTCTAACCACAGTTCAGAAGTGGGATGTGAATCCTTTCAGATTCCAAGGACATCTAAAATGAGATTTCAGTTGGGAAACACAAACAAATGCTTTAGTCAAGAAAATTCATGCTAGAAACCAGATTCAGTAAATGCCGTCAGCCATCCTGCTGAGCACACACAGACATTTTAGATTTCTTTTTCTGAGGTGCAAGAGAGCAATGCATCTTCCCATCAGACAAGAGGCATTCCTGGTGCTTCAGATGGTGTAGCTGGGAAAAGGCACAGCCCTGGGCTTTGGGTGCAGGTGGTGCCACTTGGCAGGACAATGTTTTACTCCAGGTCGGATGGGTAAGCAGCTCCTTGGCAGCAACACGGCGTCTCTGTTTCTTCTCCATTTTATGATCTCAGCCCATGACCTCACAGGTGATCTCCTTCACAGCTGCCCTTGAGAGGTTTATCAGGAGAAAATGTCAGAGACAAGCTCTGTCAAAGAGAGAGACAAAAGCCCCTGCTGTGGGGAGGAGTGAAGGAGAAGTCAGACGGACAAAGCTCACGCGGAACGGCCAAGACTTGACAGATGCGTGGATGCAGTCACCACTGCTGCTCCTGGGACAAAATAAATGGTGGTGCCAATGACCTTCACATGCAGCCTGCTTGTCAGTCCTTTGCAATCCACCAGAAGTGACAGGGACAACACACGGTGCTATTTTCACCTTCCCCAGCTGGTTCCAGCCAACCCGGCTCCCTCATGCACAACCGTTTTCTTTTTGAACCTGGCAGCAAATATGGATTTTCTAGAGATCTGAAGTCTAAAATTTGGCCATCATTGAAGATTTTATAATGTACCTTGTCTTTTCTGGCTATTTGATCCCTTCCATTTCTATAGTAAGAATTGAAATGTTACCTTGAAATTGCAGAACCTGAAGGAGGGATGTTGCATCCCCTAATACCTTAGGGATGTTTGACTGTAAAATTTGTACACAGTTTGTTTGAAAACTATCATTATTTTAATAGAATTTTTTAAATGGCAAGTGTCACATTTTCATTTAACTTGTCAGGATAATTCACTCCTTGGACATATTACAGAGAAAATTTTAAATGTTCCATCCATTCCAAAGTTTATGCCCGAAGTTTTGTTAGAGTTGGTAATGCATGGAGTGAAATCCTAGCTTCTGATCTGGAAACAACAAATATTAAAACTCTGTAGAAAACTGCATGAAAATTCTATAGCTTGTCAGAAGTGCTTTATACAAAAACAGCATTTCTACAGATTCTCCTGCATCTGAAAGGCTTAGTCAGAAAAGCATCATTTAGACATAGAAAATACTAATAAAGTAAAGCCAGGAAACAGGAGAAAGTGTGCGTGTATAGGTGAGAAAAATCACAATTTGCTTCTGTAATGGCATGAGAAAAACAGGGAAAGAAATGACAGTCCTTTGGGGTTAGTTACTCAAAATTCCTGTGCTGGCAAAACACTGCATAAAACAACATTAATTTGTCTGTGGTCTCTGCTGAGGTTTGCAGGTTTGAAGAGAAGCTATGGCAATGAGAGTTTAAACATATCTTTTCCTCTCTTCTAATATCTAACCTAAACTTGCCTTCTTTCAGTTTAAAGCCAGTACATGTCCTTGTAAAAAGGGCCTCTCCAGCTCTCTCATAGGCTCCCTTTAGGTACTGGAAGGTGCTCTAAGGTCTCCCTGAAGGCTTCTCTTCTCCAGGCTGCACAATCCCAGCTGTGTCAGTCTGTCTTCCCAGCAGAGGTGCTCCGTGCCCTCCTTTCATTGGAACCTGCAGGCAGATCCCATATGGTGTCTGCCCTGCTATCACCTGCCTTCCACACCTTGCCTTCAACTAAAAGTGCAGCAAGAAGTCCTCATGAGAGCATCCTGTAAGAACAGAAGGGGTTTTTTTCTTGTAAGGAAATGAAATACTAGCTTGAGTGACCAAAAGGGAGAGCTTCTCTCTCTCCTGTTCTGCCCTGTGCAATGCTGTGGGAAAATCTATCCAGGCTCCACCAGATGCTCCACAAACATAGTGTGACAAAAATCTGAAGGGACATGAGATTTACTGGCCTTCCATATTCTTCTTAGTATTTTGTCTTATTAAAGCAGTGCTCTTATGAAGACATTTGTTTTTCCTGTTGAGGTTCAGATAGGATCCTGCACCATCCCTCTCTTCTCTCACCTCTCCACCCCCGTGCAGAACAGCTTCCAGATGAACACAGTCTGGTATAGTCTCATTTAAAAGGGCACAAAATCACTATGCCACTCCCCAAAAATATCTCCAAGCACTTCTCACAGTGACAACTCCTCCAAAATTAACACCCTAACATTGCATTGAGGATGGGAGCTTGAGCTGCCACCTCCATCCACTCTCACAGGAAGGCAATGCAGAATCTGTCTCTTTGAGGAAGGCACAGGCAGTTTACTGACAGGAAAACAGAACAAAGCTTCCATCTGCATCCCATTACAGGTGCTGTGCTGACATCTGTAAATTAACTATTTCTGCTTGTTTCAATTGGAGTTGCTCTTTCAAGGACAGCACTAAAATATATATGACTCCCAAATAAAGGGCATTGTATCATTTTAGATATGTAGTGAATCATGGACAGGGAATGCCATGTTTTATATGATGTTCACTAGTAAAATAAGCAATCATTTCAAAACATCAGTGCAGATTAAATCCCATTCTTAGCTTCTTAGAAAGTGAACCTCAGTACCAGCAAACCCAACAGTTGCGATCACTGCTAACTAGCAAGGCTAAAGCTGGGTTTACCCTTTTCCTGTATATAATTTTTTTTTCTTAGAGGAGCTGTGAATGGTGATTTTAATTAAGGTTGATTGTTCATTATCCCAATTCTTCTTAATTTTGCTATATTTTAGGCAATGGTTAATAATCGTAAGGAGGACAATAATAAGTCTGGTACACTCTAATTTAGAAGTGCTTGACCTCGCATTTTTAATCTACTTTCATTAATCATGATCTTGAGCAGGTAAAGCCAACTTACGATGGTCAAAACTCTGCACAGCTACTTCAATTACACAACTGCCAGATTCAGGAAGTCTTGACAGGATATGTTTAATATTATTACCCCAAGGCTAGAAAAGTAGCTAATATCAGAAATGCCAATAGATTACAGAAGTTTTATGCCTCCAACGTCATGATTCATCCACTAATTTTTTTTAATTAAATAGAGTTTTAATTCAGATTCTATTCTTGTGATGCTGACTTCAAGCATTAGTTATACTTTTGATGTCAGATGGTTATGGAGTAAAACTCCCCTAACTGTAGGCAAATGGAACAGTTACCCAGTTGATGGTAGTGTGGAATATTACAGAGAACATTCAGCTCAGCTCCAAACCTGCAGTTTACTAAGATAATGCTTCAAATACCGAGGTGGTTCATCAACGATGTGAGGTTCAATAACAGAAAATTAAATTTAAAATTTAATGTATTAAAGAACTAATTAGGTACAACAGGGACAGGCTCCAGAGAAAAGGAAAAAATCTGTTTACTGTTACTCAGAGTACATTCCCACATTTTCTCCTATTTTCTCTCCCTACTTGCACAGGAAACCTTATTTCCCTCTCAGATGTTCAGACTATGATGCACTGGGATTTTACACCATTACTCAGTCTGGTGGATCTATCAGAAACCCCTTCCAAATGCAGGAATACTACCAATACTACCAATAGTATTGGTATACTGGGAATACTACAAATTGGTATAATTGAAATACTACAAATACTACCAATTTTAGCATCTGCAATACAGACAGGAAACATTAATACCAGGCTAAAATAAATCAGTTGTCAACATTTCTAAGCTGAACTGCTTATGTTAAAACCATTACCAAGAGAAATTGGTGTAGGCACTGGCATTAACCGTTCTAAAGCCACATTCATTTTTCTAGGAGAAAAACCTATATATAGTGATCATACACACTGAAAAGCCAAACTGCTTTTTTATTAGCATGGCAAATGAAGCCAGCAAGATTCTGGATGGAAAAGTGCAGCAGCATCTGTGAATTTGTGGAGCAGAGCTGCTGAGATACGAGTGACTGGAACAGCAGTGTGAATACCCGCCCATTCCTTTCTCGGGTGACTTGGTTAGGAACATGTCTGTTCTGGTGAATATGAATTATTTATCCTTCATCCATAGTTTGTTATAGCAATTGTTAAGTAAGCAGACAGTTATGAAAGGTCTAAATTAACAGAAAAGGAACATGACTAATCCTCATAGGAAAACCAGGTTTGAGGACGTCAGACTGATTGTGCACCCACTGAAAAAGGATTAAAGCAAGCAGAAATCTGCATGCAGATTCAACCTGCAGAAATATGTTCTAACACATCTCTGCATAATCTACATGTACATGCATGCAAGCAGACAGGCTTACCTGCAAAGAGGTAAGACCCATAATTACAATGATGGCTTCATTTGATTTAACAGGCAATAGAGATAACCTTTGAGTACTCAGGCACTGGTGTGTGATAAATTTGGACATAACACACTGAGAGTACACACACCCTTACAAAGCTCCATCCCTGCTTTATAATATTAGGTCAGGATAACTTCTATTTGGTGTCCAACCTCTTCATCTCTGCTAGATCAAGTCAACCTAAACCCATGAAAAATTTATCCATAGATCTTAAAGCACTTTATAAAGATGGATAGGTATTATTTCAACTCAACAGATGTGTAGAAGATAGGTCTAAACTCATGCAGAAGGTTTCAAGTCTTTAACCACACACAACTAATCATGTAACCCTTCAGGCAACAATCCTAACTGAGAAAGAATCATAGAATCATAAAATCATTTTGGTTGGAAAACGTCTCTAAAATCATCTAGTCCAACCATTAACGTAATACTGCAAAGTCCTACCACTCAACCATGTTCTTAAGTGCCACATTTATATGTCTTTTACACACCTCCAGGGATGGTGATTCCACCACTTCCCTGGACAGCCTGTTCCAATGCTAGTCAACCCTTTCAATAAGGAAATTTTCCCTAATATCCAGCCTAAACCCTGCTGGCACAACTTGAGCCCACTTCTTCTTCTCCTATTGCTTGTTTCCTTGGGACAAGAGACCAACTCCCACCTGGCCACAACATCCTTTCAGGGAGCTGTAGAGAGCAAGAAGGTCTCCCCTGAGCCTCTCTTCTCCAGCCTAAACACCCCCAGCTCCCTCAGCTCCCTCCTCATAGGATTTGTGCTCCAGACCCTTCACCAGCTCCACTGCCCTTCTCTGGGCACGCTCCAGCACCTCCATGTATTTCCTGTAGCGAGGGGCTCAGACCTGGACACAGCACTCCAGGTGTGGCCTCACCAGCGCCCAGCACAGGGGGACAATCAGTTCCCTGGTCCTGCTGGCCACATCCTGGCTGATACACGCCGGGATGCTGCTGGCATGCTCCCGAAATCCCATTTACCTTCTCTTCGTGTTGCACTCTCTGCACGCAGGAGATTCACTTCGGAAAGAAACCACTAGAGGTCAGGCGGGATATAACCATGGCCACAATGAGAGGGGAGATTGTTCACAGTGCCATTAGCAAGAGAAATGAAGGACCAGAGTGACACATATTAAAAAAAAATACATATATATATATGTGTGTGTATATATATAGGCTACTTTTCATGCCAGGAAGCAAAACTGTGCTCTTGAAAACTGATACATTCAAGACAGATCACATGCACTGGTATAAAACTATCAGAGAGGAAATAGTTTTATTAGATAGAAAAAACAGGTGTGCAGGTGAATATGGGCATTCTATATAAACTGAAGCTGTTCACAGTAAACACAGTTGCTGAACAAACACTCAGAAAGTGCTCAAATCTACCCAAAGTTTATTTATTTACTGTATCTTCAGCTGCCACCTGAAACAGGTTTTCCACACTTCTTTCATTATACAAAGGTGTGTGTGGACAGGACAATATGTAGAAAAACACTGTAACACTCTTTTTTTCTCCTCGGAATGAGAAATGCAGTCCCAGTCTTAGAATACATGTAGAATATCATACTGAAATGAGCACAATTGTTCAGCAGTTGCTTCCCTGAGTGTCCCAGTCAGTTGTCACTGTTCTGGTGATCTCCTCAGGGACATCTGTTCCTTCAGTGGAAATGGATGAGTCGAGCTCAAGGGCTCACGGGTGACCACGCCCTGTCACAAAGCTGGTGGCACCACTCAGTGGGAGAGCTGATCTGCAGCTGCCACAGCCTCCTTTAGCCTCATAGGCTTTCCTGGCCACAGGAGAAGTGCTACTTGTGATGAAAATATCCCTCCCCTCTGATATAGATACTCCTATTCCCCTGCATCCTCTGCAGGGCTGTAAGCTCAAAGGCTAGGTGGCATTTTGTACTTCAGAGTACGATTCAGAGAATTTCCTCAAACAATCATGTTTCTTTTTCCCCTGTGCCACTTCACTACCTGGTGCACTCATCATCCTGCCTGATTTGCAGCTGAGTGCTCTAAAAGCACTTCTGTATTTCCTGGAAGCTTATTTCCCAGGAAGTATTTAAAACAATTCCACCAACACTGACATTAAGGTAGGCTTAGTTATCAAAAAGAAGGCTACAATAGCTTTGGTTTGTTTAGTCACTTGCAATAGCCATATTTATTTTATCAGCTGCCATACCCTCAGTGAACAGAAATGATTGAAAACTCAGTAACATTTACTAAACTTCACATCTAACTGTATCTCGTACATTCCTAATTCAGTATAGATCTGTAAATCTGTATTTAGTGATACCTGTCTCTGATGGCTCTGTCAAAAACACCACATCCAGCAGAAATACCACTTAATTCAAGTTAGCCAAAATCTGTATAGGTACCTGCCATCTACTAGACTGTAAGACAGCTGTCTGAAGTGTGTAAGTCCTTAATGGTATTAGGCAAAAACAGAAACACAAAAAATTTACATGCACTTGCCACAATATGATGGGAAATAAAAAAGGTAAAAACATGCAAACATATGTTACTCATTAAAAGAGAATCTGCTAATTTTTTATTACTTACTGATTTCTGACAGCTCATGTCATCTTTAAGAGATATCTAAAAAGTAAGTCCTACATCTTCTATTTAGCTGCTTCAATGTCAGAACCAACATCACACAAAGCAGAAAAAGCTGGGAACTCTTCTCTTCTGATTTATGTCTGGATAGACACACAAAAATTAGTGTCTAATTGCTGCCTGTAACAGCATAAACTTGTTTCTGAAACTGTGGCTCATAGTGACTTGATTGCCTCTTACCACTATGAACAGAGTCCACAGAGGCAAATTGAAAAGTGCTGCTGAAGTGTGCTCTGGTTCCTGTGTCCCCATACATTATATATATGTGGCATTGCTGTTTTAATACTTCTAAACCATATGCATAGCCAAAATCCATGCATACTTCAGTTTCCTTAGACTCAAAAAAAAAAAAACAAAAAACCAAAAAAACCACCCCTCAAAAAAAAAAAAACCACCAAACAAGCAAACAAAAAACGCCAACCAAATGAAACAGAGGGCCAACTGTTCATCAGTTTCCATGGAGAAGAGGAACAAGGAAACACAGAGACATAGGAAAAATTATTCTTTTTCTCTTAGTTGTATTTTACCTGCACTGATAAGTCCTGAATTTCACATTGCATAGCAGCTGGAAATTGGTGGAAGGACAGAGAAATAAATGACAAATCTCTGTGCATAGGCTTCATTATTACCATGTACATAATGCAATCTGCAATTGCATTTAAAATGGGAACTGTGAGAAAGCATTCTAAATACTCAATCAGGTGCCATTAGTGATTCTGCAAGATAAGGAAGACCATGCCAGACAGAGGGAACAGATATGGGATGAGGCATACACAGCATGTGTTGGTTTATCCAGAGAGGCTGTATTAACACACTGCTCCTATACTCCACTCCCTCTGGCAGAGACAGAGTAGGTACCTCCACAAGAATAGTGACAGAGCTCCTGAGCATATTGGCTGGATGGAGCAAAGCATGGATAAAAAGTGGCTCTGCCAATTCATGGGGCATGAGCACAAAGCTTTAAAATTATCTCTAGCTGCAGGAATATTCTGGGCATAGGACTCTACCTCTGCTTTTCCATGTTGGGACTTTATAACTTCATTAATCTCCTAAGGAAATAAACAGAAGTACCTATTAGCATGTGGTTGGTTAACTGACAGCACCATGAGAATACAAATAACTGAAATAAATTGTGACAATCAGGAGGGGCTACCATAGCCAGTCTTTGCCATTACTGGGGGTACTGAGGCACTTTGGGAGGCGTGGGACAGCACAGTGCAGAGGCACCTGAGCTGGCTCCACTGCTCCAGCCAGGCATCTCCTAGGACCAGGAAGAGCAGTGCGGATGGTTTTGTGCAAAGGGCACACGGTGATGGAGAGCTGCAGTCTGTTAACAGTGGTGATGGCTGTACCCTGTCACTGTGCCCATTGCCACAAACATCGGTGGCTGTGCCTCTGGAGTGTGACACACACAACAGGAGCAATCTGACAGAATACAATGAGCATTACTTATTGTTCTCTTGAAATACTCCTGCAGTATTCCCACATACAGTGTTGGAATAGTGAATGTTAGAGGTTTGCCAGGGCCTTCACTAACTGCACTACTAAGGTGAAAGATAAAATTTTAAGCCATTTCAATTTAGGATGGCATTTAGTCCTTCCACTGCCTGCTAGGAGCATGGAGAATGCAGCAAAATCATTCCTTGGGAGCATAGAAGGGGCAGCATTGCGACACAACATTGCTCAGACTGTACTGTACCGGAGATGGGCTCCAAACTGAGCAAAATGTTTCATAATCCATACAATCAGTGCAGCAAGATGAATATACACCCACTCAAGGAAGCTATTCCCTTCTGCAAAACAGGGCACAAACTCTTACATAAATAGATTATGGTAAGAGTGTTACCACAGTTCTGCCTCTGTTAATAGAAAGGGATAGCCCATGTGTTAAATAGGAAATGGACAACAGAAAGAGAAAAGGAAGGAGGGAAGGAGGGAAGGAAGGAGGGAAGGAAGGAGGGAAGGAGGNGGAAGGAAGGAAGGAAGGAAGGAAGGAAGGAAGGAAGGAAGGAAGGTTAAAAAAAACCCAGCTTGTTGCTTCAAATTAAGGAAAAGGTGGCTGATTAAAAATGGACACTAAGTCATTATGGTTAGCTAAAAAACACTTGGGAGTTCTCAAGCACAGCATTTTTAGTTTATATAACTTGTCTGATTTTCACAGGAAAAGCACAACTGGAGACGTGACTGAAATATAAATGATGTAAGAATATGGTTAGTTACTATGAAATAAGAACATTTTCATTTAATGTAGAAAACTAAACTTTTTCAGTGCTGTACCACAAAAAAGAATTTGTAGTGCGGCTATGGTCTTTCTTGGATCTGTTTCCAAACGTATTTATTTTTTGAAACAGTCTCAAAAAACAGGATATATTCCAATTTGTGAAAAAATCTACTTGTCAACAAAGTATCCTAACTTTTTTTTTTCCAATTCTTCTCCAAAGGCAAGTAATAACAACTGTAACTGATTCCTTACACTTGTCTATTCTGAATCTAAAGATATGATTGTCGGGAAAAAATGCCTCAATATTTGCAATATTTTTCACAGATATAACTTCTTCATCTGAGATTCTCAAGGCTGTCCACAATTCTAGAAAAGTATTGGATTGTGGATGGGAAAATGAAGGCGTAGAAAATGATGGCTGGGACAACTGAGTCTCCCTGTGGCACTGTGAATGTGACTGTTATTGCTTGTTGCTTGTTAAACACCACTAGTGGATAATGCAAAATCCAAGAAAATAAGGAATTTACTGTCCTTGCCCTTATAGTCAGCAGGAGATACTTGGCTTATCAACACATTGGTATATTCAAAATATTCCTCAAAGTATTAGACTATATAAATTTAGCACAACATACATAACCAAATGAGAGGGTTTTTGTGGTTTTGGGGATTTTAAAAAATTTTTTGGTTCATTGGGGGGTTTTCAGATTTTGGTTTGGTTTGGTTTTTTTATTTTCTGATGCTTATAAGACAACCAGTGTATCTGTGACCAGCCTACACAAAGCCAGACCCACACTGCTCTGAAAATGTACATCTCAGGGTGGAACCCTGAGTGGTACCTCAGTTTCCCCATTTGATTATGATACTGAGTGGTCTATGAGCATAAATTTTTCATCACTTGTTTTCAAATGCTCAGATATTAAATCCCCTGTGTATAATCTGTATGATTAATTTGGACACTCTGAACTTGAAAACTGTTGGTTTGATTAAAGCAGATTTATTCCATACCTTGTAATCAAAACCTTTGTGTTTTCTAGAACAATGACAGATTACAGCACACACGCACACACTATAGAGTTTCAGACAGTGCTTAATACATTTAAAGTATTAAACTCTTTCAAAAATAGCAAGATTTGCAAGCCAGCAGTCAATGTCTCTCCCACTTGCAAAATCTTGCCACCATCAAAAAAGGGTCTCAGGAAATTCCTGTTAAGGGTAAGGAAACTGTAACACACAATGAAGTACATAGTCCATGAGTGGAAAATTGCAGATCTAGCAAGCAAGAGATCCTGAGGCAGCTTCCTTGAAACTCTCCAGTCCTTCTTTCACGCAGCATGTAAATTAGACATATTTATGCTCACTTTCCAAATGCAGCTTTCACACAAACACCTTTTCTGAATTAGGCTAAAAATACATGCATAGGTGTAATTTTTTTTTTTCTCAATGGCCACCATTTCCACAAAAGGCAGAATTCTGCTATCCAATTCTTCCATAAAGAGCTGGGAATTTTCGGTTTTCTAAGTGCTTGTAAAATTCACAATGTCACTTACGGTATTATTCTAGGCAGCTGCAAAAACGCAATAATGATAATAATAATAATTTTAGCTAAAAAATTCACATTGGTATCACTTTTAGCAGTCAGTTGTTTATTGCTTTAACAATGAGTACTGTGAGGGAAATGATGTTGTTACATTTCCTCTTTGTTAGTATCAGCCCCTAATGCATCCAACCCTCATTTGCTTACTAGCAGAAGATTTCACCTTTGTCAGCACTGCAAAGCCCGAGCTGTTGTGGGGAAAAAAAAAAACAAACTGCAACCTATTCAGCCTCTGGCCCCATCAGCAAAGCTTTGGGCTAAGTTCTCCTGATTGTGATGCTCAGCTGTCCTGAACAGCCCCTGCTTTGGAACAGAGATGTGGTGACACTCACTGCCAGCCCAGCGTGGCACAGTTAAATACCCTTAAAGTTAAGTTAAGAGTTAAATACTTAACTCTTCATTGCAAATGTTTGCTTGAAGGCAATTCCAGCCCCAAAAGGAAAATCAGGGACTGAGCCTTTTCAATCATCCCTTGTGAGGCTGCAGATGGAATATTGCTTCCAGGTTTGCACTTCCCAGGGTAAAAAAAGACAGGGACATATTGGATTGAGTCCATTGGAAGATGACCAGGCTGACTTAAACAATTGACATGTGACAAAAAGCTCCAGGGAATTGGCTTGTTCAGCCCTGAGATGACAAGGTTAAGGTAGGGGGACCTTACTGCTATCTTCACCTATCTCATGAGAGTACAGAGAGAAGATAGAGCCAAACATTCATGAAGAGGTAGGTATAGGATAAGAAGTAACAAATAAGAAGTTACAGCAGTGAAATTTGAATTAGAAAGAAGGACTTTTTGTTTGTTTTGTGAAAGCAGTCAAACATCAGAATAAACTGCCAGAAAAAGCTGTGGTTTCATCACACTTTGAGATATTCAGAACTTGCTTGCCCTGAGCAGCCACATCTAAATTAGCCCTGCTTTGAGCAGGGATTAGATCAGGTATAACCTCCAGAGGTTCCTTCCAACCTAAATTATTCTGTGTTTCTAGAATTTTATGACTTTGATTTAAAGAAATAACAGAGATTATCAAGAGATAATTTCTTGAACTTCCATTTCCAATGACCTGCTCTTGAAAAGATAGATAAGGTTATAGAAATAAAACGTGACTTGTCTTGTGTGAAGGCACAAAGATTTTAGTTTGCTTTAGCCATGGAGAATAGAATAAATAATGGTAACTTACATGCATACTCTTGTAAATAAAAGGTGCAGTACTTAGATGTGAAATAAATGATGAAAACTATAATAATGAAAGAAAGGAAACCCACAGCCAAAAAGGAGATTTGTACTCTGTGTCAGTAAACTAAGTCCAGCCTGGTTACGTATTATGGGTCAAACTTCCAACCCATTATTCACCTTCTGATTTGGCTGAGAGTATTTGTCAGATTTCAGAGCCAGCCCCTTGCTTAGCAATTGCTAATCGTGTTTACCACACGGTGTCCAAGGAAAAGGCATTTCCACTGGGTGGGGAGATGGCACCCTTCCTCACCACCAAAGGCTGGCCCCCAGCGACTTTCCGAGGTCCAGCCTCCCTGGGGCCCATGAAGAAGCAGCAAAGAACTGGCAGTGTGTGTCTGACTTTGCTTCCCCTCCTGCTTCAGTCCAACAATGAATACAGTCAAAAATTGTTGGGCTTCCCTGTCTGCAAAGCCTCACTTGACCTTGGGAAAGTGAAAAATAACTCTTCTTTCCTTTTCCTTTCCACTCCCTCTTCCTTCAGTATAAATACAACAAACTAATAAACGGAAAGAAAATCAATTGTTCCATTTTCACCTGTCACTCCCAGATCTCTCGTGTCAGTTCCATAACTTTATCTAGGCTGCTGTCACCTTTCTTATTTTCTCCTCAATAGACTGAGCTCTATATGATGGCATTTTATATTACTGCTTGGCTGTTGTTGCTGAACTAACAGCTGTTGTGCACGAATTGTTCAGAATTACACAAAGGGAATATTGCAAGTATGAGATCAAACTCATGGTTTTAAATAAAACCTGCAATGGGACCAATCAAGTGTCTTTCTTGGATTTTTATGTTATTTGTTCTTTGGTCTTTTTATTGGTTTGGTTTCTTTCTTGGATAGCTGAATTTATTATATTATCTTTTATTCTAGACTGTTTGTGTACTGTGTTTATGATTTATACAAGCAAATACATTATAGAATACCAACAGTGTATAACTGACTGCAACAATGAATTCCAACTGATTTATTAAACCAGATTGGGACACTGTAGCAGTAACATAGGACTTCAAAACAGAGCTTAACTGTGGCTGTGCTCACACAGCCAGAGAGAAATTTTAGAGATAAGAAGTGAGTTTCTGAAGAAGAAATGTAAACAATAGTTAAGTTTAGAGACAGTGTCCTTGGAATTACGTTAGCTGAGGCCACCAAGAGAGTCAGATAAATTACCATAAGACCAATTAGCTAATAGCAGCTATCAGTGTTATAAAAGTCTGTGTTCAAAATAAACTTCTCTCTTCATATTGTCAGGGTTGGCTGGTGAGTTTCTCTCTCGCTCTCTAGCACGACTGCGACACTTAACCAGTAAGTAGAAAGCTGCATTTTATTTCCAAGGGAGTAACTGGGCTAGAAAAGGCACAGTTCATTGATCTAGCAGTCTTCCCACACTTTAACTCATTATCACAGAATGACAGGTCCACAGAATCATAGAATGGTTTGGGTTGGGAGGACCTTAAAGATGTATCTAGCTCCAAGCTTCAAGTCCCATCCAATTTGGTCTTGACACTTCCAGGCATGGGGCATCTGTTAAATTCCTAGGGCAACCCATTCCAGTGTCTCATGACCGTCACAGTGAGGAAATTCTTCCTAATCTGGGCATTTTCATACTCGCTCCGGTCAGCTGGAGGTGTTCAAGGAAAGCCTGGATGTGGCACTCAGTGCCACGGCCTGGCAGACATGGCGGTGGTGGCCCACAGGTCAGACTGGATATCTCAGAGGTCCTTTCCAACCCAACCATTCTGTGATTCAGCCTGGCCAGGGGCACTGCCGAGCAGCTCCAGCTCCAAGGCTGTTTGGGATGCTGTTTGCCAGGGGGATTAGGAGGAGCGGCTGCCTGCTGGCAGGCAAGCCTGAGTCACACAACAGCCTGCATCTTCCATACGCAAAACACGTGGCTTCGGAAAACACACGCAACCGCCGAGAGCCAACCAAGTATTAATTAACCACCACATCCTTCCTTTCATGCCTCCCCGCTGCTGCTTGGGAAGCATTACGATAATTATCCGCAGCTCCGAGCCTCGGGGTTTGCAGAAAAGCCACCCCGACACGTGGTTCCCTCAGCGGGAGCAGACCGTGAGGGCGGATCCCGCTTCCCGGCCGTGTCCCGCCGAGCCCGGCACGGCTCGGTGACGGCGGGCCCGGCCTAGGCCGCGTCTCCATGGCAACCGCGGGGCGCGGGCGGGGCCGCGAGGCTCAGGGCGCATGCGCGGCCCTCCCGCCCCCGCGGTATCCGGGGGAACGCGGCGACGCCGGCGGCGCCCGCATGCGCCCTGCGCTCCCCCTCCCCCCCCCGCGCCGCCGTCCCGCGTGGGCGTAGCGGCGGAGC
>VXAX01004308.1:0-81156 GCA_013399835.1 Leptocoma aspasia | reverse complement strand
TTTGTGAAGGTACAGATAGAACTGATTCTTCAGCCATTTCAATTCGAAATGTAAATAGAGCTCATTCCAGCTGGATCATTTGAATGATCATGAATCTGGAACTGCTAAATGTAATATTTTCTTTGAGATGTTGATGTCAAGCTATGGTGATTTTGTTCATTGAGTTTACTTCTGTGCTCTGAAAATCTTGGTGGCTTTGACATATTGCCTAAGTGATTCATAATTGACCTTTCTGTGCTAAAAAACCCCAAGTTAAATACTTCCTCACTTGATTCTGTCTGGGCTGTTCTTACTGTGCTGACTTGTCTTGTGCCTAATGAGTGTTTGCTGCAAAAAGTAGAGAGAGTTATTAAGATCAGATAGTAAAACATTAAATTTAATTTTTTTTTCTCTTTGCTGATGTGCTAATGTATTCCATTCCCTAAATTGAAAGCAAATTTTATCTCTAAAATATATCCTGTGTTGTCCAAGTTTGTGGTATACAGCATATGCATTCCTGAGTATGACAGTCAAAGTTGGGAATAGGTTATGAATAACAAGCAGAGAATTCAGTGGTGTGAGGAAAATATTTAATTCTATACTGCTCTTCTTTTTTCTGCCCTCCCTTGTTCTAACCACAGTTTTCCCTCTTGTATCAATTTTATCTTTAATAAATCCTTGTTTTTCAAGCCTAGCTCAGTTAGTTAATTTTGACTTCAACAGAAGGCTTACAGGAGATGAGCTAAGCTTTCTAGAACTCCAAGAGAACAGCTCTGCAGTGGTAGGGATCTGTATCCATTTGGAATAATACGTGGGAAGTTGTGTTCGATGTGAAGATTGTGCAGTGAATGTTGACTTGGGTACCGTGGCACTGGTGACTCATGCAGGCCACATAAGTAAAAAAAAATGAATGAGTGGATCTTATGGCAGTGTCAAAATGCATAAATAAGGATTCCTTTGGGTAGTTCTTGATAGACCAAGCAACTTCTGTGTGCTTTTTCTGCAGGACCATAGGCTCAGCTGGTAATATATGAGGATTTGGAGGTCAAATATTCTACTGAAGTTCAAGGAGAACATTGTGGACTCAGGGTTCTCACGTCCAAGAATTTTTATGTCTGGTTAAAGGTCGGAAAAGAAAATTTAGGAAAGATACAGAAAACCAGGGGATGTATACTTAGTATTGCTGAAGTCATGGGGATACAGTTTTATGTGAAGCATCAGTTGAATTTAGCATAAAAAACATATTTTTTATGGTTTCATGTTTATACTTGTTTGAACTTCTGAATATGTGTCCACACAAAAGTGTGAGCAAAGTTAGTTCTTTCTACCCAATTTTCCCACTTCTTAAGTTGACAGTTTGTGTTAAATTATCCCTAATTTTTCATCCCCTCCATTGCAAAATGAATGTTGAATTTCCCAGTACAATTCTGTGGAAAGAAGCAGTTGCCATTTCCATAGACAGATCTATTGCTAGGACAAAAGCATGAGCTAGAATTAATAAGTGCCAATAACTGACCAGTTGGTTATACAACAGTTGTTTTTCTTACAAGTTGCAGTTTCAGCGGTTTTGAACAATTAGATGTTTTTCTGCTTTAGCTCATTATGAGGAGGGGTAGGTACAAATCAGCACAGCTCATCTTAAAGTGAGTTTAAAACTTTTATTGGATGCTGGGTATGAGATTAACTTCTTTTTATACTATACTGGTGTTAAAGCCTATGTTGATTGTGACCAGTGATGGCAAATTCTACAGTCGCAGGCCACAAATGGGGAGGAAAACAAAACTTTCATTTAAATGGTTAAGGAACTCCTATCTGTAGTGTTGCTATTTTGACTTGGAATGCAATCAGTACTAATAAGTCCTATTGAACAAGCTACAGTTCTTGTCTTAATTCTCTGTTTGATTGGAATGTTCTTGTGTGTGTTTTGTGTGGGGTTTTTTGTTGGGGTTTTTTTTTTCTTCTTTTTAATAAAGACTAGGGTAGCAAATAACTTGTTTTCCCAAAAGCAACTGAAATCCTGATGAGGGAGAGTAGGAAGGGAAAGAAAAATATGATCTTGAAAACTCATAATACACATGAATATGGCTTTGAAGTAGCTTGGGGGTCTTGGGATTTGGTGCTTTTAGCACTTTGCCCATTTTTACAGTCTTTATTAGTATTTCTTATGCTGTGTAATTCTGTAGCTCAGTTCAGATACATTGTTTGCCAAGGGCATTGCATTTCTTTAAAGAAAGACACAAAAATTCTTTCTTGCTGCACCAAGAATTAGAACATGGTCTGCAGTTTGGTCTTTGCTTACAGACATTGCTGCCTTCCTCAGTGGTTACAGGCCAGGAGGGAAATGGTGAAATCCTTTTACTTAGCCTTCAGCTACACTTTGGAAATCAAAGAGAGTAATTGCATGTGGCTAATGAGCTGAGCAGATCAAAACATCACTAGATAGGTGTTCTGGAGACTGCCCTGACACACTTCCAGCCAGAGTTCAGAGACTCTTCTGAGTCAGTTTATACAACAACACTGCGTGCTCAAAGTTTCTGATGAGCTAAGATCAAGTCTTGATAATTATTGTTGAATGACTGATACTTTCCTTTCCCAAATTCGGGTCATTTATGAACTTGCTTTTTAACACACTTGTGACCTATAAATTAGTGATTAGCTTCAAGCAGGAAAGATGAGCTGTTAGGCCATTTGAGACAATAGATAGAGAGCTGTCCATAGAACAGTTACCATCAGCATCTCTCCTTTAAACTGATTCGTTAAGGACACTATGAAAGCAAATACCATAGGCAATAAATGTTTAAAAAAGTATTTTTCTGTTTGTTCAAAATCACTTCCAGGGCTTGATTCAGGTAATGCAATTGAAAGTAGAAGATTTCAAGTTAAATAAGAAAGAGGTCAGGAGAGTTTCTGTGAGGTGAGATCTGCATTTCGGTGTATGCCCTGTGTTAAGAAAAACCAAACAAATCCACAAAAAAACCCCACAGAATCCTTTGTACTCAAGTGAGACATTTGTGAGAGTCTTTATTTCTTGGATTGCTTACTTCTCAATAACTTCAGTAGTGCTGTTAACTGTTTCTTGGCTAAAGTCTTGGATATTTAGCATGGTTTAAAAAACTTGAATTTCACCTGTGATAAAAACAGTAATTGTCTGTTATTTAAATTTATCTTGGGCATAATGACAGCAAATATAATTGCTTTCAAAATAGGGTCCTCTAATTAGAGTATAATATGAAATACAGTCTTTAGTTCCATTTCTGTGACAAGTTAGTAGACTGTATTTGCTAAAGCATTTTCAACAGTAATTCCTGGAAATCTGGAGGAAATAGCTCAACTTTTGTAGGTGGATTATTTCAAACTGAAAAGTGCAATACCAATATTTATAAGTTTTAAATGAAAGTATTACAGTGAAGATGAATATTCCAAGTGTGTATAATTGGTTTAGGAAGCCATTCTGTAGTTAATGCATATGTTTTTAAGCATATACTGCTTAGAAAGCAGCATTTATTTTATGGATGTAAAAATAGCTTTTCTGATTGAGTTTTTTGCTTACGTGTTTTGTTTCTGCGTGATTCCAATCACCAACTGCTTCAACATGTCAACAAAACTCTGTGTTAAGGCACAGAACTTCTAGAACTCATTAATGCTGCTTTTGGCATTTCATATCTTTTTATGCATTGCTGAATGAAGAAAATGTAAATTCAGTGTGCACTGGAAAACAATGCCTGTTAATCTTATAGGAAAACCTATTTAGAAGCTCAACTTTGTTGCTTTGGATTTGATTGAACACTTGATTTTGCCTTGGACATATCTTTTGTTTAGTTTCTGGAGAAGTAATTCCTACTTATGGTGCTAAGCCCCAGTTAAAGCACTTAAATTCAGGGTTTTTTTAACCATAGTTATAATCTTTGGGAGTAACACTCGTCTTCCTGTTTATTCTCTCATATCTTCCTGATACAGTACAACCTGAGCTTTGAGAATTCACATTTGTTATTGTTGCAGGGATTTTTGAATTATTGTGTCTTTAGATCATGCAGAGAATTCAAAATATCAAGCTGGCATCTGTTGAAACTGAAACCCCTTAGCTGGCACCCTGTGTTTGCCTCAAAGGAAAACATCCACTTCCTGTTCATTCCTTGGACAACGTGTACTGAGCACTTTAATACAGAACTTGATGTGGGGCTCTTCCAGAAACTGAAAGTGTTTTAATTGGCAGTTAACAACTCAATGCAGAATGCATGGCAATGCCTGGGATCCTTTGCTCAGCTGCTTAACTTTTGGAGCATTTTTTGACGTGTTAAGCTTGAGGGAAAAAAAATTCCTTTTTGCAGGAACAGGTGTTGTTTTGTAGATTTTTCTGTTTTCGTCATGTCATCTGTTGTCAGTTTGTTGATGGTCAATTACTGAGGCAGAATTACTGCTCTGATTCCTGGTTCATGTATGGTTGATGGCTCCTGTTTAGCAATCTTCTGGTACCCATGTGAGCTGGAATATCTTCTNATATATATTTATATATACATATATTGCATGATACCAAGGGTATATAATATACCCTTGGTATCATGCAAATCACAGCATCCAAAATGCACTGGTAAAACATGGTCAATCACTTCTGCAATAAAAAAATCCAACCCTTTTAGGCCAGCTCAGTGTTGCCTATGAAAATGGACACTGCAATGTGTTCATTAGACACAGTGCTTAACACAGCTCTTTAGAGTGAACATTAGGTTTATGTCAGCTTAAGGTATAAAGTCATTAGATTGATCTGCAATTCTTTAGAACTAATGGTTAAAGGCTTTTATTGGTGTTTGTGCCCCCTGTTTCAGGGCTGACAGGTGAGTCCTGATGCTGGAACTAAAGCATTTTAACTTTAATTCTGAATTCTAGCAATCTTTCTAAGCAGGGACAGTTTGGAAAGTGTCTGATCATTGGCTGTTTCAGGTCACGATCCAGAATATTTCGTGCACTAACATTCATCAGTTAAAGAGGTAATCTGAACAGAGAGTAATGATACCTTTGTCTGCAGCAGCTTATTCTGTCAGAACTAGTTGCTGCCATTACTCTGAGCTGTTGCCTAACTAAGAAACAAACCTATAAATGGAAATTTTGGACCAAATTTATAAGTGGAAATTCATAGGAGCTAAGAGAAGCTGCACAACTGGGCCCTTCATTCCTGTTTCATCCCTTGCTAGTGCAAGTAGTGAGTGGGTTACATTATTACTCAAGCCTTGCACAGATTAAGCATTTTGGGGAGGGGAGAAAAACTGTTTTGAATAACACATGTGTTTGGCACATCTTTGAAGCTGGGATTGTAGCACAAGCTTCTAGAAGCTGTAGCTAGGAGACAGTTGGTTCATTACTGTTCTACAGAACAACTCATGTATCAGGTTGGTTTGTCTCCCAAAATGCTGATACAACTGAAGCACAGATGGCTCAGTAGTTCAGTTTATTTAGCAGTTGTTTCTGGAATTGTGTTTGTTTGACTGAGACAAAGGACTTCAGATTGCACTTGATTATGGTGGATAAGCTAGATACTTGTTTACCACTAACAAAACCTGAGAAGTGTGCTTGTTAAGCACCTTTTTGTTGGCTTAAGCCAGAATAAGTGTAGCAATACTTTAAAAGCTTTTCAGGGTACTTTAGATACAATATCAAGACAGGCAAAATTCATCATCAGGTTCATAATCCATTTTCTTTTATAGACCAAGTATTGGTGTTACTATTAGCAATTAAGGCTTCTCCTAAAGTAGAGAATTGAAAAGTAGGTATCCATTTTTTACATGGACATCTACATCTGTCTGCCCTGGTTGTAGAAATTGCTGCAAAATGCCAGCTGGAGACACACACTATCCTCAGAACAGAAACCCCTTTTTGATAAACTGATGAGAGTCTTTTAGGGGGAATGTTGTGCTGAAATTCTTTGAGTAGCCTTTTTTTTCATATTTTTAAAAACAGAAGCTCAGTGGGATATTGCAGGATAAACTAATAGCAAATACTAGAAGTGAATCCAGAAAAATAATGAAAATTTGGTACTCATGTCTTCAGCTTCTTCCACAGGCATTTAACTTTCTGTATTCACGTTCCTTTCTCAACATCTGTTGACTTGGATTTGGTTTTTGATCACTATCTCTGCAGGATTTCTTGTGGATGTTTTTGCTATTTCTGTTTGTTTCGGTAAGGTGTGATAAGGGGGAGGTGTAAAATCAGCTTGTCCCATATTTTTCCTAAAGCATACAGGGTAGAAAGAAGCCACCTGGGAAAAAATTCCTTTTTGCTTCAAGTTATAAAATTTAGAGGACAGGGAATAAAATACTCAGAGGAGTTGAAGAGATGCTATTAAATATCTCTGAGGGTAAACACAGAAATAATCAGTAGAAAGGCTTAGCTAACGCAGTCACTCTCAGCTTTAAACAAAAACCAACAAACTTCTAGGTTTTCTGAAATTCTCCAAGTGGAAAGTGGTTATCCCACACAATAAATCTAAGTCATTTGCTTCAGTTCAGTTGTCTGCAGACAACTGTAGTCCACTCAGGCTGCAGCTGGAAAACTCCTGGAATGGTCAGAATATGCTGAACCACTGGGCAGCAATAGCACTTGTCTCTGTGCAGACTGAATGAGGCCAGGTTACACTGACTTTTTTAGGGTGGACTGAAAGTAAGTAATTTTTGAAATTCAGGGGATTCACGTGAAAACTTGGATCCGGCACAAAATTTTTGCAGTTGCTGTTGGAAACTGCCTACTTGCAATTACAGTTGATTTCCTCGCCTCTGGCAGGATCTTATTGTAAGTTTTTAACTGAAGAAGCAGCTTCAATGTCATAAACAACTCACAGCTTACAATATTAATCTTTTTACTTCCCTTTCTGCTCTTTGGCTTAACCCAGACTTTGAGTTATTCGTTATTTCACCAGGTTCCACTCTTGCTCTTGGTTGGAATATTTAGTGACTGTTAGTGAAACATGGTCATTTTTCTTGTGAATCAGAAGGTAGAGATAAGAAAACTTGAGACTCAATAAACTTGCTGAGCAGAAATGATAAAATACTGTTGCTTCTTCTTAGTCCTCCTGCATTGTATTAGAAGTTTTTTCAATAAAACAGGTTGAGTGGAAATGTGAAATTTATCTTCTCCATCTGCTGTGCCCAGTTCTTAGGTCTGCAATCCCTGAGGCATCATATGTCAGGTGGTTTTTTTTCCATTTATAGGAAAGAAAATGTACAGAAGTTTAAATGATACGTTGCACTGACTTGCTTTGAGCTGGCCATTTGAATTGTTCTTGCTCTTAGTTAAAACAGATGGGAATGTGAAAACATCACACTGGCCTAGTGTAATGATGAAATACACAAAAGCTTACATAAATTATTTCCTTGTCTAAAGTACTGGAGTGGTGGTTCAGTTACCTGCAGATTTGTACTAAGGCAGATGATGTGCGGGTCTGTCTGCTGTATCAAAGTAAAGGTGTAAAGGTGTCATAGATGCAAATATTTAACCTCTCTACCCAGCAAAAACTGCTTCAGGCTGCTGCTTATTTCAGTTACCATGACAAAGTATTTAAAGGAAATTTTATAACCAGCTTGGATAAAGAAATGGATTTATTTTTTCTGCTAGTCAAAGGTGTTTAGAGTAGTGTTAATTTTACACTTGAAAACAATAATTTGATCATTCATACCTAATGTCTTTTCCTATTGGTAATCTCCAGGAACCTGTGGAAGTGCTAGCCTGGATTTTGGTTGGCTAAATCAGTTTGTCTTGGCAAGAATAAAAACTCCTTCATAAAAGTCAATTCTGCTTTTTAGACTCCGAGACTGTTCTGGACTGATGGGATGTTGTGGGATCACTGAAGTGAAGGCCTAAGGGGCAGACCGGGTGGCTGGTTTTGTGTAGCAAGCTGTGTTCTTAAGGTATTCTACAATGCTGTCAGATTTCTTCAACATATTTTATAAAAAATACACCTCTTGGGTTTGTAGGTGTCTTTCATTCCAGTTTGCAGTGTGTGAATCAGTGCTTTAGGTGAGAACAAGGTTGCCAGAATGGAATCCATCCAGAGGCAGACTGAGGAGCAGGAAAGCACTCTTGTTCAGGTCATATGGGAAATCTAGTACTTCTGCACTGAAGCCCAAGGATTGTTGCAATTGTGATAAAATTCCAATAGTAAGAAAACTGGGGTAGTAGCAGTTGAGTTTTCATTGGTGAAACTCAGCCTTCTGTGTTGGCTTTTTGTGTTTGAACTCATAATCAATTTTAGTTCTTCTCAGGTCTTCAAAGTTAATTGAAAAACAGAGTATTTGAGGTTCCAGTTCTTGAGGTTCCTGCTCTTGAACAACTGATTTGTGGAAGAAGAATTCTGAGGAGGAAAGCTATATAAAGTTCCGTTTCTATGCTGAAAGATCAGATTGCCCTTTCTTGTGTTATTTCATAGAATCATAGAGTGGTTTGGGTTGGAAAGAACTTAAAACATCATCTAGCTCCAACCTCCCTGCCATGGACACAGACACCTTCCACTAGACCAGGTTGCTCAGAGCTCCATCTTCCCTGGCCCTGAAAACTTCCAGGGATGGGGCATCCACAGCATCTCTGGGCAACCTGTTCTGGTGCCTCACCACCCTCTCAGTAAAGAATTTCTTCCTAATATCTCATCTAAATGTTTCCCAGAGCTGCACACAGCGCTCCGGGTGAGTGAAGAGGGGTAGAATTGACCTGCTGGCCCCATGGCTTTGGGTCCAGTGCATGGTGCATTTGGCTCTCAGGGCTGCAGGCACCCTTTCCCGAGACGTGTCAAAGCTTCTCATCCACCAACACCCCCAAGTCCTTCTCCCCAGGGCAGCTCTCAGTCCATTCTCTGCCCAGACTGCCTGTGCTTAGCTGTACTTGTGCTGGTTGAATACAAATAAGATGTTACTGCAGCCTTTCTAAAGTGAAGAAGCTCAAGATCCTTCAGGGGCCTTTCTTTAGAGCTCTGAACTCTCTTACATGAGAGCAGGAGAAATGCTGAGTGTTTTTCAATACTGCAGCTTGCATCCCAGCTCACATACTTGGAGGAATTTATAACAAATACTCAGAGTTACTGAGAAGGGGAACACAGTAAGTTCCACTGGAAGGAATCTAGAAACATTGTACAAATACGCAGAGATGGAGGAGGTATGACAGCTGAAGTTCACTGAGGTTAGCAATGTGGAAGGCATAGGAAGATCTGTACCAACTGCTTTATGGAGCAAAGGACCTATTGAAAAAAATTATAAAAGCTTTTTTACCTGTGTTTTTATTGGTAGGTGAAGGATGTACAAGTTGATGCTGTTAGAATTGTGGTAGCTTGGGTTTTCTTGGTTTTGTTGTTAGTTTTTTGGGTTTTTCCCTTCTAGGAAGAAAAAGGGAAGATTTTATAAATATCTTTCTGTACAAAGGGCAGGAGATATATAGAAGTTTGCTTAGTTGTGCAAAGTGAGAGAGACAACTGTTCCAGTTGAAATGCAAGAAATTCTTTAGGTGTAAGAGAAAAAATACTTCCCTGTGAGGATGATCAAACCCTGGAAAGGGCCTGGAGAACTTCTGTAATCCTCAGTCTTTGGAGGTATGTGGAACTCAGCTGAGCAGCCTGAGCTGATTGGACCTACTTAGAGCAAATGTTAGACTGCATAATCTCCAAAGTTCCCTTTCAGCCTTAAATAGTCTGTAATGGCATGAGTCACTAGACTGACAAGCTTGTAGAATTAAACTCTCCTTATATTTTTAGATTATTAGTCAGATTTCAGGAAGTGTGGTATTTAAGTTTTCCCTCATTACCACCAGTGTTTATGACCGACGGATTAGCTATATAAGAAGCACCATCTTGTTTTTACTGTTTGAGTAAGGACTCAAGTTTGTGCTTGGCTTACAATATTTTTAAGCTCATGAAATTGTAGAATGATTGACCTTGTGTGTAGAAAATGGATGGTTTTTTTCAGTTGTTTCTACTGTATTGTTTTTAGGGATTTTCAGTCAAGGTGTTGACATCTTCAGTGCTGGAGAGGTAACTTTTGGTTGGAGGAGCCCCAGAGCTGACATGTGGCATCAGTAAACACTTGAAAACTCTATGAACATACATCTGAAACAAACACAGGTTAAGCAGTAAAGTACTTTGGCTTAAGTACTTAGAATACAACCATTTTGAGAATTTAAGTAGAATGGCAAAAAATAACTTAATGTATTTTCATCTCTTCAGAGTACTTACCTGGTGTTGGTGGATTTTTGAGGGGTGGGGGAGTGGGCTTGTGGCTTTTTGTAAAGTCTTTCCAGTGCTGAATTAATCTGGAGAAAGTTACAGTGGAGAATAATTGAAGGGGTATGAGCAGACTCAAACCCTGAGAAAATGAAATAGAGTGTTTGTGGAAGATTAAGACATAATCAGTTCATCCATACCCCCCATATACCCACTGTGGAAGTGCAAGATTGTTTTCTAAACTGTTTGAGTATATGGCTAATAATTTTTTTCTACAGGTGTGATTGATCCAAGCTCTTCCTTCAGAAGACCAAGGAATATATTGTTCTTAAGTGATTTCAAAGCTCAGTTTATATATGTTCCACTTCAAAACATAGAACCTAACATTTCAGGCACTTAGTTTGATTTAAAAACTAAAACTTAGTTACATTGAAGGGAAAGATTTTATTCAGTGGATACCAATATAATTTCTGTTACAGCAAACCATGTCTTGAGATTGTATCCAACACCATAATTTATAGTTTATTTCTGCCATCTCACTTAATCTCTTGGAATTTTTAAAAACAAATAATACAACCAGCATAAACAAAGCCTGTGGAGAAAATAGCAAATAGGAAGTTTTTGGAAGTAGTATTTGCAATATGCAGCAAAATAGTCAAAATATCTCATCCATAGGACTTAAACTTTTCTTTATAGAAGGAGGATTTCTTACTCTTCTCTTTCCCAGTGAGACAGAATTGATTAAGCTTTTGCTATATTTAAAATGTCAGAGTTATCTAATACACTGTCAGGGTGGCCATCCCTTGTATGCAAAGAGATGGAAGTAATGCAACAGACTGTACAGTGAGTTATTTTCTTTCCTGGAGTAAAGAAGACAGGAATTACACAGTAGCTCCTGCAAGAGGCTTCCCTGCACTCTAAGGACATCTGACTGCATGGAATCTGGTTTCCTTCATTAAAACTGAAATGAAAGGAATGCATGAAAAGGGGAGGTGCAGTTTTTTGCTTAAGTACAGATGGGGTTACGGAGTTGTTTCTAAATCTGAAAGAGCATTTTAATGCCGCAAGTATTACAGGCACTGCTCTACTAATACAGTTAACCTATGCAATAGGATTTAATGAGGCCACAATTGTCAGTTTCTATTCCTGTGGTAGAACTGCAGTGTAAATCCCAGCTACTAATGGCTGGTGTGTTCAGGTGCCAAGTCATGGATGAAGGAAATGATGAAATAAATTCTCACATTGATTAGTTCCCTCATTGGATTCATCATTCAGGCACTAATTCTGGTGCAAGGGTGGGAAGGATCAAACTTTGGCTGGAAGTAACAAAACTGTTGAAGAGTTGGTGCTGAAGAGAAGGGTGAGCTGTGACATTTGTAGCTTGGCAGTGACGTTCTAGAACAAGAGCACACGTGAGCACCTGGCTTTTTTTTCAGTTCCTGTGCCACTTCAAAATAAACGTGTGCTTGAAGCACCTGGAGTGTGCTGTAGGAGTGCTGGAATGGGGCTAGATGAGGTTAAACTTCAGTTTAGCTCATTTGGCCAGCCATAATGCTTCTGAAACTGGCAGGAGCTGGGAAAAGAGGGAGTTAGTAGATAAAGGGATACCAAGGCAGGCATGGAATACAGCCTTGTGTAATAAAGGCTACAGAAAGGCAGGGGCTTTAAGGATGGAGTCAGTTTCGTGTGGTTAAATAATCTCCCTGGAAAACAACGAGCTTTAGAACTTCTACTTTATGACTAAACTTGCTCATCCAACATTTTCATGGAGCTGATGTCATAACGTGCACTAGGGACAAAGTCAGCAAACTCTGGTTCATCCTTTTAACAAGGGCTGCAAAAGAAAAAGGAATTAAATTTGGCACAATTTATTCAGGGCAGCTGTTAAGGTGCAGATCCTTCCAGAGTACTCTGGGACACCCAGCAGCTGTACAGGAGGGCCTGGCTGTCAGGATCTCCTCTCTAAGCTCAGGAAGAAAGAGGGGGAGCATAAAAATTGGAATTGGGGGTGGGTACCCAAGAAGAACATGGGCACTTGCCTAGGGTGTGCAGGGATGGAACTAAAAAAGGCAAACCTTGACTAGAGCTTAACTGGGAAAGGACATGAGATATAATGAGGGATTTTGTGTAGGTATACTGGCAAGAGAAGGTAAGGCAAGGAAAATGTGTGAGAGAAAGGATAATGAAAGAATTCATTTCAAGTTCAAGAGTAACTACTTTTGACAGTATTCACTTAAGGAATTAGTTAAAGCAGATATTTTTATGGATTAAATTGCTCCATTACAGAAAGTGGCTGATAGTTGAATTCACAGGATGCTAAAATGAATCCTGCTCTTAGTTACTTAAAAAGCAAAGTTCTTAAAAGTATTTGGAAGTGAGTTTTCAGTTTTTATTTTCCTGTCCTTCAGTGAAAAGTTGATAGCCACATTTCAACTGACGTTGATACTTAAAGACCTCCTAATTGAATGTTCTTCTGTTTGCCATTCTATGTGACTTTTTAAATTGGGTATAAAAGTCTCCTTTTATGTTGTTTTGTTTAGTAATTGGAGATTCACAGAGGCTTTTCTTTACCCATAATCAGATTTTAATAGAGGGGATTAAAGCAGATACCTGGGAACTGCTGTTTCTGATGTTTCATGGGTTGAATGGGTTTTTAATGTTATTGCATATCTGGTGCCCTGGGTCTCTGATCTGAAAAGAAAAATGTTACTAATATGATTTATGCCAGACTTAGCCTTAAATGGCTCACTGAGTAAATTCAATGTATTCTGGAAGGCCATTAAGGAGTGATTGTGTATTTTCTTTTGCATGGGCAAATCGCTTTTTGAAGCTGTGCACAAATATTTGCACCATTGTTAGTGAATTTGTGGGTCTGCTCTAGAAAGTGAAAATAAATAATCTTTCAGAAGTGTGACCTTTGACTGAAGCTACGTTTCATTTTGAGGGTGATATGACTCCTTGATCCTGGCTTAATTGTATCTCCTCCAGATACATGGGTTAACCTCCTTGCTGCTCTGTTAGACTCTAGAAGATGGCAGAAATCCCATAAAACTTCCTTGAAGAATCATTCTGTCACTTTTGGTCTAGATCTTCCACAGAAGATTTTACTCCTGTGTAAAGGAAAAATTATGCTCCATTTTGTCAGTTCATGTGGATTCTGACCATGTGGCTCTGCAGAGGATGGTGATTTTTAGTGTAAACCTTCAGCAGCTTAGTTTCAGCCCACCAATATATTGGTTACTTAGCTGTCTCAGAGTTCTGTATTGAGAATCATAATCTCATAATATTGCTGATAGCCAAGTTCATAACATTCATTATGGCAGGTTTGACCAGTATTATTCAAAACCACAGTAAATTTGGAAAACTTTGTGCGGAGAGAACATTTTTCTTTGAATCTTTACTTGTGTCCTGTCTCCTGCACCAACCTATGACAGGGCTGGAGAGACCACCTTGTCTCATTGTGTTGGCATAATTAGCCACACCTTCACCAGAGCTGTCCCATTTATGAGGCAGGGGCTCAAGTCTTCATCTTATGCTTAAAGATTTAATTATGTTTAAAGTTTATGAGGCCAGGGGCACCTTCCACTAGACCAGGTTGCTCAAAGCCCCATCCAGCCTGGTCCTGAGCAGGGGGATGGGGACTTGATATTTAAGGCAACTTCAGTATGTACTCCTGTACTGTGTAATGTGTACATTATAAAATACACCCCCAAAATGGAAATTAAAGATGAACTATAGATGAAATAATTGCTATTTTTACATTTTATTAATAATGCAATATATTTTTTCTTTTCATACCCCAGTGGATTGTCTTGCACACCTCTCTGGGTTTTCACACCTCACTTTGGAAACAACTGCTTGTCCTACAGGGAGATGCCCTAGACAATGTAAAAAGGAGATCTAAAGCCCAGAGAGAAATTATCTGTGAAGAGTCCTGCAAGTTTTTTAATGTTAGTGACTGCATTTGAAACAAGGTTTTGCCAGAGTTTGATCCCTGTATATTAAGTACATTGGTTTCTCTTCCCTTTCTACTTCTGTATTTCTTGGACTGGGAGTAGGAAAGGCCAGGTAAAGCTTTATGACATTCAATGGTCTGTTTTACAGTGGTTTTTCACACCTATGAAACAACTGGATATTTGACTTGGTTTATTGTGGAATATAGGAGTACTTGGTGGGCTTTTTAAATTTTTGTAACTTACATGATGTCTTTGTTC
Source organism: Leptocoma aspasia (assembly GCA_013399835.1). Taxonomy (NCBI): domain Eukaryota; kingdom Metazoa; phylum Chordata; class Aves; order Passeriformes; family Nectariniidae; genus Leptocoma; species Leptocoma aspasia. The sequence goes on along the minus strand of VXAX01004308.1, from coordinate 66,774 downwards.
TGTTAGTTCAGACTAAAGTGTTCTGATGTTTAACTTAGAATGTTAATGATATGTGTTGTCAGTGCCAGTATTCAATACCATCTAATCTGTGTTTAGGACATCTTTATCTTTAGCAGACCTTTTGCTAGGTACTCCCATATAAATAAGTTTTCATCATCTTTACAGGGATCTTAAAAAATGAAGAGTTTGGGTGGGTTCTTTTTCCCTCTGAAAGTTCATCGTCCAGCAGGAATTTTTTCCACAGCCAGCTTAGGAGAGAACAGAGGACCTTTGTTTTATTCTTTAAAAACAAAGAAAAATTACTATAGTATAAGCCAGTGAGCCAGATAATATGTATAAGCTTAAGGAAGTGAGAGCTTTGCTGGACTGTCCTAATCTTGAGAAGTGATGACTCTAACTTTCCTTTGGACTGTGAACTTTGTGGCTTGACTGTGTGCTGTCCCAGGCCTTAGCTTGCCTGCCCTTCTCCCATGCTCCTTTACTTACCATGTCTTGGCATGTGTCAGACTTCACAAGGGTTGTTGGAGATTGTTTTGGGTTGGTAATTATGTGGCTTTCATGTGGTTGGCTTCTCAAACTTGTGCACCCAATCCCTAAAGTACCAGCAAACATAATGGGTTATGTAAATGCTAGTTGTTTTAAAATTGATGGGAAGAGTCCACATGCAAATAGAAGTATGGGTAGAGTTTAATGTTCAACATAAGTATATGCTTCTTCTTTATATGCTTTCCCAGACTGTTTATGTGCTGTTAGTGTACTTTCATCTGGGTGATTTTTTTTTTAATTGGAACTTAATTGTCAATGAAATTCAGCAAATGAGAAGCTACATCACAATACTATCTGCTACAAGGGTTATATGATGAATAACTGAATATCCTGTTGAGAAGAGAGGAGAAAAATGAGGTCATATTATTTGACTAGTAGTGTAAAACTCTGATTATATAGAACATCAAAAACAGAATAAGATTTCCTTCTGGCAATCTTCTCTTCCATTCTTAGAAGGGAAGTAATGTCTGAAAGATATGTCAATCCATCTAGTCTGTGCACTTTCTAGAAATTGGGGACAGAAGTGAGGGAACTGCAGGGGCTCTGTAAAGAAGTATGAATTGGTGCTGCAGCTGAAATTCTTCTGATTGTTTTTCTGTGGAAATACAGGGCTTGAGGTATGATGCAAAATTTAGCCACTTTCTAAAATACTAAGATTCACGTAAGAACAAGAAACCACTTACTATACAGCTTGTCTCTAGCTGGTTTCCAGTAACTTCTTGTCACTAATGAAGGGCAGTAAATCAGTTTATCCTTAGTTGCACAACCCAAGGTGAGGAAATAAAGCTGATTAGGTACTCAGTAAATTAAATTTTGTTTACGCCTTAAGAGATGTCTCAATCCACTCGTATGAGAGGCATTAGAGTACAACTTCCTGTGGCCTGATTTGGTGACTCCTCAGACTTGTTTATATCATGTAGAATTGGCAAGTGCTATTTATAAAACAGGGTGGACAGTTTCATAATTGGGTTTTAAATTATGGACGGCCTGGACTCACTTGCTGGTAGTTAGGATGCTGACTTACTCCTATGCAGCTGGTTTGGCATTGTGCAAAACCTCAGTATGCATAGAAGCAGAAAAAAGACCTTAGCCAGATAACTATGGTCCTAGCTGTGGGGCAAGAGAAGCAAAATGAGTCAAGGAGAGCATTTTATACAAGCTCTAATGATTTTTTTTTAATTGGTTTGGTTTGGGTTTTTTTTTTAAATAATGAGTTACCTATTGCACTTGGTACTTGTTACACCTGAGGTGCAGTACGGAACGAGGGACCAAGGTTGTCTCACAGTCAGTCATAAAGGCAGATGTGAGGGAATAGAAATGCAACGACTTAATTTTCATTTTTCTTGGGCAGTGACTGAAATATTTGGGTGGAACATTCTTCAGCATGTTTGAAGGTGTTGGATTTCTTTCAAGCTCTTCCTCATGTGTTAGCTCTAAAATTTTGCTGATTAGATTATGTTTATATTAAAGGGTGAAGATGTCAACAGGACACTTGAAGGTGGGAGGAAGCCTCTTCACTATGCAGCAGACTGTGGCCAGCTTGAGATTCTGGAATTTCTGCTCTTGAAAGGAGCTGACATTAATGTATGTATGAATGTATTTGCAAACAGGTCTTAAAGTCTTCCCACACACACTGAAGGGATTGGTGTAAGTGCCTAAATGGTCACTGAAGGATATAAATCAAACTAAACAATTCAATGTATTTAAAAATATTGGAGAGGTGGGATTCTAGAGGTTAGAAGCTTACAATTATGTTTATTAAATGTTTTAATTCGCTTTGGACACACTGGAAAAATTGTTTGTAGCTATAAAAAGTTAGAATTTAATTTGACTGCAATTACAAAAATTATTCCAGTAATCACATCAGAATAAGGTTTGCAATGCATATTTGCATTTCTTGGAAGAGGTTTTGGAAGACATCCTCAGACAGAGCAGGATCAGCTGCTTAAATTAGTGTGCTTTTTTTCTTCTTTGGAGACATTCTTTCTTGTTTAAGTCATTTTGCTCTAGCTTGACATACATGGCTTCTTGTTTTGAAAAAACTTGACTAAGCTGTGTCAGCTCTCCGGCAGTTCCTAAATACTTTAACCACACACCCCAAATGTTGTGCCTTAGAATGCTTGTCCAAAAGGTAACATATGAGACATCCTAGCTTTAGTTCATGACAAAAATGCTTGGATTTTGCTCCTGGATGTCTGGAAAGATTACCTCTTCATTTGGAATTTTCCTAGCTGGGGAACAGTTAAAAATAGCATTTCAGTTGCTCCATTTCTTATTCTTTCCAGGACTGTGGTATAGAGAGAAGATAGCCAAAAGAATGTTTCAGCCAAAACTGTTTTGTGAAGTGATGCTGGCTGTGAAATGGGAGAATTAGGAGTAGTGTTTTTAAATTGGACAAAAATTGTCAGCTGAAACTGCATGATTTCCATCATTGGCTGAAAATTATGGACAAACTTTGGCATACCTTGAAGTCTTGTTAAAGATATATCTTGCTATTAGCTCTTTTTGAAATGATAACTTTTCTTTTTTAAAAAATAGGTAAAAAAGTCCTGGGGAAGGCATTTCTGGCTAATATTCTTAAATTTTTATTTCCTCTACCGTTGACTAAAGAAAATTAAAAAGTTCTGTGAAACCTTATAATGCTGTGTGAAATTGTCCTTCAAGTAATGGTGTCTCAATTTGCAGGCTCCAGACAAACACAATATCACACCACTCCTATCAGCAGTCTATGAGGGCCACGTTTCCTGTGTGAAATTGCTTCTGTCAAAGGTGAGACACAAATGTTTTGAACAAGTTATCCATTAGCAAGGCATATTACTGTGATTTTTTTTTTCAATAAGATTATGATGGTCCAGATGATATGTTCAGAACATCAAACAATTGCCATTTGTGTTGTTAAAACAGAGAGGGTGCTCTGATCATGGTGAAAGATAGCTGAAGGACAGAGTTGCAGCACTTCTGTGGTGTAGCAAAAGTAACAGTGACCATAAGAGTATTGTGGGCTCCAGCTAGAGAGCAGAACTGCAAATCAGTAAGGGGACCAAAAAAATGCATTCCTTCAGTGGATTTGGCTTTGGCAGCTGTTTAAGTGTTTCATGTTATGCAATCTCTGATGTGAAGTTGCTCAGAGGTGTGGTTTCCCTCAACTTTTGCCAGATGACTGAGAACCCATCTGGGTTGGCAGAGGGAGGGGAAATAGAAGTAGGAAGCCAAGCTTTCTCTGTCCTACAGCTTGTAAATTTTGTCCTGGGGAGAATGAACTTAATCTGTCTCTGTTTGCACTTTGATTTCTATTACAAAGGTGATCAATTTTACAAAGCCAGTAGTTAATTCAAGCAATCTTTTGTCTCCATTCATATGCACTCCTTCTTCATTACACTTATGTCATTTGGCCAAAGGAATTCTTGCCATGTAATACTTTCATATGCCACTTCCAGGGTAAAGTTTTCCTTAACTGCCTTAATGCTGCATGAATTTCACTTAACTTCTTTCATCTTGTCTCATATCACTTAGGCTTCTTTGTAAACAAATGCAGTGACTTTTAATTTAGGATTCAAATGGTATATCCAACTTGCTTAAATTTATTCTGAGGATTGATCCTTAATTTAGGATCATCAAAAAATAAGGTGTCCTTTATCCCATGTTAATTTATTTCCATTTCTGGTTTGGAGGGTTTTCCATCCTAGGTAAGTTGCTCAAATAATAAATTACTTTCAGATTTCTTCATGCAGAGTTAAATGTTGATTGCTTCCATTTACATGAGCTAGCTGATGAAATATTTATAAACTGGAAGCTGGCTTATCAGCTCTGTTTGAGGCAGGGCTTTTATGTAGAGGTTGTTCTGTCTCTTAACACAATTATTTTATGGCCCTTGTTTAAACATTAGTTTAAACATATCGTGCCTTTGTTTGTACCATAGCCATATGTTCTTTGGTAGCAGATACCTGGGAATCAGGAGTCAACCCTTACTGAAAGATCTAGAAATTCCTGACTGTTTAATGTTCTTCCCAGTTGCTAAGCCAACATTCTCCATTGCTTTCTATGGTGGATGGACTGTGGGGATGTTTGTAAACCTCTTGCCTGAGACTCTCGAGCTGTTGAGAGGCAGGTGAAAGAGGAGTATTTCAAGAAATGTTTCAGACATTGATCCATGTTTTTCTTTAATAATCGGGTGTTTGATTTGTAATGTAAATAGTTGTGGGGTTTTTTTAGTGTCAGAGAAACCAGTGTGTTAAAATAGACAATTAGCAGTTTGAAAGCTTCAAGTGGAGAATAAGAGTTGTTGCTTAGGATGCAACAAACTTCATCCATTTGTTCAACTTCCAAAACAGCTCTGCTTTTGTGTTACGAGAAATACCCTGTTAAGTTGGGCAGTTTAGCATCTTTTTTTCTTCTCTGACAGTGGCAAAAGGAAAAGCTGTGAGTCTGGCCATATCTGCTCACTCATTCTCCTTATTCATGGTTGCTGTACTGGGGATTTCAGAGGTGCACACATCTGTCCCCTGTTCAGAAGAGTTGGCAGATCTGTTGTCCCCGAATTCATCCGTGTACCTTTTGAACAGGAAGACATCTGCCCCTGTTGTGTCACCTGGCAGCTCTTTTTAGCAGTTTGCTGCTTGCTGTGTAAACCAGTTTTCTCCCAGCTTCATTAAGTGCCCCCAGTTCTGGTTTCACAGTTTGGTTGGTGGGAGCTCAGCTCCCATCATGGGTTCTGTGTTTGTTGCTCTGGGTTTTTTCCAGAACTGCAGCTGGAGCCAAGTAGCTCCTGTGTGGCTCTCAGAGCCTGTTTAACATTTGTGCATTGCCTGGTGACTTAAGTGGGCAAACATTCTTGTTTGTTATTACCCTGCCAAGGAGAGAAGGTTTATGTTTATTTGTGTATGTGTATTTTCAGAGTAGAACATAACACAAATATTAGTAACTTTTTACTTTGGGGAAGTAGAGAATACTATGGAATCATTGTACTTTTATGAGTTTTTTATTGAAGTTGCTTCCAGGCAGTGTTGTACTTCTGCAAATTAAAGTCCTCTTGACCTGACCTTTATTGTTTCCTTCTCTTTTTATTGAATGCAGGCAGGAATCTTTCTGTCTAGCTAGTGGGCCATTTTCTAAACTTATTAGTACTGAGTTTAATAAATGGTGTCCTCCTTAGGTAGTCATGACGCTCTTATCCTACATTCAGTAAAGCTGTTTTAGAAACCCAGGTCTTGCATGTCAATAACTTTTCTGAAGTATTTTTCTGAGGGGAGAGAGCAGTCCTGTGTTAAGATTTACACCTCTCAAAGTTACCTCAGTTAACTGTTATCTTTGTTACCCTAAATGCTGGTACATTGGTGGAGAGTTTTATGAATTCAGGTTCTTTAAATTCTGTCATGTCAGTTACTGAACAGTTCCATTTTTCTTCAGCTCAAAATCTTCTGAGCTTAACATCAAGGAACAGCTTTGAAGCCTTCTTGATTTCCACATAGATTCTAATCTGAGTGCTATCTAAGCAGTAGAAATAACACCTGCAAAAGAAGCTATTTGTACTCTTAGTTGCCTTTCTTTTCCCTGGACAAGTAAGATTATAAGTGTTGACTACCTGCTAAATCTCTTGGGGCTTTTCTTAGGGAAAAATAAATGTTTCACAAGCAACGTTCCCATGGTTTCAGCCCAAGTGTGTGTTTGCAGTAACCAAATTGTCATTTGTTGGGAACAGGCTAATTGAGCTCATGTTCATATCCCAAAGAACTGCAACATCCTTGTGCTGTTTGGGCCAAGGATGTTACACAGTGATAGGAGAGAGGAACTACTAAAATTGCTCCTGTCACTGGAGTGAACTCAATGCATCTCTTGCACTGAGAGTCTCTAGGGGCTACAAGGAAGATGAACAGCTCCAGGAGGATCAGTTTGGCCAGTGGAGCACAAGATTGGCAGTGCTGCCTTAAAAACCACTGCAAAACCATCTTTTTCAAATGACAGGTTGAGTACATGCAAGTAAAGCGTGTGCGAGTTTCAGAGAGGGAAATATCCTACATTGTAAAAAACAGTATTGGTAGCACATCACAGTGGTGTCAGGTCCAGTTCATTAGACTGTTAGAAAAGTTTGGGGAAGTGAGAGTTGTCTCAGGAACAAACATGGTATTATGTATGGAAGTTCAGTGGGGCTTGGTGTATTTAATCAGTGAAGAAGCTATGGAAATTCTAGGTCCGTTATGTTCTTAAACTATTCAGTGTCCTCAATAGTAACTAACAATCTTCCTTGTAATTGAGAAGGGATTTGTACTTGCTCTGTGGAGACCTTATGCATAAACTGAAGACAACCCTCTGCTGTACACAGTTTTGACAATATGTGTTTGTACCCAAAGTGTTTTTCCTGTCATTCAATAGAGCAAATACACATATTTTCAAGTGAGATTTGCATATCATCTTGCAGAGTTGTTCTAAAATCAATCCTGTGATCTCTAATAACTTTTGTCCCCTTATTTAGCTACCCTGTTTACAGTTTAGTCTGTGTTTTCCCTTTCATGAATGTGATTACACAGTGCTCAAAGCAAACATGACTAGTTAATCACTCTGTTTCCCTTCTTTTGTTCTCCTCCCATAAATCTAGCACCGTGCTTGTGCTTACTTGCAGCAGTTTATTCTAATTCTTTGATTTATCCAGTTGGTCCATTATCCTTCATGTTCCTGTTACCTCCCTGTTCTGTTTTGTTGCCTTTTAGGTGTACACATAACTCTTTCAAAATAAACCTGAGCAGTTTTGGACTTGGAATGATTTTGTGGTGTTGTTTTTCTGACGTATCAGTAGGCACTTTTTTTTTCAGAATGGAAGAGAAGCACAATCCTTGCTGAGTGTTCTATGATATAGAATGATTATAGTATGATTTGTTAGTAAATCAGCTCTGCCAGGTATTACCTGTGTAATTTAGCACAGGTTGATAATAATAATAAGCACAATGAGAGCTTCTTGCACCGTAGATTTTGTAGAAGTGTGTAACACTGAATTTTTTCTTTTATAAGAGTAGCAGTTGCTGGAAACAAAAAATCCATCTGTTTCTAAGATTAACTGACAATTTGTTGGACTTGCAACTTGCTGTGTAACAAAAATTACGTGGCTTTTTTCCTTATTTTTAAATGACAAAATCGAAAACTCAGATTGGCTGCACGCTGAAAAGTTCTGTACGTAAATCTTGTCTGGTTGGCGTCTGAATGAAAACAAGACACTGCAGTAAAAAGCTGTATGTAATCAATATAATTATGCAAGTTATGTAACTTTTGTACTGATGCAGCCTGGCTTTATGAATTGACAGTCCTTCCCATTGTCTTTCCAGGGTGCTGATAAGACTGTGAAAGGCCCAGATGGACTAACTGCCTTTGAAGCCACTGACAACCAGGCAATCAAGACTCTTCTTCAGTGACGGATGGACTGATATCTTAAATGTCTCTCCTGTGGCCTCACACTGCTGCCTGTCTGTCACTCTTTGCATCTTCCAGCTTCTTCAGCTAAATACTTTGGGGGGAGGGAAATTCTTTATGAGTCAGACTAGTTAGGGGCTTGTATCAAAGATAATCTGGTTGGAGAGGGCTGAAAGCTATTATGAACAGTGTCCCTCTAGGACTTCTTTCCAGTGCACAATCTCTTCCCATTTCTAGTGAAAATGGAAGAAGGAAGACAGACCATGCTGAATTTTTGGCTTCTAAGCCTCCTAGATTAGTACTAAGATTTTTTAGATGGAAGTACTGTGCTATGTACCTGAAACTAATTGTGAAGGAGACAATAGTCCCATGCTCTTAGAGTCTGCCATAATCTGAAGTGTAGTAATGTAGGTGGCTGGGTTGCTCTTCTCTCTTCTCTCTCAGTGGGTAGCTCTATTCTTCTTCTGCCTAAAGCTTCTGTTGCAGTTTTGAGGACTTTTGATACTAGTTATTGGAGCTGTTCTTTATATTGACTAATTGGATGTCACACTAATGTTTTCTGACTCTTGAGCAAACCAAGAAAGACCAGTTGAGGCATGGTGGTGTTACACTCCATAATATCTGCCAAGGTACTTTTGGATGCTTGAATTTGAAGTCTTTCTATCCCATATTTGTTCTAGTCCAGGACAGACATTTTAAGTAACTGCTTTTGAGAGAGAGGTCAAAATTTCACTGCAGTTTTTTTCCAAAAGGAATGTAAGATGAAATTTCTTTACTCATCACATCAGCATAAAATTCCTAGACAAGTGTGAAAGTTCCAGGCTGTTTGGTACACAAGGATAATCAAGGCAAATGTGGAAAATGAACAGTAGTTATTTAGACATTGATATCAGGTGAATATTGTTGCTAAACTTTTCTGGTAAACATGGAACCTTTCTAAGTTCAGATGTAGAAGCAGGAAGATGTACAAGCAGAGGTCTTAACTTGCTCTAACTACTACAGAATTTTTTTAATTGTGCATATCTTCAAACCGGTGTTTCATTGTCAAATGGATGAACCTCTTCAAATTCCATTAAGGCATGAGGCTTGTTCTGGAAGTTCTCAGTGTGACCATACCACATTAACCATTAAGTATGACAGTATTGATCATTCATGGGAAGGTATTTAATGATGTTGTAGGCACTCCCATCACATCTTGTGGTCCTCAGGAATGTCTGAGCTGCTGGCTTTGATCCTGAAAATTTTCATTAGGCTCCTGGTTCACCTAAAACTGAGTAACAAGTTCTATGCCACAAACTATACATCTTACTCTCTTTTGGAATACAGATTTCAAACTTTCTGGTAACAAACACAATACAGAAAAACAAATGTATATAACATCTCATGCTGAATTCTTAAACAAAAGTAGCTGATATTATTTTGATATCACTGTTGAAATGGAGAGGATATATAGAAGTGGACTGGTGACTACCACTCGTATTTAATGGAGACTTAGTTTTACTTTAATAACGTTGCATATTCAGGTTTAATGTCTTGGGTATGAAAAGCATTGCATTGAGACTGTAAATGAGAGCAGGAACTGATTTACACCTACACATACCATAAGAAAAGCAATGGAGAAAACAATCAACTCTGGCCATAAACTGTGCAGTGCAATTACTCTGTTTTTTGGACATGGGTGGCAGGGAAGAACAGAAGGGTTGGAAATCAGTGATAAATCAATTGGTGAACTGCTGATAAAAGAACAAGAATATTTGGTGAACAGTGCTTTTAATAACTATTTATAAGAGGACTCTTTAATCTTATCTCTGATCAGTGCTGGATTGTCATGTCATTGTAATAGTGTGAACACAGACTATAGGTTTAATTCTTTATTCAGCTATGAAAGTAACAATCTTTGGCATCAATTTGCCTCCATATTACGCTATTAAATGCTTAGCTATTCAAATACTAGTCTAGAAAACTGCAATCTGTTTTTACGTGAAGAACTTGATTATTCAAGTTTTTTGTGTTGATTAGTGTCAAGTTGTCTGGCCATAGTGGTTTTGTATTTTTGTTGGGTTTTTTTTTTTCTTCTGTATTCTTTCCTGCCCTTCCCTTTAATTCTCATTTAAGTGAGCAAAGAAACATCTTTGTACTAACTCTTCTAGAGATTCACTGAGGCAATTTTGCCTCCCTTTTTCTACAATTACGGGGACACCTTATTTTTTCTTACTTCACCCTGGGGGGGGGGAAAAAGAAGCAAACAGACTTCGGTGAGTCAAGTGTTAATTTGGCTGTAATATATACCCAAGCTGCCTTTTGAGATAGTTAAAAAGATGGCATTTAATGTTTGGCTTATAAAGAAGAAATACTTTTCTGCTTTTTGCACTACATAACAGGTGTTTAATCATTTTGCCCAGGATTTAAAAGAAATAAAAAGTAAAAAGAAAAGCTTAACATTTGTAATTGTCTCAAGACTGGGCTTATTCATTTGTTTCCTTCTTGTTAGCTATTTTGTGGAAAAAATAATGGGTGGCTTCCTCTATCTTTGAGTAGGTCCTAACTAGATAAAAATACCAAACTGTAAATTATTTTTCATTCTATAAACAGAATTTAAATACTTTGTCAGACTGGAATTGCATATACTTGGAAATCCACTCTGTTCTTAAACCTTTTCCTTTGAAATTTGTGCTGAATAAGTTATAAACTTACTTACACTTTGGATTTTGTACCCTCTGCTCCCTTTTTCTTACAGGGAGCAAATGAGAAAAGGAGTACAATAGCGAAATGGAATTGAACATAACACTGATTATTTGTAGAAGAGGCTGGTAAGAATAGAGTGTCCTAGGTCAAGCAATTGCAGTGTTGCATGCAAAATTTCAAAATGAACTTGTCTTAATTATATTTTGTAAATGGATAAACAATCGTCTTTCTACGCAGTGACAGAAGAAAAATTAGTGCTCTGTGCATTTTGATATTTGACTTTCTCTTTTCACCATTGTTAACTGTTTTGACACAGTTGGGTTCATCATTATCATGGTTCATAGACATCAGAATGCTAAATGATACTGTATTTTTAAGTTTGTGTTGCAGGAATGAATGGAATAAACTTGAATTGTGCGATATGAGAATTTGGTGTTTCATTTCTCTTTCTGCTCCCATGTTTTATTAACCTCAGGTTACAACTTTTTATTTGCCTGGAAGGCATCTAAGTTCCAGCTCACATGTACAGTGATTAAACTGTTTAGCTGCTTATAAGAAATGTGGAATGGAAGCTGCTTTGAAAACTAAATATATAATGTTCTTTGTGGTTGTTTTGGGAGGTTTTAAAGTACACCCATTTAAAGGGGGTTTTGGTAATTTTTGTGGTCTTGTAGTCTGCTTTTCCTGCTTAAATGGTAATGCATAAGGTTGAAGATCTTCTATTCATGTTAAATTTTAAGAGACAATCTGTAGAGAGAGAAATGTTCCTCCAATTACCTGTGAAGACTGAAGCAAATTGCTTTCTCCTTCATCAAAGAAATTGAAAACAGTTATTAACAGAAATTGCAGCTGAAGTATGAATAAAATTGTATAGAAATGTTTATTCATTATTCTTGTGACATCTTTACAGTGACTTTGTCAGAACTTCCTTTTTTAACTTTGCTTGTCAGTAGAGATTTGAATCTAATTGCCTGAAGTGTTTGATATGATTTATTTTAAAATAGACATTTCTAAAGAAAAGTACAGGAAGATGTGTCAAAGTAGAAGAACTATAAATATCAAAAAAATATTTCAAAATAAATTAAATTCTCCTGGTTTTCTCTGCTAAACTTTGAAAAGTTTCCAGAACTTCTCTTGCTGTATGCACAACTTTTCAGTCAAATATTGGAGAGAACAAATGTGTGTTCAGTGTAAATGCAAAAGCAGTTCAGATGGTGTAATGGCCAGTGGCATCTGATGTGTGTGGGCTTCAGTTCCTGCGTTCATATTACTGATTCTTTGTTTTTTAAGTGTTTTTGGTGTGACTTTTGGGTTTTTTTAAACGGGCAGTTTTTCTACAGGAGGAAATATTCTTGGTTCAAAATGCAGGTTTCTTTCACTCACATTCCTCAGTGACTGGCAAATCAAATCCATCTATGCAGGTAAAGAGTCTCTAATATTTATCTATCTATGGCTGATCTTTTGAAAGAGAATGGTTTCCCAGCTCCCTTCCAAAAGGATGTTGGCCCAAGAAAAGAATTCTTTCAATTGCACCATTTGATTGCTTCTCTCCATTTGGAGTAAACTATACTCTCAGAGCTCTCTTCAAAATATTTGTTTTACTCATGGTCTGACATCTGGGAACAGCTTTCAGCTCTGAGCTATGCCATAAACTTCCTAGAAGAGTGTTTTAAAAGCACTTGGTTTCATGCAGTGCCTTCAGAGTCTTCAAACCTGTGCAATTTTTGTCTGCTTGGGAAGTGAATGAACATTTTTTCCTAGCATCAGGGCTCCTCTCATCACCTTAGCAGTCAAAACAGTGTTTTCTAATTTTAAACTTGGCAGTGTTGCATTTAAATACCATTGCTTGCTATTGTGATCTAATATTATTCTGGAGACCCTTCTTTTAAATAGAAATCCTGGAGTCTCTTGAGTCTTCACTCTTCAGGTGGTGTCTGGAGAGCACCTGAGTGCACCTCTCCATTCTCCCTAAATGCCTCTGCGTTGGGTGCACTGCAGGCTGACACAGAACACAGGGTTCTTTTGTGCTTTTTCAGTCAGTTCTTGTTCACTACATCGTTTTGCAACACTTCAAAATTAAGAATAGAGGCTTTCATGCACTGAGGTTCATCTCATGGCCATTCAAGTTAAGAGGCAGGACGGTGTGCCAAAACCACGACAGACTGCATGTCTCAATCTATTTATCAAAATTCATTAAAGGAAAATCTATTTCATTTGTCTCAAGCTGAAGATAAATTTGAAGCGCCCAAAACTCAGTCTCAAAAATAGTTTCTTGGCCAGTGAGCTCAATTTTGGTGCATATAGTAAATAATTCACCTCTGAAACATTTCTTTCTATGTGTTTCTAATTATTTTTCCTCTAAATGAAAGTAATTCCTCATTCCATTTGGAAGAACGTTGTTTGTTCAACTAAAGCTTTTGTCTCAAAGTAAAATAAACAAGATTTAGTTTGGATTAATGTTTTAACTCTTTTTGTCTGAAAAGTATTTGGAGGTGGGCAGTCTTGAAAAATATGTAACTCTTCATGGAAGTTAAATTATGCTTCCTCTTTCCTTATGAAATATGCTTTTAATTAAGATTTGTAGCCTTTTGAGTAACAGCATCTTGTGACCATGTCCAGCCCCCTTTTTTTTTCTTCCATTATTCTTTTTATTTATTTTTGTATTATTTTCAGTGGAAAACCAACAGATCTGTTTGATTGACACAAAATATCTTGTTGGTTGGTTATTGCCAACTTCTCAGTGCAGCCACCAAACCAGACCTATGGCAAGTAAATATTGATTTTACATTCCAGAAGTCTTTCCCAAAGTTTATTCTTGTTACTTATAAATATTTTGGTGGGCTTTTTCTTGCAACACTACTTCTGAAGGGTTTTTTTCATCACTCTTTTACATAAAGCAATAATTTCACCTTTTACAACAGAAATTTATCTTCTACCATATTTTGGCCCCCAAAAAAAATTTAGCCTGTATCAGTTATACAAGAACATTGGTGCTGAAGGATACCTCACAACTTTACTTTTGGCAGATTGCTATGAAAAGCTAGTGCTGCACCTCCTACTGATATCTACGTCTAGATAAATCTGGGAGGGTTCTGAGATACTGGTGAGCTGCCCCTAGAACTGGGGCAGCTCACCAGTTCAACACAATCAATCAACAACATCAATACAACAGCAGCAGATTTATTTTTTTTGTGACAATGCACATGATGCCTTAAGTTTTAACTTTCATATTTTCCAGATTCTATATATTTTCCAGTACTGCATTAGTATATAGCTCTGAACTTCATGTGAAGTGTCAGCAAGTTCTCCTCACAGTTTAGTCAGACAAAACAATCCTTTTCCAGCCCGAGAACCAAGGTCGCCATTGCAGCTTCAGGCCCAAAAATTGCAAACAGCAGCAAATTGGGGAGAGCAATCTGGGACGATGGGACTTCATAACCTGAAGCTGTAACTGGACAATTAACCCCAAGATGTAAATGGACCAAAACTTATGAAAATGTCAAAACTCGTGACCAGGAGTCCGTCTTGGGTGTAGCCACGGCCGGGCTCTTGTACTGCCCAAGGTGTATCCTTTGAATAAATAACCTGCTTTATTCCTTTAACACTGTCCAGCCTCTGTTCTAGGCAGCCTCTCCAGGCACCACACAGACTTCTCTGTACTTCAGTTACCAACCTTCTTCCTTCTCTTTTGTTCACTTAAGGTGTAAGCTGACGGGAGGATTATCTCTCAGGTCTTGATACACCTTAAAGGGTTTTTTAGTGCAGTTTGCTGTCATTGCCAGTAATGTTCTCAGAAGCAGAAGAGCACATTTAGAGAGAGAGGAGACAGATGGAGGAGGCACACGCAAATTTCTAGTGTCAGCAGCCTCAAACATAAGAACAGGACCTGAAATTATAAATTAATGGAATTGCTGAAGGTAGCTACACATTTAAACATTTACAAAGCCATATTAAACAGTAACTTGAAAGAAAATAGATCCAGCCTAGAGCAATGAGGCTGCATAACCTGTACACTTAATAAGGAGGTGCTTCTGAGGCTGTGTTCTCACTACAAAAACCTGCATATATATTGGCTATTCTTTATTTAGGCTTTAAAAAAAAAAAAAAAGTAACTAACTGGCAGTTATTAACAGAGAGTTGCTTTGGGAAAAAAAGAATTCCTTTGTTCCCAATTTACAAACCTCAGAGGCTGAGATTGAATTTTTTTTTTATTGGTGGAAGTGAGGTTGAGAGAGATGTACAGAGAGTGAAGTGTGCTATTAATGACTGCCCAGGCCTCCCTGAGTGGTTTCAAAAGATTACGTTTTGGCAAAAGCATTTGTGTGCCAGAGCTGGCCTGGGACACCTGCTCCTGTTCTCTCATCCCCACCTGCCCCCCCTGAATGCACAGCTTCCAAAAGCTGTGCTTCACCTCCACCACAGTTTTCCCTTTTTAATGGGTGCCTTGAAAATAGGCAGAGAACTTTTAGTAGATGTTATTAGAAAAAACTCCATCTAAGGCTATCTGTCATCTCTAAGGGAAAGGAAGAATTAAAACCACAGGAGAAAGTAAGTAAATGAAAGGTTTTCTCCATCTTACCTCCTTTCTACTACAGCCATATTCTTTAAATCTTATAATAGCTTGTACCTTCCTTTAAAAAAATCAGATGCTTTATTTCCTTACTACTTTTTTTTTTTTTTCATGTTTGGAGGGCTTAGAGTAGTTGTAAATTTGAAATACCATTATTTACTTTCTCCTTGTTTGTTTCTTTTTGGGGGGGGAGGGGGTTTGTTTTGTTTTTTTTCTTGAAAGCTACTAGGAGATAAAGTGGCTGTAAAATACAGTAATGTCAGTGGTGCCATGGAGATCTTGGTGCTGCCCTGAAGTAGTGTGGATGTGACAGAAGTGCTTTCACTTGCCTGTTGCTTGAGTTCTTGAGGCCCTTTTGACTGCCCCTCTCCTCATTTCTAGTGAAAGGTGTCCCTGCCCTGGGCAGGGGGTTGGCACTGGAAGATCTTTAAGGTCCCTTCCAACCCAAGTTGTTGTATGGTAATGCTGCTATTCTGTGGACAGGCTGCTAGGAATAATGTCAATTACTGTATTTTGTTTCGACCTTTGCAGCAAGATGATTTTCTGAAACCTGCAAGGTACTGAATTTATCCTGGTGTGCTACTGCTGGCTAATACATCATACTGCTGGCAGAAATAGAAGACATCACATGTTACTATCCTGCAGCTCTTTATGCTGTAGTTGGCATGTGATTCCTAATGCTCAAGCTAGTTGTGGTATGGCATAATTCAGAATACACCTGGGCAAGCACACGCCTCAAAGATTAGGCATTTTGGTAGAAGGATGACTCGAAAACACAGACATTTTTTATTAAAGATCAGGTATTTAAAAGACCATCTGCAGTGTATAAGAGTAAAAAGACAAACATAGGAGCCCAAGTGGAGCTGGAGTTGGGCTTTGCAGGATTTTAAAATATTGCACCAATGAACAAGGCAGGCAAGTGAAGGATAAAAAATAAGATCCCATAGCGACTGAGTAGTTTTTCACAGACCAGTTTCTATTTCAGGCTGATTTCTTCACAGTTTCTGTTGGAGACTAAATCCTTTCCAGTAACAATTATAAGCCAAGTTTATAAAAATCTGAGCTGCAGACTAGGGGGTTGGAGGGCAGTACATGTTGAGGTAAGGCAAAGAAAGGTGTATTGCATTCAGGTTTTGTGTTCAGCAAATCAGCCTGTTTCCCTGAGCACCTGGTTATTTAATGAATAAGGTTTTTTTGTGCATCTGTGAGATATAATCTAATTCATTAAAATTGCTGGCTTTTGTTATAAATATTTTGAGTTTAAGTGTTTGGTAATACTTGTGTGTGTTCATGCTGAACGTGTTTTTTATTGCCTTCCTGCTTCAAAATGATAGATGAAACACGTTCTCTGTGAATTGGGTTTTATTACTTTTTTTTTTTTTTTCTTTTCAGGAGATCTTAGGTGTCTCTTGCTCCTCAGGCATTTGGACTGGAAAATGACGTTTTTATTGCACTGGAGTTTTGCTGTGAAGCAGAAGCCCATGTCAGTGCAGAGCTGCTGCTGCACACACACACCTTTTCACTCTGGAGAGCAGCTGTGACACGTTGTGGACCTCCAGATGCACTGGTGACTGGCAAAACCCATCAATAATTTCATGGCCATCTAGGCAGAAAGCTGTTACCTTTTAAAAAAAGGTTTCAACCAGATTGTTGTTCTTTTTGCCTAGTGACAGCATACCGAAGTGAGGAAATGCTGATTTGGAAGAGCTTACTTGAGTTTGACCTGTCTGGTGAAAACTGGATAAAAAAGCTTATCCTACTGGAATCTCTCTGAAGGAAATGCTCAGACCTTTGCCAGGTAGTAGGTACATGTGCTAGGATGCACCTATGGGTGGGTCATGTCTCAGTGATTTTCTGAGGATTTGGAATGTTTGCTTAAAGGTTCTGTGTCCCACTGTTGAAAAGCCTGTGGCCAAAAACCCAGTGTAAAGCTTTGTCACTTTTGCCAGCAGTCCCATTAAGAAATCATTGTGGATGCACACTGAGAGGGTAGCAAGTTTCTTTTAAAACTTTATTTATTGTAAGTACAGCAGTGATAAAGGCACACATCTAGTCAGGGATTCAACTTTGTAAAGTATTTGACTGAGAGGAAATACAAAGCTTGTCTTGCAGAGGCTTTGAAATTATACTGTATCTATTTTTTGACAGGTTAATAGTAAGAAATGTCACTTTTTAATATGTTATCAGCAGTTGGGATTATTTTTCAGGGTTTCTTTTGTCATAACGAGGAATTCAGTCAGATTTTTCCCTTGTATTCAAAAATTCATCTACCTGTAATGGTAGATGAATTAATTATTCTGTCTCTTTTGGCTCTTTTAGAGCTGGGAGTTATGTTGTGTATGTTCTTTGATTAAAATAGAATAATCCCTTGTTGCCTGAGGGAAACTTCTGTATGTGTAAACAGGCAGAGTAATATCTAGCACAGTAGATTTTTTTTTTCCTTTAATTTAGGAAGAAAGAGAAAGGGTAATTCATCTTACTCATGGACCATTGATCACCAGGTAATAAGAGGTAGGAATTTCCGTGATTCCTGGACTTTGATAAAAGTTTGTGGTTAAAAATTGGTACTTTATATCTTTGGCAGGGTTAGTATAAGAATAAGAACTGATGAAGTTTTTGTAACAGCTGAATGCTACATAAATGGATCACATCAGACATCATTGTTATCCCAGTTGGTACCTAACATATAAGAATTTCCTCTTGAGAATTGAAGAAGTTAGGGCTATTTAATCCAAACACTTTCTTTGTAATGAGGAATTAAATGGTTGTACTTGGGTTTGAGAGGCAGCTGGTAAGAAATATGAAAAGCTGGTATGAAAATAACCTTGGTATTCTGCCACTTCCTTTCCAAATGCAAAACAAATAAACAACCTCCTACCCTCCCCTTAAAAAAAAAACAAAAAAAAAAAAACCAAAAACCTAACTACGAAAAAAGAGAAAAAAGAAAAAGAAAAGCAACCGACCAACGAACAAAACAGAAAAAACTACTTTGTGTTTCTGCCTGAGAAATTGGCATTTAGTCAAGTTCTTATTGGTGTTTTGATACCTATGCCAGTACTGGTAGCATCTTGTAACTGGTTTCCTCAAGGCTGTGTGACTACATCAGAGAAATACGAGATACTCAGCCTCAGAGTGTATTAGCAATCTGCTCTATTTTCCACCGTGTCAGGAGGCAAATGTTTCTGTGTGGTGTTGTTTTCATTGATATCCAGGCCAAGTGTCTACAGGAGGCCAGCTCTTCTGAAAAACTTTGATCTTTCCTCCTTCTGTGAGATGTAGTGCTTCCCTCACTTGAGAAATACCAGGGGAGAATATTAGGGAGGGTGTTAAATAGTTTCACTCTTTTAATCTGCTGCGTTCAGCTCTTGCAAAGATAAAGTTGAACTTTGAGTGTTGTTCCTGCAACAAATTATTTTTGCAGCAAAGGAATTCAGACTCATACAAGAAGTATGTAAAGAGAGGAAAAAAGAGAATTTTGTTGATTTCTGATTTTCCATCATGTAAATAAACTCAGGCCCCAGAAAATCTGTGCCTCCCTCAGTTTCACAGTTATTTAGCAAGTCCCTCCTTGAAAAGATTTGGTTTGACCTTGCCAGTTATGATTTCCCTCTGCAAAGACATGATGAAAAGGAGGAAATGCTCATGAGTTTAAGCACTGTGAACCTGTGCAGTGCAGTTACCCAGGATATTACTGCCAAGATGAAGAACTCTGAATTTGTCCTGCTTGCATGTCAAGAAATGATACTTGGCTGGAAAATAAGATGTGGTTAAAAAGTGGAGCCAGTGCTGGGGAAAACTTTTTGATAAACACAAAACAAGAAGCTGAAGTGTGCAGGGTCATGTGCAAATCGTGTGGCTGTGCTGTAAAAGCAGCTGGGTGCAAACCATTGCTCTCCTTTTTGATTATGAATTGATGAGTTTTGGAGGAAATTGCATTGCAAGGTGATGCTACAGAAAACATCTCTAAAGGTAATACATAAGAAGGACCAAGCAGGATATTTTTAGTGTTATTAGGGAAACCAGAAAATTATCAGGTAACATAATAAAGAGGAAAACAATGCAGAGTGTGCATTGCAAAAATGTGATAAAAAATACAAATGGCAAAATTATTCTTGCAGCAAAGCTGTTATTGTGGCTGGGGTAAGAGAAACAGTTTTAACCCTACAGGAAAGGAAAGCACTGAGTGTCTGTTGCAATGCATTCACTAATAAATTTCAGGTTTACACTATCCAATAGTTTCTGCTGCAGAGGGCTTTGACTCAGTATAGTAAGACAAAAGTTGATGAAGTTCAGGGGACTTGTTGTGCTGCAACTTGAGAGGGAGCAAAAGAAATAAGTCCAAACTCGAGATATTAATTATAATGTTTTCAAATTAATTAATTGTGCTTTTTCATTTAGCTTTTTTTCTTTTGTTGTAGTTACAGTTTTAAATACATGGAAGCTGAATTAGTGAATGTTGCAGCTTTGAAGTTCTTTGGCTCAATATTTGCTTTCTAAATGGTGCTATTATTTAATTTTGAACTGTAAAACCACTATATTCTGCTGAGTTGAAAGAGCATTGTGAAATATAGTATTGCAAAATGCACAGGAAAGCAGTTGTAATGTTTCTTCCTGAAACAGGCAAGCACAGCAGCCCTCCTAAAATGCAAAAGCCTATTTAAAATTGGCAGTATATAAGCAAACAATAATTATTCAATTATTGAATATATCAAGTGCTGCTTTCTACACTTTCAGACTCTTGTCTTCTTTTTGAGAATGACCACTATTAATTTATATACAGCTGGCTTGAAGTTGTGAAACTTTCTTCTGGTTCGATTATACAGAAAAGTTTGAGAACCACTCACCCAAGGCAGCAATCCTTAATACAGAAGTAACAAAGATAAATGCGTATTTCAACGAAATAAACAAGCACTGAGCCCTTTCCATCCCGGAGTAAGCAATCCCAGTGGAGGCTGGGAAGTACAAATCTATCTGGCTGAAGGTGAGCTAATCCACTGTGACAAAGCTCTGGGTTCTCCTGTCCTTGAGGCAGCTCCCTGCCTCGCTGTGCCTCTGTAGGGTGCCTGCAACTGACTTCATTTTTCACAGCTGTCACCTCTAGCACCCCTTTAAGCTCTGCTAAACACCTTTTTTAGTCCGTGGTCCTGCAGGCCTTGGTTGATGAGCTTCCACTAGGCACGCTGGAGGGAGAGGAAAATCTGTTTAAAGGGTACCCAGTTGGGGTCTGGTGTGAAGGATCCTTGTGCAGCTGGTGTGAGGTACAGTGACATGAGCTGTCCTGGCTTCTACAAATGTGTTGCTGTCCTTGCAGCAGTGGTGAGAGAATTACAGATATCCATAGAAAGACACAATTACAGATATCCACACAAAGACACAGTGGGCAGCCAGAATATGTTGCTGTTCAGTGCTTTGCCCTGCTGAGAAGAATGGTGTTCCAAATGATTAAGTGGCCGTCTCTGGATTCAGGAGAGCTGATTTCCTTGTTGTTTTGTTTGATCTTCAGACAAAATCATTTGTGCTGCAGCTTGATGAAACAGTTAAAATAACAAATGCTGCTGAAAAAACAGAATTCCCCCCCACTCCTCATTGTGGTTTGAGCCCCAACCTCTTTTCCTGCGTTAGCACTACTTCTCACCTGGTCCTAAAGAGAGCTGAAGTAGCAGAAAATGCAGCCTAGCAGCAAAACTGTGATAACCCTGAGACAATATTTTAACTGCTGTTAGGGAGAAGAAACAATTTTTTCTTTCTTAATTTACAGTACTGACAAAAATTGTAGCTGTCTGTGGATTCTTCACATCTGGCACATTCCCCAGGTCTCTGCTAGGTCTTTCCAAAGTTTCTTGTAATCCTTAGTGGCCACAAGAATCTAGAATAATCAAGGGGACATAGTCACCTTGCTGTTCACATTCCCTTTCAATTCATTAATTCATGGGTTGAATGTCCCCAGTCCAGTCCTGAGGCTGGTCCCTAGGTCACTCCAGTATTAACCTCTGTCAACAGTGAGAAATGGCTGCTGATGTCCAATTCTTTCTGTCTCCAGTTTTAAACTGTGCCATGACTTTTATCCGTGCTGATGGCCAGATTTCTTCAATAGCTTCTTGTGAAGGGAGATTTTTTTTTTTTTTTTTGTCAAAAGTGTTTGGAAAACTTAAACATTTTCTATCTAGAAGTTTCTCGTATTTAAAATCAATTGGCTACCAGGGGTGAGGGGTGATAGAGAAGAAAGGATATGGACAATTATTTTACAAATTTATTTTTACAAAATTATTTTTACAAATCTATTATTTTACAAATTTATTTGTTCCTTAACAATCAGTAATTACCCTGTCACTTTACAGTCCTTGGACTTCAAAGGAAGCAAGAGAATGCGAGCATCCCAAACGTGTAAATGGTCAGGCAATTAAAAGTTCTCCTTTTCCTCAAAGTCCTTGTGAGGCATCCTGCTCTATAAACTGCTCTTTACAAGGGTAAACATATGCTTAGGGGAGCAATCGATTCCTTTCCTGAATGAATTAATTGATTCCCTGCCCCTTGTAGCAAACAACAAATTACCAGTGGCTGTTAAGGCAACCTCAGTGCGCGACTTCATCTCCATCTAAACTAAGTTGGGACAGATCATTAATTCTGCAGGCCCTGGAATGGAGTGAGCTTGTATCTCTGCAATATGTTCCAGAAATGCCTTGCAACTGAAAATCCAAGGTTTCCAGCAGGCTGACACTTCAAACAGCCCGTGACAAGCCATCAGACTGTCTTGTGTTTCAATTACTTCTCTTCAGTCTGTGAAGAAATTTTTGAAGAAATACTTTGAATGGAAATGTATCAACTTTGCTAGAGTTCCCCACTACAATGATAGCATGGGCAAGCAGCTGAAAAATAAAATTAGTAATGCCTGGTTCTTACCACTTGCATGTGGGAGGTTTGGCAGAGGAAACAGATACTTGGAGATAAAAGCACCGTGGTCAAGGACAGAAATAGAAGGAAAATTCGCAGTCTCCAAATTCTCAGTCAAGTTCCTCTGGGGCTTGCTGCTGTTAAATCTATTTAGGGCCTTCTGGTGGTGTCCAGAAGTCCTGGCCAAATACTGGTGTCTCTGTTCTGTGATACAATGCACACAGGTAAACAGCTTATAGCAAGCTAATGTTTGACATCAGCTGCCACTTCAAATAGTTCTGAGAGAGCAAAAGTCCTCAGTTTCAGTAGGATAAACTCTGAACGCAGAGGAAAGCAGCAAGAATGATCAAAGGTCCTGAAAACATGCAATAACAGACCTTCTGATATGTAAAACACTCTTGCAAAGAGGAAGAGAAGCTGTCTTTCTCCATGACGATGGCAGATGAGATAAAAATGGGTGTAAACTACATTGAAGAAACTGGTATCAAGAAATAGTGAATTTCTGAAACATTTCTGAGAAAGCCTATGGAGTCTCCATCACTAAATGCTTTTAAAAACAGATATGAAGGTTTTAAGTTGTTTTTTTTTTTTAAGGAGTTACTCATGTAAGCTCATTTTACTCATGTTACTCATTTTCAGCAATGTGCTTTTTCCAGACTCCTCCTAGGCCAGCAATTTTGTGAAGTTTCACCTTCTTGAGGGGTGTATGTATATTTAATGCAGCTAAATATACTTTTTTAAAAAGCATTAAAATACAAGCCTGACAAAAAATTTATACAAGGGATGCATATTTATGCAATTTATATGGATTATCATATTTTAGAGTCATATTGAGAATGATAAATTCAGCAGCCTTTCTGGGCTTTTTAAAAGGTTGGCTTTAGATTTGGTATCCTCTGAAACTGAGTAATTCAGTGTACTTTGTAGAAACTTTCAGATGTTTTCAGCTATTGTGCTTGTTGAAGGCAACCTCCGTGTAGACTTTATTGAAAAAGAAAAGTGACAAAGGCTTGGAATTTTAAAAAGAAAATTATAAATCTTGGAGATGGGGTTGGTTTTTTTTTCTTCTTTCTTTCAAGGATACATCCCCTGCAGCTGTTTGTATTGATTCTAACACTGACTACTCTGCAGAATCCTACTGAGTCACTGTGACAGCTCTGTCTGTGAAAAACAGATTGCAAACCACCTGTAAAATATTTCAAAAATGGCTCTGAGAGCCATGTTGGATGTTGAACAGTGTTAAAAACACAAAGCTGTTCAACTGATCAAAGTTCAGTCCTGATGCCTTCCATAGGCACAGGCTGTATGCTGGTGTAATTAATTAATTTCAAAGTGTAATACTTTATTTTGTGTGTGTGTGTGTGTTCACACTGGCTGTATTCTAGTGTGAAAACAGCTTCTAGCAGTAAAGTTTATTTCCTTTCCCACTCAGATATGGTGTCTGCCATCACTGAGCTCTCTCCACTCATGCCATACTTAGCTGCACCCACAGTGCTGAGGTTGTGCTTCTCTAGTTGTACAGGTCTACAAGTCTAGACAGGATTTTTTTTGGTTTTTAGTAGGTTTTAGTTTCCTTCATGATGTAGCATTGCTGATTAATGGATCTTTATTTCCAGGAAAATGGGATTTGTAAAAAAAAACAAACAATTTGCCAACTTGCTTTGGAGATTTTTCCCCCTATTCTTTTTAGTTAATTGAAATTATAAAAATTCTGCAGCTTCTCCAGCAGAGATTTCTCTGCAGAATACCACTTCTGGCCATGCTTCACAGCTCCATATTACTTCAGCAGATACAAATAAGATATATCAAGAAATGTGTGTTAAAAGGCCGCATTCATTTGAAATAATATGGCTTGGGGTATTGTTTTACCCCTTAATAAACACATTTGGGGTTGTAAAAGCCTTTTTCTTTTCTGCTATGAGGCTACTATTCCCTGAGTTTTGAAAAATATTTCAGGATAATTTATCTTCTATTATTCATTTGTGCTTAAGGCACAAGTCTGATGTTATTATTGTCTTTTTGTTAGTAGCAAATGATGTGCAGATGAAAGGAAAGCACCACGGTCTGCATGAAAACTTTGAGCTTTTCAAGTGTGTGGCCAGATGATCATTTTAGCTGCAGGCCATGTCTACATTACCAGGCTAGAAAAATGCTTCAGGAGTGAACACAGCTGCAGTAGGAAAACCATGCTTTCCATCAGTCCAGACAACACCCTGAGCCAAAAAAAAAAAAAAAAAAAACCACAAAAAAAAAAACAAAAAAAAAACCACCACACAGAACCAGCAAAAGGTCTGGTTCTGCAGCTTCATTGGCCAAATATGTCCATGGATATCACATCCCTCCTGGCTGCAAAACTGCATCTGCATGGGTTGTAGTTTAAACCTTCTCATGGAGGTTGGACTAGATCTCCTGAGGTTCCTTAGAACCATGCCAGAATTCAGATTATATGTTGCATTCTCCACGAGTGTTAACATTTCATTCAGTCACAGTTTGAATTCATACACACGGAAAAGAAGTATTTCCCAAGATTCTTCCTCATTGTCCTTGTTTTTCTTCTGAAACTGTAGGATGCTGTACTTTCTGGTTTTCAAGTCAAGTGCAGGCTAAAATCAGATATTTAAAGAACAATCTTGCTAGAGCTGACAAGCAATCCTTTGTCAATGGGCTGGCATGCTGCAAGTCTCAGTGAGTCAATCAAACATATGCTTCCAGTTTTGATCCAGGTTGTCCATTTTACAGGTGAAACAACCCCAGCAATGCCTTTAAATAGCACTTTGCCACTTTTTATGACATGTTTTTACAGCTCAGCCATTGAGTGGGGCTTTGGCAAACCACAGGGCCCTGACTGGCAGCAGCCCTCCTGCCTCTCATCCTGCAGAGGGAGCAGAGATTTGTCTGAGGGCTTGTACAACTTCTTCCCAAAGGTCTTGTTCCAGGTCAGTGATGTGGGCAGTGCTGTGCTGGCGGTCTGTGCAGCCTCTCTGGCCAGGCACAAGTGGATGAAGGAACTGCGAGAAGCCTCGTGATGGAAATCCTGGTCCTCACAGCTGACTTCAACAACCCCAGGGTCTACAGGAAACACATTTGAGGCAATATAAAGACCTGAAAAGCAACCCTGCTTACAAATAAATATCATAACCTCAAAGGACTCCAAGGCACAAAAGCCTATCAGCCATAAAAGTGTTTTCCTTGAGCCAGTCCTACATTATTAGGGAGAAAACGAGCTGTAAATAATCAGAAAGGTGATTTCAACTCTACTTGCAACTAAATATCAGGTAATTCTAAATTTTATTCTAAATTTGATTGTGCTGCAAACAAATCCATGTTTTTTCTTCTCTACTTACTGGGTTTTTATTGAGTTACAAGAGAAAAAGACAAATAATTACAGCTCTAAGAATATCTGGAAGTGGGATAAAGCTTTGACTCTGCAGGGCTTTTAACTGTACCTAATTTTAAAGATCTTCTCACCTTGCTTGTCAGCTGGTAATGCATAAAACACTTGTTTCAACACCTAGCATATAACATATTCCTTCCTAGAAAAATGATCTGCTGTGCTGTACTCACCTGTGACAACTGTAATCTCTTGATGTGACAAAATCCAGGTTTTTCGTGTACGTGTTCCATGCCACACATGGTTTGATCTGAATCATCAGTGAACAATCTCAATCATCTAGCCCTCAGTGTCATTTTTAGTACACATTTTGTCATTCTGAGGCTGACAAAAGAGATGAGGATCAATCATCAGAGAAAGGGCCAAAAAAAGGAATGAAAAAGAGAAAAATGGGAAACCCATTTCCCACAACCTGAGAAAAATTATTATGAGATCCTAGATATACACATAGAGCCTTCAGTGAGCTAAGAGCATTCTGGTCCTCAGCAACAAATGTGTAAGTCTGTGGCTGATCTGGGTAAGAGAATGTTTCTTTCCAGTATTCCTGGTTTGGCTTCTCAATAACTTATTTCATCATTTATTGAACCGATCCATATGCCCTCATAATGAATAGTTAATGCTGAGATATTAAATGTCTTCAGGCTCTAAAGCTCTGTTTCAGCTATTATGAGATTTGCCCTTTTCATTTTTAGAGAGCTCTCTTAAAAATACACAGAGAAAAGTTCAAAGATACTGCAGGCAGCTTTTTTATCCCAGGTTTTTTGATTCCTGTTGACTTGGACTCTTTTAGTTTGCCTTTGCAGAAGGCCTCTGTGGGGGCACTAGAAAACATCAGATACACTGAAACTGAAGAAGGGGCCTCCTATACCTCAAGGATAAAAAGTTCACTTGGTTAATAGGCTTTAGGGAAAGGTAAACTTTCCTGCCTGCTAAAATGGACATTTTTGATATAACGAAGATAAAAAGAAACAAATGGGGAAGAGGGGAAGACTAGAGGCAACCTTAGAAAACCACACAGCTTTAGGATTTCTTGCTTTTAGGAAGGTGCAATATCGAAAAAAAAGATGTTGGTTTTGTTATTTATTTCCCTAACTATTAGGGAATCAATTATTAATTTATTTTTTAAAAAGAACTGTATTTCTGAATTCTGAAAGAATTCTTGGTTACCTCCCAAAATGTCTGAGTGTTCTCATAGCCAACATTAGCAAAATAAGGAAAACAAAAGCTGGCTTCAAGCTCTTACTTTATTTCTACAAGTCTGTTACATAACAGACTTGTGGGAAAAAACGAAACAAAATGTGTTTAATAACTTGTTAAAGCTCTGTTAATAACTTTCAGAATTACAGAATCACAGAATGCTCTGAGTGGGAAGGGACACACAGAGATCATCAAAGTCCAACTCTGGCACTGCATGGGACAGCCTCAAGAACCACACCATGTGATGTCACATTTAAAGCAACCCATGTTTTGATCTGGAGAGGATTTTGTATTATTTGCAGCACCATGTATTCTATGCAAGGTGAATCCTGGGTTACCTTTTCATGAAGTTTCACCGCTGCCATGGTTGGAGTAGAATATCTGACAATGAGCAAACCTTACTAAGTTTAGAAATTTCATTTGGGAACCAGTAAGTGTTCCCAAAAGCTGAATCTGACTTTAATCTTCATCTGAATTTAGTGAGAACAGTGTTGCATGCTAAGCTTTGGTTTCCAAGTATTTTTGGTGTGGCTAGAAATAGTGGAGTTTATTTTGTATGTATTTCAGCTCTCCTTATTTCAGCCAGTTCTAGCAATAAGCAGCAGTGGAGCAAACAGCTATGGCAAAAAAAATATTAAAAAGTAACCAGTTTCATTTTGCTGTCTCCTTGCTTTTCATTTTGGATTAGTGGATCAAATTCCCTTGGAGGGCAGCCATTGTCATCAGCTGCAATATTAAATATTTGAGAATGACTTAAAAGCCAGCTTCAAACCATTCTGGGTAACCTGACTGCCCTTATCTGTGAGTCACACCTAGGAGCTTTGGGATACATCACGAAAGACTGAAATGGAAAGAGACAGAGATTTTAATGATGAAACCTCAAAATAGTCTTCTTTAGGGCTCCAATAATTCTGCCCCTTCTCCTGCCCCATGCTGTCTGGTCCTGCTCCCTTCTTTGGTGCTTGTATGACAGATTGAGGAGACGACTGTAAAGCTGCTGAGCATCTGAGCCTGTGAAAACTTCTGAGTTTTTGAGGATGATGCCAAGGAACTCCGCTAGCTCCTGATGGCCAGCACCAGGGCTGTTGCAAAGGAGTGGGCTGTGCCATGTGACTCCGGGTGACACCTCCAAAGCAGATCATGTGAAGCCTCTGTGCAGGTGCACAATGAATTATTCAAGTGCTGTTATTAAAGTGGTGGCAAGCTAAGTATGGGTTAGAAACGGTGCTTGGATTCATCAAACAGGCAGCACGTTTAGATACTCAATCACAGGCCCTAAACACAGCCTTAGAGAACATTGTCAAATGGCTCAAAAATTAGGAAAGAAAAAGTGCAACTTGGATTAAGCTTCCTATTGCATTAATTTGAAGTGCTGCCTAAAATTCTGTGTCTGGAACACCAGAAAAAATAACATCTCTAACACACAGTCCTATATTAGGTCACACAACCACAGACACGTGATCTAGTTCACGGTTGGGGTTTTTTGTCCCTTTTTTTTTTTTTTTAACTCGTTTTATTTTGCAACAAACTCTTATTTGCAAAGAAGAAAGGCCTCGTTTTAGGAAAGGCCTTCCCTTGGACAGTACCTTTAGCAGCACCATTTATTTCTCATGGGGAGGTTTCAGGTGAGCTAGGCACTTTTCAAAGAC
Organism: Leptocoma aspasia; assembly: GCA_013399835.1. Taxonomy (NCBI): domain Eukaryota; kingdom Metazoa; phylum Chordata; class Aves; order Passeriformes; family Nectariniidae; genus Leptocoma; species Leptocoma aspasia. Next base: position 38,447 of record VXAX01004308.1, on the reverse strand, counting down.
ACAGACCCTGAGGCAGCAGCTCCTTCTGGTCACGCTCCAGTGTCACACTTTCCAGGGCTCTGTGGGTGACAGGAGGTGTGATACCCCAGGTAAGTTTGTGATGATAAGGGACAGAAGAGGGTGCTTTGCTGTGCATTTTGTGTTTGATGTTTGGGAGGCCCGTGGCTGGGGCTAATACACTGCTGGAGAGCTCCAGTCACTTCACTGTGACTCAGAGGCCAGGGGAGTGAATCTCCTTATAGACCCAACCTGCAGATGAATACAAACCTTATCTTTCATTATAAATGGCAGCTGTGAAATGCAGCTTGGCTTCCTAAGAGAGGGAACACTCCAGCTCAATACTAATTCAGCAGCTCCATCCTGTCCTGTGACACAGTGATCAATTGCTTGTTCTTCTCCTCCTGTGGATGTCACACATCTTCCTCGAGCAGGGAAGCACTTTAGTCTAATGTGTGCATTTAATTTTCCCATCATTCTTCCTGCTCTGCAGAATATGTGTCTGAGCTATGGGAAAGAAATGTAAATTTTTCCAGGAGGCTGTGGCTGGGAGGAGTGATTGGGAAGCAGAGAGCTGTAAAGAGTTCGTAGCAGCAATTGCTTCGTGTCCTGTTCAAGCTATTCTTTATTATCTTCTGTGACATGTAGGAATTATTTCCATGCTTTGAAGTCAGGGGCTGCGTGCAACATGTAAACCCCTCTTTCTCCTGGTTCAGAATCTACTTCTGGTGGTGCTGGAAGATTTTATGCACTGTCTGGAATTAGTGGGGATTAGATCAACCTATGACTATCCCTTTTCCTGCAGGATAGGTGGTTTCTCCCTAATATAGATTTGGAAGAATATGAGTCACATTTGCTTGTTACTTTTTCTCCAGAAAATTTTGAGGTTTTTTTTTTTTTAAGAGAATGCTAAGCAAGAATTTTTTTTCCATGTAAATGAAAAAAAAAAAAAAACAAAACAAGATCTTGCTAGATATGACCATTTGTAGGAAAGAGGAAAAATGTAGATCAGTTAAAAAGCACAGTTCTACAGGTTCTTTTATAAAGGCCAAGGAGAGCTGCTTCTAAACTTGTTTCAGTATTACTCACTAGAGTTTGCAGAGGCTTGCAGAGGGCAGTTTGACTTTCTTAAAGCCTGTCAAAATTGCCTTACATAGGGGAGTGGTGCCCTTTAAGAGGAAAAAAACGTGTCCTCAGCCTTAGAATCGAAGCATGCAGGTGGGGTTTCCTTTGTGGCCACATATCTCGTTTTCTTGATCTAAAAATAACAAGTGACAGCAGGTTTTGTTGTAGTTGCCAGCTTATTCTCAAGTTCAGGTAATTTGCTTCTGCTTCAGAAGTGATGGGACACCTTGAACTGGATCACCTGGCATCTGTCTTGCAAACACATTCTCCCTCAGGGCTGGAAAGCTAGGCAGAAACTGAAAACAAGGGTTAATTAGGAAAGAAAGGATAATTATCTGGTTTTCCTTTTAATTTTTTTTTTTTAATGTTGCAACCTTCACTGACCTATAGCTACTTTTAGTTCATTTCCCATTCTGCACTGGTACCTCTGTGCATTTCAAATGGCTTTGCCCATTGCTTCTGTGCTTAAATAAAACCCTGGGGATTCTTCAGCCTTTAATGAAAATTACAACAGCCTTTGCATATTGTGCAACTACCTCTCCCTTTGTTTTCCTACAGAATGGATTCAGCAGCTCCCCGGTGGGACGCCAGAATTAGCACGTCAAAAAAAATATCCCAACATCTCTCTGCGGAGTCATGTTGGGTTTGTAGCATTCTGATTCAAGGGTGTATGCTTTTGGGTGCAAACCACTTGGAAATGAGCTGTTTGCAGCAGCACCCTCAGAGCCTGTGAGCAGTGAGTGAGTTCTGCTGCTGCAGGCTCTGTCAGGCACGAACACAGCTGCAGTGCAGGGGGAGAGGTTTCAGAGGAGTTTGCCTTTCCAACACCCTGCCCACTACTGCTGCCCCCCAGAGCCCTTACACATAAGACTCCCTCTCACTGCTCCAGTAGCTTTACATGGAAACAAATTTTATTTCTCTTCCAGCTTGGCTTTAAGCATTGGAGCCCTAGCAGTGACATCCTTATTTTCAACACATTTCAGCATGTGCATCTTCACTGTGTTTTTCCTGACATACATACAGTGTGTAGACAGTGAACCTCTTCTAAGAAAAAAGAAAGTACATATATGCAGCTATATATATATATGTATATATATCTTCAAAAACACAGGCCATTCTGAAAAATTTCCTAGTTCAACGATCTGACATTGGTATAATGGTGTTTTGAAGGTTAAATGTCCCAATTAAAGTCTGTCTCTAGTTCTGAATCATCTGACTTGTGCTAGAAGCCAGAAACATGTCTGTATTTTTCAGCTTGCATACCAGAAAAAAAAAAAAATACTATTTTTGAAGGCTCTGATCCTGTTTATGCAATCTGCCAGAGTAGATTGTGCTCTTCTGATAAGAGGCAGGTGAAACCAAACAACCAGTATTACAGAGAACAGCAACACCCAGAATCTGGTGAAAGAACAGTTTGCACAAAGCAGTGCTTCATCCCTCAGATCCCCATCACTAAGCCACAGCTCTGCAGGGACATCAGAACAAGCTTGGGAATTGCCACATCCATAGCATTGCTGCAGAATAAAACCACAGGCTAAGAGAGAACACCTCACCTCCCATTTGTCTCTGTTAAACTAAACATCATAACAAGACTTCCTCTTAGCAGGGTTGTACTCCACCCTCTGCTTAGCAGGATTGTGCTCTGCCCCTTCTCAGCTCGTATGGAAACATCAGCTCTGTCTCTGATGTGAAATTTGTATGTAGCAGATCTTATTTTCTTTTCTCCTTTCTTAGTGCGCTCTGTTGATTTTGGAAAACACTTTACCCATCCCTTCAAACCATAACTTTGAGAAAAGATTAGCAGTAACTGATGACATTGAAGTATCTCTTTTGGGTTTCCTTGGTTGGGTTTTTTTTTTTGTTGTTTGTTTGTTTTCCCAGGCCTGCTCTACACTGTCCCTGGCATTCTCTGTCCCTCTCTCCAGCCAGGTCACCAGGTGAAGTCTGCCATCAGCCAGCCCTCACAGAAGTGCTTGCACACAGCTGGTGCCAATTTCTCTTTTCTCCAGTAATAATGGATTCCCGGGGACACACTCTGCCTCAGCTGTAATTTTGGCCTTGAACAGAAGAACTTGGCCGTGCTAGTAGCTGGGTCTTTGTGCCTGCTGCCTGTGCCTGTTTACAATTCCACCTGCTCTCCCCCACCTTGCCTGGCAGTAATCTGATCATTCCCTCAGCTTCCCAGCTTCTCCACAATTATGGAGAGAGAAACAGCTCCAGACTAGGGAGATGCAGCCTAGGGGTTTGTAATTCATCAACAGTGGCATCCCTGTGGAAAACAAGTCATCAGCAATATGAGGGGTGTGTGACCTTCCCCTCTGAGCTCCAGAGCGGCAAGGGGCTCAGCTCTGAACGCTGATGGCTTTGTGTAGGGCTCCTTGTCCTCCATCTGTGCTCTGAAGTACAGGAAGGAATCTGCTTCCACGGGGAAACACTTGCTGCAAGGTCCATAGGGGTGTTTGCACAGCCCCACAGAGTGTCTGTGGAACTCCTTCAGCAGCTTAGAGCTGCTGGAGGTTTCCACCAGGAGCACTCCAGCCTGCCAGCCTGGTGTGTTTGTGCCATGCCAGTGCCTGCTCTTGCTGTGCCCACAGGCTCTGTGCTTGTGGAGACCACAGCACTCATGGTTGTGAACCAGCACCTGGACCACAGCTGTCCAGGTTTCTGCTTTAGTCACAAAAGAAAAAGAGAATTTTGATAAAGCTTTGCTCCTGCGAAGGGTGTGGGGGGAAGAGCTTGGTCCTGTGCTTGTTGCAGAAGGGCATTTCTGCAGGACACTGCTGCTGACAAACTCCCATGACTGTTCTCTTACCCCATCCGTCTCCTCTCCTATAAATCCCATACTTTTGTGTCCATCCCCCAGCCCAGTGCAACATAAGGTGTGTGTGGCACAGATGTCCAGTGACCTTTCCTGTAACATCTGAGTCCTGTGCTTTAAAGGATACATTGGCTTTCCATTCCATACCACTCAATATTAAAACTATCTCAGCTAATTCCCCAAACCTTAATTCAACCAGGGTTTTGTTCTTATGGATTTGCCCTGCTTCAATGACCCAAAACAGCCTTGTTAGCTAGAAGAAATAACTTTTTTTTCCCCTTCAATTTTCAAAGAGAGAGTTGTGTGGGCCTGCAAGTCTTCAAAGCCTATGGTCTGTGGTCCAAGAGCTAAAAACAGTCACAAACTCCACCACCAGATGGATGAAAACTTAAGGCTCATTTTTCTCCTCTTTCTCCTTCAGCAGTAAAAAAAGAGTCAATTTTAAAAGGGTTTATCTCTTGGAATTTTTCTCCGCCTGTAACTGGGAAGAAGCTAAGAAACCATGGCAAGATCACAGATTTAGACTAGCTACAGGATTCACAGTCCTGAGAAGTGTGTGCATAACCAAGTGAGGTATCACTCAAATATGTAAATAAGTTTCCCATGGGGAGCTCTCAGACTCAGAGGAAGAGTTTTGCTTAAATAAGCACAGAACAGCTTTGCTGTTGCAACTTTGTGGAGCTTGTCCCTTCAGGCTGCTTGTCCCAAAAGCTGTGCAAGTCCTGGTCAGGCTCACTGAGGAGCAAGCAAATGTGTTCAGCCACAGGCACTGCCTTCTCCAGTCCTGCCAGTGCTCCTCTCCCAGCTCTGCTGCTGCCCTTTCCTAATAATAGACCACTTGTATTTTTTTTTCAGGGAAGGAACGTAGTACATGTGGGTTGTGCACAGTGAGGGTGACATTGAAATGCATTTTTTTGTGAGACTAAATTAAAATGATTCAGCTTTTGGCTTGCTTTGAAATTAGTGCAGTCATGCTCATGACAGTTGTGGATCCTTTTCTTACCAAAAATACAATGTGAGTTGTCCCTTAAAATGATGGCAATTCCTGCTTCTCTGGAGCAGCCTCCTTCCTGCCACAGAACACTGGAATTGTTTTGCCATTATTTTTGACAACTCTTCCACCTATCCCCATGTCTTTGAACCAGGGATTTGGAGATCTTCTGTGCCAGCATGAAGAACTAATTTAAAGCATAGAACACAAAATTTTAGATAAATTATTCTCAGAATAAATTATTTTCAGACTATTTTAGAAGAAGATATAGTTCAAGAGATCCAGAGAAAATAGTCACGAAATGGAATGAAAAGGAGGAGGAGGTGTAGGCATAAGAACAGCAGCAAAGGCAAAAGCAGGAGAGAGGGAACAGAAACTGGATGAAACCAGGATATAAAAGCTTATAAATCTCTTTATTTTAAGGTACAAAAAATACCAAGTCCTAAAATATGATCTTTTCCTGGCAATGACCACGCTGTTAAGAATTTTGCCTTTTGGAGCAAAAAGTGTGGGTGTGCTCAGGGGCATTTTTCCAGCCTTGTGCTTCGGACCTCTTTTTTTCTGTGCCTGTCTCAAGCAAGTGCTATTGCAAGCCACACATGGGCACACACAGAAAAATCACTCCAGAAAATAGAAGTATGCTTTACCTGAGAGAGCAGAAACAGAGGAAGTTTTGCATGCAGATGGCCTTCTCTGGAATGTGACTGGCTTTCAACACATCAGCATGGCTGGGTGTCTCTCTGAGCAGCTGTGACAAGAGCTGAGAACGGATGGCTGGCTGGTTTACTGCAGTTTTTGAAAGCAGTTTTCAGAGATGGGGACTATTTTGGAAAGCCAGGTTTTAGAGTTTACTTGCAGAAGGTGCTTGACATTAGCAAGTGACTTTCGCTACTCTGATATTTCCTTCAAAGGTCACAGAGGTTAAAGGAAAATCAGTCATAAAGGAGAAGTGAGTTTGGTTTCTTGTCACATTGTGCTTGTCTAGGGAAATGTTTTTCAGAGGTTTGGCAGACCCAGCTCCATAGCATGCATTCCAGCAGTGAGAAAGGGAATAAACATACCCCTGAGTACAATACATCTACACTGGCTTGGCACCTGGCCTCCTGCATTGGTTGGAAAGAAGTGGGATCAGCAGGTAATAAAACAGGCAAATTGATTTTGATTGTGTTTTTTTACTAATAATTTACTTTTTTACCTTTTATTTTCCTTCAGAGTTTTTGTTCCCCTTGTTGGCTTTCTAGTGTCCTGGGTTTACTTTCTGATCTCAGTCCTTAGGCTCCCTGCCCCAGTGGGAAATCATTCAGCCAGCACGGTAAATGTTGTGTGGATGCTGTCAAAGAAGAATTTAAATGACTGCTGCTAATATTAATCACTGTATTCCTGAATCAGTTCTGTGAGGTAGTGTCTGGAGAAATGAGAAAAATCATATTTGTGTGACAAACTGCTATAACTCCACTGACACCCAAAATGAGCAGTTACTTCACTTAGCACTGACTGGGGCCTTTAATTTCATTTAAGAATGAATTTCCCTCTGAAATTCATGTTTCTTTATACTATGCATAACTATTCTTTCTGTCTAACTTGGGTCACATCCACTGAATCCAGTAATAGATGAGGGACCAAAACTCTAACAGACGAACTTCAACATTGCTAAGAAGCAAAAAGTTGATGTGTCCATCAGCAGTTATTCTCTTTCCCTTGTTCTATTCAGTCTTACAAGAACTTCAGTTCTACAAAATTCTATTCAGTTCTACAAGAACTTCCCCAGACCTCATTTTTTGCACAATTTAATTCTGTTGTAACTTGTTACAGTAGAAAAGTATAGAGCAATATTTTCAGAACAGCAAGCTCTCTAGGGGGGAGAAAGCATTTTTTTACTAGCCCTGCTGATATATTTGGAAAAATTAGATATGCTGGCAGTTTCTGAGACTCTGCAGGTGACTTCAGTGCTTTGGAAATGTTTTATATCTGCTCTTATGAATGATGTTAGCTCTGCTCCAAGCTTCACTTTCTCTGGCCACCAAAGCTACAACAATGCTGCTGTCAAAAACCATGCAGAGGATCATTCTTTCACCCCAGCCTTCCATAGGCCATTAAAAAAAGTTATTATTGTATGTCTCTTAAGATGCTGGGAGTGAAGAAGAAATGTTCTTTCTCTCCAGCTCTTGTCTGGTGTTGGCCTTTGATCACTCCTGCTTCACATCAGTTGTGATTATCTCAGTGCTGAAGCCAGGCTGAATCCTCCTACTCACTTCTGGATATTCCCCCTGCTCCCCACACAACCTACCATCAGACCAACAGCTTCTACTCTGTTTAGAAACACATTTCATAACTGTCAGCTTCTGGTATCAGCTTTTATAGACATGCAAAATAGCTTTCCTTCCCCCAGCACCCATATGCTGAACTACCAAATTACAAAGATGCCCTTTTTTAAAATTCGAATTTGTGAAGTCTCATTAAATTGAGAATTAACTGCAAAGTGGGATTTCAAACAGTTGCCTTTCTTAAGCAGTGCTACATGGCTAGGAAAACTGTTTTCTTTGACAAGACTGTCTAAAGCTGGGTTTACCCTAGGTAGTGTCTGGTTGTGAATCTCAGACCTAAAATTTACTTTTTAGTTACATTTAGTTCAATTCCTAAGTGGTCTTTTAGGGGAATATTTCAGCCAGACTTCTGCACTTTGGATCATACTGCCTGACAGAGATCCAGAGAAAGGGATGTTCCCTGTTTGACAGGGAAACAGAAATCTGGAGAGAAGCTGGAGAGAGGCAGCATTTTGTCCAAGGTCAAAGGGAAGGTGGGAGCACCATCTCAGCTCTAGGATGTGCACCAGGTGCTGTTCCTGAGCTCCCTCCCTCCCTCCCTCATGTTTTGTAGCAGCAATTTGTCATGGCTTCACAAGCTGGCTGCCTGGGCTCCTGCAGGCTGAGGATATTTGAAAAGCAGAATACAGGATCATGTGTTTTTCTCACTAAAAACTAGATGAATAAAATTTGTGCTTGGGTTTGTATTTATTCATGACCATTTTTCCAGGATGAGGTAATATATTAAATGCAAATGTTTATATTAATGCACACCCATGGTTCCACTTAGGCTAGGAAGGTGAAGCATGTTTAACCAATCTGTTAGGTGCCTATGGCTATTTTCCTAAGGGTTACCACAGTGGATTGTAATGCTCATTTAAATTCCAGCATCTTCCCATCTAGGACAGGCTGGTATCCTGCCTTCACTGGCCTCCTGTTCACACAAAAATCAAGCAGTGTAAATAGGCCTGGCTATATTTGCAGTTAACCTGGATACAGATCTGCTGCTGGGAGAGAGGTGTGGCACAACCTAAAATGGTTTGGATCAGTTCTGTGCCAGGCTATACCAGCAAGAACACACATAAAACTTCCAGGTGTTTTAATCAGTATGGTTACAGTGATTCCAGGGGAAAAAAAAAGGTGCAAAAAACATCCCACACAAGCACAAACATAGGAGCCCATATTTGTATTGTGGGCCAAACTTGATTGTCTTTAAAATATGTTGATAGCAACTGATGAGCTAGCACACCTGCTAAACGTTTCATTTTTATTTAGAGCACAAGCACTCAAAAGTCTCGGTGTTGGATATGTTCACATTTCTTGTGCTTCTTTAGCCTTGTGCCTGGACCCCCTGAGTTTCACTGTCTGTCACAGTAACAGTAGTGCAAGATGCCTTATTCTCAGAAAAATGAACAGAGACTTGTTATTTCTTGGGCTTTCTTCAGTTTAAGCATTCAGGTTTATGCAGTTTTTTGCTGCATTTGTATGTCCTGAAGAAAGAGCAGGTAACATCTGTGCATGACATATTCTTTTGCTGACCTTGTCTTCATTCCAAGTTGAGGGTCTCTTTCACTGATTGGCCCCCATATTTCCAAATTTGGATTTGATACATCAGGGCAGAGGCATAAAGGCTGTCTCCAGGTAGAGTCATCTCAGGCTGTAAGATTTCAAAACTTAAAATGGTTTCACCTCTGAGTGCTCCTTGGATGCCATTTTGTGGCAGCTTTATAAAAGTATGACTCAGAGCCTGTAATTAATCCCTAAAGCATTTCATTCTTTGACAAGTTTTGCAACACATGGGACTTCACAATAATGGTGAAAGAATTTCCAAAATGTCAGTATGAGTTCAGCTATAACATTTCTGCTGGGAATATAGCAACATGTTTATTTCTGTGCTCAGAAAAAGCAAAATGCCATAAAGACGGATGTATTCCACCTTAAAGCAAGGAACAAATTCTGAGAATCAAAAATACCTGTGCATATATATAAAATTTCTAATAGCCTTATGTAGTTAAATTTCCTCATGATTTGTTAAACAGGGAGAAGTGCTGGGAGAACTTAATGATGACTTAATGGGAGAAGGCTTTCGAATTTCTGGGACATTGTTCACAGAATTATCTACACTGTTTGAATATAACTATCCATATTGCTTTCCAAGACTGATTCATTGAGTGTAATTATTTCAGTGCAGTATTAGAATAAAGATTAATTTAGGTAATTTGCTGTCCAGGGCCAGGAGCAGGTGCTTAGAAATGAGCACCAGCTTATGATTTCATAATACAGCTTAAGCCAAGATAAAAGCTCGCTGCTGCCAAGAAGGAAAGGTCCTGCCCTTCTTTTCAGCTTCTGCACCCCCAGCTCCTGGCTTCATAAACCCCAGACTGCCTGTGCATTGCTGGTGCTTCTCCAGACACACAGTAAGCCAATTTGCTGCAGTGGCAGAAAGGTCACTTAAATAATAACAAAAAGAAGTGCTTTTGTCTCTGGTGAGTCGAGCTGGCTCGCCTCTCGATCCATCAGGTCGCGGCGCCAGACGGAGGGGTCAGGCTCTTGGGATCAGTGGATGTGGGAGGAAAGAGCAGGGAAGGCTGGATAGGAATGAAGGAAGGAACTAAGAAGGAGGGACTAGGGAGAGTAAAGCTTCCAAGCTGTGTCAGCAATGAGACATTTATTTGGCCAAACCTTCTATTTTTGCCTGTTTGACACCTACTGGAAAATCCAGCTGGTCTCCCCAGAGCGACACATACTGTGGGTGGAAGAGCTCTGTCCTGAATGAAAATATCTCATTTACAATTTATGAAAAAGTCTGTATGGGGGTTGTGGGTTTTTTTTTTGGTTTTTGCACATGTGCATTACTTTACAGTCATTGTTCTTGAGTTTTACTGTCCATTTTATTGCTTGGTCAGTTGACAGCATGCAATCCTTCTGCAGCAGATCACAGTAGCCAGAGCTGAAGGCCACACATGATCTCAGTATCCAGAAATTGTTGTTTCATTTGAAAACTCCTTTATGGGACTTTTTAGCCTGTTTCATGTAATTTATTGATTGTTAAAGACTAAAGATCCCAGCACTGAACCTGGGAGCATCATGATAGCTGCCTTTCCACTGTGTTTAGTTCAGTGTTCTCTTTCCAACTTCTTAAACCATCATCAGTCCTTGAGGGAATCCTTCCTCCCAAACTGAGAGGGCTGAAGAGCTTTCAATAAGGAGCACAGTTGCCACCTTTTTTGGAAGATGGCAAACTCAGCACTTGAGCACTGATTGTGTCCATGTGAGGGGTGACATGGAAGTCTTCCCTGGGCAAAACAAATGGGGATACGTAGATCATACAGATAATATTTATTATTCGTTCTTTTCTTTGGTGGGGAAATTTCTTCTGTGATTTCCACCAGTGGCAGGGAGCCCTTGTTTAAGGGTGGTGCCATACTGCCACCTTTCATTCCTCTAGCACTTTGTTGGTTCTAAGCTATAGATTACATGTCATAGCAGCTCCATAGCTGAAGTGCTTTAAGCTCCTGAATAAATATCATCTGATCCGGGCAGTTTTTCACTGGTTCAGTTTCTCAATTTGCTCCAAGTCATCCAGTATTGATTTTTTAAGCTGAGGCAGTTCTTCCTGGTGAAGAATGTCTCCATTGTAGGAAATTCATGGACACTTTTAGGGCCATTGGATGCTTCTGAAAATCTCTGAGGTTCTTTTGTGGCTTAGCAATATGTCCTGTCACAAACATTAAATACATTGTCACTCTGGGGTGTTGTTTGCTCTGATGGGCACGAGTCAGGGCACTATGTTTGTTTTCTTTTTTTTTTTCACATATCCTATAACAATAAGTTGAGCCTTTATTTTGTCCTCTAATGTTCTGAGTCTTGATATACACTTTGGTTGTGTTTTCAACTGTTGTTTTTCATAGAATCATCATAGAAACACAGAATGATGGAGGTTGGAAGGCATCTTAAAGATCATCTGGTTCCAGCCTCTCACCATGGGTATTTTTTTTTCATTTCCCTGGACTGCAAAATCTAACACAATATAGACAGAAGTTTAATATAATGGCTTGGGTTTTTTTATTAAGATTTCCCTTTATGAAATGGTTATGAGACAGTTCATTATATGACCATTAGATTACCTACTTAGTAGTTTATTTATTTTTTTACATTCTTCTGAAATTGGGACCCTAAATGCTTATGTAGATTTACAGCAAAGCTACATGACATGAAAAATGATGAACTTACACCAACTTCTGTTGCCTTTCAGCCTTTTTACTGTACTCAAAGCCCTTTTCTTGTATTTTAACAGACAGATGCTCTTTTGTTTTACCCATTTCTGAAAGCAGAACAGGAGCTATTTCATTACTCCCTTTAGCCTAGGTCAGGTATGTGAGTGGTCAGCTATAGATATAGATATAGATGATATAGATAAAGATATAGATATTGATATAGATTAGATACAGATATAGATATAGATATAGATACGCAGCATGCCAAGGAAGGTAGGGCATATTCCCTGGACACCCAGCTTCAGGGAAGGAGACTTGTGCCCTTTGGCTTTGAGCTGCTGTTCCTGAGGCTGGAAGGCACCTTTCTTCTTAGATTGATGGTGGGTACCCAGAGTCACATAACCTCTCAGCATCAGTTATTGTGTTCTGATAAAGCTAAACTGGAATGTCACTTTGATTTGTTAGTTAACCATCAGCATTTCACTTTTTTTTTTTTTTTCCTGGAACTTCTTTGAGCTTTGGCTCGTACTGATTTATAGAAACTGCTTACTCACTTGTTTCTCTCTTAGATTTCTTCCAGTCAGGAGCATAATGAATATCAGCTAACGTCACTGTGACAGTATTGCAAATATCTCCAAATATTGCCAAACTGCCACACCATAGATTAAGATTTCATTGTGGAAACCAGAATTTGATGAGAATAGCACTCTAACCATGGAATGGTTGGTCATTGGAATGATTTATCTGTTGATTGGAGCGGATACCCTGTAAACCAGAAATATTAAAATCAAGGGCACAGAAATTTTTGTAAGGATGTGCTTGTTTCAGGCTCAACAAAAACTGTTACAGAAGAGATGGTAAGAATCAGATTATATTATGACGGTTTTCTCTTTTTTTTTTTCTCTTAAAACTATATAAATTCTATCTCAGACTAGAAGTGTTTTTCTGAATTATTTACCAGTTTACATTTTTTAATCATCCTTCTTCACATCTTCACTAGAATAGTAACAGAATAAATAAGCAAAAGTTTTGGGGTTTTATTTCTGGAGGGCAGAAAAAGTGCACACTTTAAGTCACAGTCAGCATCCCCTCTTTTTTCATCTCCTTTTGGTCACCACTGAGGACAGACATATTGCTCTGCTTCTCCCTAGGCATGTGTTAAGCTCAGAAATTCCACATCTCATACCTGTCTCTAGAGGGAATTGTCACATGCCAAAGTCCACAGTGGAAAGGACTGGATTTTTACTGTGCTGGGTATTTTTGATATCTAGCAGGATTGGTAGAAAGGGTAACAAAGCAAACAAAATTAGTGTTAACCTCAAGGTGGAAATCACTCATCCAGCAGACTGAACATCTTTGCTGTTAGAGTTTTCTTCCTCTTCAAGTCTGTTTCGGTTGAAGCCAAAGATGCTCAATTTCAAATGCTCAGACAACTTTACAAATGAATCTGTGGCTCATTCTGTGATGCACTGAAGGAAATGCTGGTTCCAGTTCAATTCCTAGGAAAAAGTACACAGTGCCTCACACTGCCTGCTGTCACAGCTGCTTGTCACCCTTACCTCTGATCTCTCCCAACCCACTCAGCTCTTGCTGTTCCATGGAAAGCTTTGCTTTCATACTGAAAAGTGATCTTTGTAAGGGTTTACTTAAATGAACAAGATGCTGCTTTTGTACTTGTCCTGTGTTTCTCATATCATTAAATAAGTCCTTTTTCATTAATCCTATGATTCCAGAGATCAGTTCTTTGCCTTCCAGAGTAAGGCAGCTTCTGGAAGGCAGGACAGAGCATGGCAAACACCACCTTGGCGTATTGGCTTGATTGTAGCTCAAGCAAAGTTCTTACCAGGCTTCTGTAAAGAACTGTGGTTTCTACCTGTGGTTGCCATCACTGATTGCTCTAATTAAGATTATATTCCTAAAACTTTACTGTTTCAACCAAGTTTCCTGCTCAGAATAGAAGATTCAATCTCCATGTTCAGTGCTAAAGAACATGCTGACTCCCTTACCCTTTTAGCCCAGGAGACTAATCACAGGATGTGTCAGCTTAAAGTTCCAGTGGCAATGAATGGTTTTTTTCACATGAATGAAAAATGAGGAAGTGTGTGCATGCACATTTTCAAGCAGGTGGTTTCCAACAGCCTTGGTCTCTAACCAGCTGTTTTCTCTGTTCTCTCCTCGTGCCTTCTGCAGCAAACATGTTATTCAGAAGATTAAGATTTTGATGAGGGAAAAGGGAAAGTCCCCAAACCATTGTTTTCCTGCAGCCTGCATGGCTGGCTGGGAAGCATAAGATGTGCCTACTCAACAGCTTGGTGGAAAGGGGTAGAGCCAGCCAATTTATTTTCCTCTGACAGCTGAAAACCTCTAGTTTCTCTCCCTTTCCTGGCTTCCTTGTCTCTACTTCTGGTTGCAGGGGTCACTGGGAGCTAGTTCCAACTGGTTGCAAACAGCTGTGCTGTTAATTACTTTATTGGCCATAGAAGATCCCAACAGGTAACATTTTTGCTGGACTTCCTATCTCTTCTTTATGTTCTTCCTCATCTCTGCAGTGGGAATCAACAACTTTCCCAATGCAAGAGGTGGATGCTTAAAATAATAATGTATTTAATTGCAAAGGAATGTTTGAAGGAAAACAAAGTGCACTGTTCCCAGACAGTGCTTTGGTACTTCTTTTTTGAATTACAGCCTGTAGGAAGGCTTCATCTATTGCCTCTGCAAAGCACCACAGTCACAGGGTGGGATCACTCTGCCCCCAGAACTGTCTGTTTTGTGTTGATTATTGTCTTCTGTCTCCTTTTACAAAGCCACATTTTATTGGGTTTTACGGTTATAGGTCAAATATTATAGGTTTGTTATAGGGAGAAATTAATGAATTATAGAAGATACAGAAGCAGATATAAACCAAGATTATTACTCCCAGACATTCATTAATTTGAATGGTTCTCATAAAGTACAGTAATGTCAGAGATTGCACTAAATACACCTTCATTGCACGGTTAACCCAAACACCACCTTAATTTTCTCCCCAGTTCTACTATTTAGATAAACAAATCTTGTACTGTTGAACAAATACATCCTCCCCAGTAAGGGTGGCTGCAGGTGAAAGATATCCAGAAAACAGGAAACAAGGACTTAATTCTCCAGTATTGTTCCTATGAATCCCCTACATTTATCAGTAAATAATTGAGACTATTAACTTAGAGTGGCAGCCTAATTCTTCTGGTACTTTTTAAGGAAAATATCTTTCCAAACAAGAAAAAAAAAAGACCACTGAGGAACCCATCAAAACCTTCTGGTATCTCCATGCCCTGCTGATACAGAGTTAAAATTTTCCAGAAGTGATAAAAGGGAAATGAAATTATGTTTCCCGACAATGAGTGGGATTTCTTAACAAGACTGTTAAAATTTAACTTTGATTGCACTGACGAAGATGGTGATAAAGCTTCTAGCAAAATGCATTGGTAATAATTGCAGCTGAAAGTACAGCAAAACACAGGAATAAATTGTCTGGTTGTTGTGGTGTGCCTGTTGCTGATAGCTTTTAATAATACATTAGAGCCAGATAAACATCTGTCCTTTTTGGGGCAGATCTTGCCTTCTGGCAGATGAATAAACTGGTTATTAGACTGAGGTGCCTCACAGCCCTAATTTTCTGTGATTGCTCACCATCCCAAGGAAAAGGCTTCTGCTCCTGTCACCCAGGCTGTGAATGATCGAGGTCCCTGGAGCTGTCCTGGGTGTCTGGAGCCTTGCTGTGTGCCCAGATACTGAGTGGGACAGTGGGGAGGTGAATTTTCCTTCTGCCTTGCTGGTTGTACTGCCTGACACTGTTTTACCCTGACAAAACCTTTGCAGCCCTGCCCACAGCATGGCCTGAGCCTGGGCTGTGGTGTGGAGTGTTTTCCACAGCAAAGGGAGCTGGGACAGCAGGAATTCTGTGGGACACCTGTAGAAGCAATTTCACAATGTTTGTTCTGTGGAAGACAGCCACAGACTTGGGAGAATACATCTGCAGGTGTTGCATCCTGCTGCAATGCTTATTTATCTGGCTGGCAACACTGAGGTGTTCAGAGATTTCAGTTATGTTTTGAATTCACTTTCAGGGAGTTGCCAGAAAGTCCAAGAAAATATGTTCTTTTCCTGTTTAAAAAACTCCATAGGCTGTGGAATGTAAAACCACTGGAGAAGAAAAAAAATTATTTAAGCAAGTTATGTTTTCACAGATGTTATTTTTTTCTTCTATTTTAAATTTACTGATTTTTTTATTCCTTATACATGCTGGTTAGGCCTACTAAAAGCTTCTTAAGCACATGAAATGTTTTACCTACGTAATTTCTGAGATGAAAAATGGATAGATGCTGTTAGCAGCTGGTAAAGAACAGCTCACTTAAGGTTGATATTGTTTGTGTCATGCCAATAAATTGCTTGGCACGTGCTTTAAAGCTTGTACTGAAAGTCAAACTAGGTATAAGTGTAGCAGTAATGGAAAATTATATTTTACTGTTACCTAAAACTTTGCATGACAAGGAATCTGCAGCTGGATGAGCTCAAACTAGAAACTTCTTCATGAGATTCTTTTAAATGGAACTTATTTGTGAAAGAAGTGGAATCAAACAAAAATTCATCTTAAAAGTGGTGGCTTTCTTTAGTCTTTAAAATAAAATTGTAGGGTCCAAGATGATTTACCACATAAATAAACTAGATTAGCAAATGTTTTATTGATTCCTTACATTTACATAAGAGTATTCATCAGGGAAAACAGCATCCTGTGCTGATTTACAGCCTATTCTCTTTGCATATGTACCAAACTTCTAAAATAAGAAGCAGATCAAATGCTTTTTACCACTGCAGAAAAGGATTAGAAAAGCAAAGAACTGCCAGGAAAAAAAAAAGTCATAGGTACATGGAATTATGAATGGAAATGTTTTCTTAGGACTGACTGAGACCAGACCATGTAGGTTTTGGAGAGCTGAAAATTACTAAAAATGACCTCTATCCTGACCAGCTCCCGGGTAAATAAAACTTGTCCATTTCTATACTTTAATTCAGAACTGGGCAGGCTTTGTCACAGTGGGGTAAACCATGAGTGTGAGGAATTTGTGGAAGCATGTCCTAGGAGCAAATTCCAGGAGCGAACGCCTGAGGGTTGTGAAAACCCCAGGTACAGCTCCCAGTCCCAGAGGGCCTATGTCCAAGAACAGGAAAAAGAGACAAAAGAGACAAAACATTCCTCAGCATTGGTTTTGGGTTTACTGTAAAAGAATGCTATCAGGCTGTCAGAGAAGGGATATTCAGGAATGCTGCTGGTGTGAACCAGCCACAACCACAACCTTCTGTGCTGGCTTCTTCTTCTGCCTTACAGAAACTGCCTCTGAAACCAGACACTTCTAGACTAGAAAAACAAGGAAATGGTTGGTGTTTGAAGTCCCTCTCTGCTCTGCTTCCCTTTCACTTTGCCATGCTGGTAACTGCACACATTGGAGAAACCATATGGCCTGACAAAGAAAGCGAGGAATTATCTCGATAGCAGTGCTGAGATAGCATCTCTAGGGGCAAAGTAGAGGAGTGGAATCAACAAAAAATCATGATGGAGTGGATAGGCTTTCTCTCTTTAAACCTCATTTTACTAGCTGCTTTAGCAAACATTGAAGTTAAATATGAAATATCTCCTTGAAACCAATGTGGAATCCCAAAATGAGACCTTTGGCAACAGAGCTATCTAGGTAAAAAAGCTTTCCAGAGGGTGCAAGTGAGATTCCATGTGCAGTAAAATACAGGAGCTGGCAGCCTCTGGCCCTCAGAGGGGAATAACTTAAAATCAGTGCATGAGTCATGGACACAGGCAGCTACAAATACTCTTGTTAGCTCTCTGAGAGATCAGCATTCCCATCAGGCCACCACCCTGCTATGTCTTGTACACATTCTCAGCTCAAAGCAGATAAATAAGTCATTTGGGAAAAATGGACTCAAAGAATTACAAAACTTCAGTACAGGAAATGCAGTGTTACACTGTTAATTTATTGATTACTTCCAAAGTTTGGGTTTAGCTTTGAATATGCTGTGTCTACTTCAAAGCAGGAATTCTGAGGTAATGTAATTCAATCTTGTGAAGGGTTGCACATCCTTTCACAGGCAGCTGAGTGCAGAGAGCCATTCAGGACAAGTATTGCTTGCTCTTTTTCTGTTGTTCTCTGAAAGAAAGTCTTTATGACATCTCAGAGTGAAGCCCAAAGTTCCTGCCAAGGTAGAGAGCATAGAGAAGGGATGGGGGAAGACTGATGGGAGAATTCTTCTGTGAATTTGTCTTATTGTTTCTGTAATCTGCATGTACCTTTGACTTTGTGAGCTTCCAAACGTAGAGATTTCTACAATGCAGTATGAAGTTGGGTTTTTTTTGTGTTGCCAAGAGAAAGAAATTCCTTTAAGGCCTTATGGTAATATTAATGCAGCTCTCCTGTTCATAGCTGTTGTTTAATGATAGATAGAATCAGGCATTTGGACATGGGCAGTGGTGAACAGTGACTCATTCTACCTGCTTACCTGAGTTATGTGTCTGTGAACAACTGAATTGTAATACACACAGGGAAGACAAACTGATGTAAAGTGCAACACTACAGTCCCAGGCAGGGGAAAAGAGTAAAAAATTTGCTAAAACAAAAGGAATTATTTCTCCAGAGTTTTAGCTCCCAGAATGTTTTGCCTGGGTCTGGTTTCCAAACTTCTCAGAGGTTGTTCTGTTATTCCTGCTTGGGTCACATCCCTTGTGCCTAGAGCTAGTCAAACAGGCTTTGACTGTCAGCAGAAGTAGCCAGATGCTCCCAGCTCAGCTCTGTTTGCAGGTTCCAAGGAGCACAGGGAAATGCTCCAGGCTAAAATCCTGACAACACTAACAGCAGTCCCTGCACATACCTTCCAGGTGATTTTATGGGAACCAGCACTTCATGAATGTGAGTAGCACTCAATACCTTTCCTTCCTTCACCACTGCTGCTTCTGGCCTAGGACACACGGCTACTTTTTCCTGTCCAGTGGAAGGGAATCACATCAGCAGCTCCTCCAAGATAAGAGATGTGGTGGGTACATTAGAGTAGCCACCATGGTGTCACCAGAGCTGTAGGCTTGCTTGGAAGAAGAGACTGTCTCGGGTCACATATCTATTTCCCATGTAATATTTTATACATAGTATTCACTCTCACATGTACAGCTTGTGAGATATTGCACCCCCTCTAAGTCAGGTCAAGAATTCCATAAGGACTACTTAGGAGTTTATCCTCTGGGATTTGTTCTCAGCACTTTACAATTGCTGTAAGTAAAACTGTACAAATAACTAACAAGTTACACATGGAACTTGAACTAAGATGTTGTCTTGCTCTTTTTAATTTTCTCTTTTTCTTTTGTCATTCACATTTCTAGAACCTACAGACAGAAAATGAGATCCTTTCCAAGAAAAGCAGAATGCTGCCTCTCTTTTCCAATTTCTCTGTTCTTCAGGGGCAATGAAGTGACACTGAAATCAGCAAACACCCAACAAAAATAAGGTACAGAAACATGACAGCAACAGTCTCTTGTGCTGTGCAATTTGCTAATAAATCCCTTGAGTATCAGGCAGATTATTTTAGATAGGCTGGCTTCCATGCCCACTCTTCCTATATATCATATTTGCCCTAAAAATATTGTGCCAAAATTTATACAGCTGATCATGAGAAATGAGCTTGTTGTTTGCAGGCTAAATATTGCTGATATTTCCCCCTACTCCTCCTTTATCAGCTTTATTTCTTTAAGGGATCTAGTTCAGTTTTCATACTACTCAAGAGATGTGTGTTATTTCCTGAATGAAATAACTAGGGCTTACCTCCCTGGTAATGGCAATATCAAATTAAATAAAAAGAAGCCTGGACTTCTAGCTATTGTTAAAGAAAGCTTTCTCTGTACCACTGTCATATGCTATTCATGGGAAGTAGTAGAGAAGTGGCAGTCAAAATCCACAGCATCCTTGACTGTAGTTAAACTCCAAGAAAAGTTTCTTGTTGACTTCCTCTGAACCAATAATCTTCCAGTCTCATCAATGTTCATTTGTCTTTGCTGGACTGTCTGTAAAGAGAGGTGAATTTTCCAGACTTACCTCAGCCTGAGCCATGTAGAAGTTACTGTCTCTTTGAAATATGTTCTGACAGACATGAATTCTAATCAGGCACAGATGATTTTTCATTCACTGAAGACTTGAATCAAAAAGCAAGAGGTGACAAAGCTCAATCCTGCTAATCTTCTTTCTTCACTTTGCTAAACTTAATCAGGAATTGCTGGCACTGACCTTTCTTTCCTTGACTTCAAGAAAAGGATGCTCCTACTGAATTAATCACTTCCAGCCTGATGAGGAGGCCTACACTTCTAGTCAAGTGTGGGATGCTGATAAGGATATGAATTCCCTCTAATGATCAAACACAGGTGACCCCTTTGACACCATTTGTGATGTGGACAAAACCCAGCAATCAAAATGCTCAAGTAGAAATAAAGTGATAGTTACACTTGTGCAGATCTTTCCCTTCACCTCGAGGAAGAGGGGAAAAAACTTTGCAGATTGAAACAGAATGAAATTACATTCTGGACATTATGGGACTCCATTTTGTCAGGCACTTTTTCAAGCCTAAATGGAATGTGTGTTTTTTTGCAAATTAACTAATACAGGACTTGGCCCTGTTGTGTGTGATGTGATGAATCCAGAAAAGCAGTGTACACTAATGTGTCACACATTGGCCACATAAAGCCTTTCTCACCTGCAACAAGGAACTGCTGATGATGGGAAAAATCTCTTGTGATACAGAGTTTGAAGACGCTATAATATAATCTTATAATCAGAATTAGTTTCACTTTCTGGAAAAGATATTTAGAATAACATATAAAACCTGGAATTCTGACATCCTCCTTTATTCATAGGAGATTCATTCTGAAGTAAGCATGAAGATGTCTCATTACTCCTGCCCTGTATGTCTGGTAGCTGCCTAAAAGACCACAAGACTTTGTGATCAGAGAAGTAACAAGGGCAGAAAAGAGAGTTGAAACATCTCTGAAATACATTTGCAGTCAAAAAGGAACAAAATGTTCCTTTAAAGATGGAAATGAAGACATTGGAGTAGTATCTCTTTTAGATTGTTACCTGGAGAAATAACATTTTTCGCATGAAGTTGTATGTGAGTGCAGCACAGATGCTCTCTCCATATTCTCCCTCCACAAAAGATACAAAACCAAGCTGAATCAGGAGATTTAACTATATTCTGAGTGTTTGTGGGTTTGTTTTTCTCCTTAAAATGTGTCTTCAGTTCTGTAAACAAAATGTTGATATTCTGACTTCATAGTGACAGAAGATCTAAATAAAAGACTTGTTGCAGGAAAAAAAAAACAAACTGAGAAGACAGCAAGCCAAGGTACATTATTATTAGCATTAGTATTAGTATTATTAGCATTATTCTAGTAATTAGAAAGCACTGTCCATTAAACTCCCACTTCTTTTTTTTTTTTTGGTAGGTATTATTGCCATGACCCAGGAAAAGTCTTCCTGAAAAGTCCTTCTTGTAGCCATTTCACCTGGGGAGACAAGGCTACCACTGACTGCAGGAGTGATGCTTATGGATGCATCATGGTCCTGTCAGGCCCAGACATCTTTTGTGGGATCTCATTGAAGCTGTTTACAGCATAGACACTTATGTCTGGGCTCTTTATCTAACCACCCTGAGAGGTCAAGGGGGAGAAAAAGACATTGACTAATTCACTTAAACTCAAGGGGACACTTAAGGAGATCAAGACTATCTGCTCAGTAAAAATGTCAAATTCTGTCCAGCAAGCACGAAAAGAGTCCAGGTGGAATACCTGGCAGGCATTTAGACTTCAGCAAAATTAATCTCACCCTTCACTTCAGCAGGTGTTGCATAAATTAATAGATGACAGACACAGGAATAACCAGATCATGTCCCCCATATGCCTCCAAATATGCTTGTGTGACAAAACAGTGAAAATGTTATTCCATCATTCCAGTAGCTCTCTATGTTTACACCAGAAACCCCCATCTGCTGATGCAGCCATAAAACAGCTGCAGAGGGGAGGTCAACATTGCTGGGTGTTTGCTGGCTGCTGTATTCTCTGTGGCAGCAAACCAAATGGAGCACAGAAACCCAACAGGCTTCTTTGGCTTGCAGTCAAACTGTGAAATGGTCCCATCAACTGGGCTGTAGCCAACACTGCTTCTCATGTCAGGTATCCAGGGAAGAAATCAGTCAAGCCTGCAATTTCTGTTTTACCTATTCCCATCCTCTCAAACTAAGCCAGGCATTTTAAATTCATCACTCTCCTTAGCCACCTTTCCTGCCCTGCTTGTGTTTTCCCTTCATATAAATATATATATATATATATATGTTCTTTGTCAAACATAGCAATCTGAGTGTTATTACCATAGAAATTATATCAAGAACTATATAAAAAAGCTATTTACTTTAGCCTCTCCTTGAAATTATTGTCCAGCTGCTTCAATAGACAAAAAAAAAATCATTCCTTGCACACATCATTACTATTGAAAAGATTAAAACAGTCTGGCTGTCATAAAGAAAGAAAAATAGCAACCCACACACAGAGGAGCAACTTCTTCATGTAACCATCCAACCCAAACTCAGGTCATGGCCCCTCCTTGGTGAGAAATGTCTCAGGATGCTGCTTCTCTCCCTGTACCCAAGCAGCCCTGGAGGTGGTGAACAAACAGGAAGGAAAAATAAAAAGATGCAATTAAAAACCAGCCAAACAAACAACAGTGGGGAAAGCTCTCTGCCTGCAACCTGCCTGTAGCTCAGGAAAATCCGTCAGTCTCTAAACTGATTTCCAAAACAAGAGAAGAGGCTGGGAAGGGCCAATACTTCAGTGGCTGAGCCATTCTTCAGTTCAGCTGTGCCTGTGTTATTGCACATAAGAACCTGTTATGATTTGCACTGAGGAGTGCTAGTTTATTATCCCAAAAATGTGTTGGGATAATAAACTCCATCACACAGAGAACAGATTCATTTCACTGCTGCTTACTTTTTGAGTCAAGTTTTAAGAGAAGCCTATTGCTTCCTGTACTTTTGAAGAAAATACATTTAGGCCGTTTTCTCCTAACTTGGGTCTTATTTGAGAGGTTCAATGTCCTGATTGCAGCATTTTGCTGCCCATAAAACTGTACTCAGGGAAGAGCTGTTACAAACATGGCATTGTAACAATCCCTGGATTGTTCAGCGCTCCGTACAGTGTGGTTACTCTCCTGATTGAGGCCTCAGTGCTCTATTACCATACAAATTATGTTAGAACGAGAACAGGAAATGGGAAAAGTGTTTCTCATTGATTATGAGGTCGAAGCTGTTCTATCAGCAATGTGGGATAGTTTACCTCGTGACTCATGCAGCTATACAATTCAGTAACACCCATCTCATCCATAACGCTGCCATCGAGTCACGCTGCTTTTCTTGAGGCTGCTGCATCTTTGTGTGCATCCACATTGCAGTGGAAGCACTCATTTGCTAAAATAACCCTAGGTGTGTCATCCAGAGCTATGTCCTTGGCAGTCTCACGTTACTGTTGAAAGCCCTGAGTCCCTTCTGGCCGTCTTTGATTTCGCTCTGTGTGTCCCTCAGCTTCCAGGGAGGTTGCTGGCAAACCTTTGCTGGCCCAAGTGAAATTCCCCTCTTGCTGGCTTGTCCCTCTTTCTCTTCTTCTCCTCTTAAAAGCAGCAAGATAGTGTAGAGGTGGAAATTTTCTTCTGACCTCATTTGGGTATCAAGGCCAGCCCTGGTATCCTCGGGGAGCAGACAAGTATGTGGGCTGAACACGCTGCTTGACACAATTTGTCTTAAAAAACACTTGGCTTGCAAAAGTAAACACTTGCAAGAAACTGTGCCAGCTATAATTCCATCGCTCCACTGGCCCTATTAAGCACTTTTTTTGAATTAAAAAAAAAATTGTCTCCCATTACTGCACACAGCTTCATTTTTTTTTGACTTATGCTACTGTCCCAGTGTAGTCACAAAACCTGCAGTGTTAGGAAACCCAACCCTCACTGTCTTGGGACGGGCCAGGTTGGGCTAGACTGGAAGGGAAGTCACAAGGCCACTTGGTTGAGTTTGTAGTTGCTTTTCACTTGGAGCTTTGAGGGCTTCTATTTTCAGCATGTTGGTAACTTGACACCTTTTTCTGTATTTGGAGTGGTTTTGGGAAATGAAGATGAGGCACAAAGCTGAAGTTGGAGGCTTGGTTCCTCTTACTAACCATCAGATTTGTTTATTTGCTTGTGATTGCAGAGTCTCTTATTGGGGGTGAGGTTGTCAGTGCCGGAAAGGATGTGATTTAAATTTTATATCCCAGAGTAAATAGCAATTACTTCAGAGACAATAACCTCACAAAGCTGTGTTTTCATCACTCTGCAAGTGTAATTATGCAAGACTGATATGAGAAACAGGCACAAGAATTGAATCATTCAGAATTTAAGGTGATTGTTCCTCAACAAAATAGTGAAAAAAACACTGATTATGATAAAAGATGTTCAATATTCGTGCTTCCAGAGAAGGGAAAAATATTTTCCAAGGAGCTATTTCTGGGACAATGATACTTTTTCCATCAATAATGCTTTGAATAATACTTCTATACAGTTCTTTGTGTTAAAGTTGTTTAAACATCTTACCTTTTATTTCCATACGAAAATTTGTTAACTTTTAAAATACAGCTTACA
Organism: Leptocoma aspasia; assembly: GCA_013399835.1. Lineage (NCBI taxonomy): Eukaryota > Metazoa > Chordata > Aves > Passeriformes > Nectariniidae > Leptocoma > Leptocoma aspasia. The sequence continues at coordinate 14,259 of VXAX01004308.1, read as the reverse complement.
CACTAAATCTCCTGGGTCTAAGGAGAATGACAACAATAATACAATGATTTATTTCTCAGCTCAGGTACCAGCCCACACCTTCAGTTCTAAATTAAATGTTCTTCTGTTATTTTTTTAAATATAAAGTGTTCATATTTGAGCACCCAGAAAACTCTATTAGGTAAGACTACACTGTGTAAAGGAGGTCAAAAGAGCCAATATACCAGAGAACTCTGTGCTTTAAAAACTTCACTGCTCCAACTGTAGTTCTACCTTATGCAACCAAATACCAGTTACATGAAAAATTGTGATAACATTGCAAAAGCTGCCAGAGCTCTGAGATGAGCTTTTGTACCAGCAACAATGAACAACACTGACAATGAGCAACACTTCTTTCCTGTTAGAGGAAAAAAGAGCAACTCAGCACAGCTAACTTTGGAAAGAACAAGCTGCCACTGTGCCCATCTTGGAGCAGTTTAAAGGTGATTATGAGTTCACTCTGCCCTGGTCTAGGGCAAACACATAGGAAAGAAGTTTGTGATCCTTGTTTCTTAGGGTCTCTCTGATTTTGTTCCACCTAGAAGGGAGGTGTGGTGTGAAAGGCCACCAATAGCAGAGTAATGACCTGTAGAGGGATGGTGAAGTTTTGTTATGGAGAAATCTCAGCATATCAGCAACTGGTTCACTACTAAATTGATGGAGTCTTCCCTTCAGCCTCTGCAAGAGCTGAGAACAGGGCAGGGTGCATCTGGAGATGGTAAGTCATCAGCATGCCTAACACCTGGAGTGGTTGCCTGTCACCTGGAAATGTTTCTGTTTAAATCTATGGACTTGGAGTGAAAACTTGCAGGTTACTCCCAAGACTCTTCCTCCGGATTTCCCCCCATCCATGTCCATAGGAAAGGATTTCCCTGCCTTTCTGCTGTCCCTCTGGTCTGACATGTATTTTGTTGGACCCTGAGCCCTACTTGAGGTGATAATTTAAAAAATCAGTGAAAGAAGCATTATAGTAACAGAGGTTTGAACTCCTTTTTAAAACCTTTCGACATGCAGAGGCCTCCCATTGTATATCTAACTCACAGGATAAATTCTGCAGAAATCCAGAGGCTTCATCCCAGGAGAACCACCCAGAGCATTCCAGCACAGACTAGCACAGAGCCTCACTGCATGTACACAGCTGTCTGGATTTTTCTGCAGCTGCCCATGCCAGCAGACTCTGGGTTTGTTTACTGTAGAGCAGGATGGACAAATTGCTGGACTGAAATGTGTGACTGAGATATTAATTAGCATCTCTTGACTACTCATCTGCAAGGAGCAGTTATTGTATCTAACAGTGAAATATCACTTTGGTCTTCATGGTCTTCACCCTTTGTACTAGAGAGAGTTTATTTAAGCAGGCTTGGAAATTGCAATTGCAATAGGGCAGTGCTCTTTCACCTCCCAGAAGTAAGAAAGAGAGAAAGAAAGGGTTGTGGCTGTGTATCCTTCCCTTCTAATTTAAGCTCTTTTTGTGAAATTACCATAATGCCTGGGATATGCTGGGCTGCATCTCCTAATTGTTCTCAATTCTACTGCCTTTAAGTAACTGTGCCTTGGTCTGTGGCCCATCTGTTGTACCTTTGTTAGCAGCCTTACTGGAATCTGTGGCACAATTCATACCTACATCAGCCTATTCACAATTTTCTCTGTGTTTCTCAGTGTTCCTAGTTTCATCTTTTGTTATATTGATACAGTAATGATTGCTGCAGTTCAAAGTCCTGTGGACTCTTTCTTTTCTGTCAGTCAGTCTCTTTTTTTTGGGAAGGACAGTAGCAGAGATTAAAATCAAATTATTTCTAAAGCTCACTGACAGAGCCAGGCTGTATCCTATCTCCTTTTGGAAGCAGAAGCATAAAGGTTATACAATGAAATACGCCAGAAACATATAGAAAAAGTCTTCCTTTGCTTTTTAGTCCTTTTGTGTGATTTCTTCTCTCTTTCCAGCAGTTTAATAACCTAAGTAGACACCCACAAAATCTCAGCTGCACGACATGGGATGATTTTTGTCTCCACCGAGACCTCAGTGAAGCTATTCATTCTCACTGGTGGCTTTGTAGGGAGACTTCACTCTCAGAGGCAGAAATCCTTGTCTCTGTGAATAGCACCAGGCCAGGTAGCTCACATTTGATCTTGCCACTGTCCCTTTGCTGCAGGCCCACCTTGCTCCTCTGCTGGTACCTCCTTGGCAGCTCACAGGTTTGGGACCACCAGCAGGGAGCTGTGTGTTACTGTCAGGCCAAGATGGACAGCTCTGAGTCATCATTTCACAGCACTCCTCGACACCTTCAAATCATGGGAAACGAGGAAAAATCATTTCAAACCGTGACAGACTTTTTTTTGGTGTTCCAAAGGGAGACTGCCTAGCAAATGTTCCTGTAGGAGTGTTTCTGGTCTCAGCAGAGGATGTCTCCAGCACCCGGGAGCATCGAGGGCACCCGCCTGTTCTCAGTGTCTGGATTTGCAAAAAGCTTTCTGGGAAGCAGGTCAGAAACTGCCAAAACAATCCATGCTTTCCAAAATCATACAGCAAGCTGTATATGCTAGAGAGCAGTCAGGTCATTGCCTGGTGGCAGATGGGCTCCTAAATTCCTGAACCTACAGTGGCTGCTGTTTCATGTGGTGCTCCCAGGCACTGTTCTTGCTTCCTGCTCTCTTCCCCTTGTTTTTTCCTTCCCTGGAGGCTGCTGCTGACTCCAAAAGAACAAATGGCTTGTGTGCAGGAACAACAAGCTTGTTTCATGGAAACTGTGTCCGTGCTGAAGACTCCACTTAATGCTTCTGCCAGATCAAGACCAAAATACTGAACATCTCCTAGATTGTTATTACCCTTGTATAATCCATATGGTTGCTGATTAAATCAAGGACATACTGCAATTAGAATAGAGATTAAAATCTCTGATTTGGCACAAGGAAAGGTGGGAGCTGAACAAGCATATAATAAGCAATGAGGAGTCAGGAATTTCCCTTGGGAGCAAGTGCTCAGTTCTAAGAATATCCTTGAAAATTCTGACTTTCAGTTCCAGGTTATACATCTCCAAGAAGTGCAAGTGCTGCCTGTCAACACCACAGAGCCAGGAGAAATCCTGTTTTCCCTCCTATCCTATTACTCAGCACAGGGTTAGTCGTAACTGCTCAAAATAAATGTAACTTTATAACATAAGGCCTTCACTATGCCTTGCTATCCATCTCTCTGGATTATTTAATTATTTCCTTTTTTACCTTACTTGTCCTTCTTTCAGCTTATTGATTTTAAAGGAGTGTCTAGGGCTACATGTTCATGTAAATTAAAAGAAAATAAAACACTTCAGGCTCTTCTCTTATGTTTTCAAGTGAATCAGGAAATGCACAGTTATCTAATTTAAAACAATTATCAGAAGCAAAAATCCTTACCAAGACAAGAAAACCCCACCCAAACTCAAACACTGCATATTATCTCTTGCTAACATCACCATTAATATTCTTTAACCATATTTCAGAGGAAAGTAAATGATAAAAACCCTCATCAAAGTACCAGACAATGAAAAATAAAAATCCTGGAGGTTAAACTTTGACTTTTTGAGAAGGATGTCAAAGGCAAACTGCAGTAGCTGGTCTCTTTGCTCTATTGAGTGCTCTGCAAGAGGCCACAATGCCTGACTTTAACTCAATTTCAAAACAAACAAACAAAAAATATGGTTATTTCTCTGGAATTTAAACGACATTTCCTTTATCATAGGAAATACAAGAATGTATTTCTTTTTACATGGAATTTATTCCATGTAAAAACTCAAAATTACCATGAAAGAGAAATATGTATTTTTTATCATTGTTAGTAATGAAAGTTAAAGGTGTTCATTGGACACAGAACTGACATGAGTTTCACAAATGAGAAATCTGCAGGCAGGACATTGATAGATTTTCATATCCCACCTTATAGCAGCAGAGAAAGATAAATTGCTGCACTGCCCTGGATATTCCTAATATTAAAAAGCAGAAAGAGCAATAATTTCAGAGCCCAGAGCAACTTTGCCTTTTTCAGCACCTGAGATATTCTCCCTTTCATAAGATTTCACCAGGTTTTCTGTAATATTGCTAAAGATTCCCCACTGGGACAGTACAAGCCTGGATTAGCATTTGGGCTGAGGTCTAGATTATTACATTAGGGATGTTTCAATGCAAAGGATTTGATGCTACACTGACCTCTTTTTTATTTTCTTTCTTTTTGACTGACTTGGTTCTAGAAAGTTAGCTTGAAAAAAACTCGACCAGACAAAAACCAACAGCTGGAATACATTCTCAAATACATAAATTTAATTTAGTTCCACTACAATCCTGGTTAGAGCAGCTCTGAGAGTGAGCATCTGATGGGAACAATAAGAAGATGTATGTTAATGCATATTCCTCAGTCTATAGAGGGACAGAGAAATTGGAAATGTGTACTCTTTAAAGGTAAAATCCACAGAGAGAAGCATTACCATTTACATTAGTGAGGTGCCCTTTAGTCAAGATCCAAATTTATCTTACTGAATTACCATCTTTAGGCAATCTATTCTCTCTGCAGGTCGGAAAGTGCTGTTCTGTTTGCCCAATACAATGTTGTTTAGTTTTTAATATTCACAACAATGTCAAAAAGGGATGGCACTGTTCTTATTACACACAGTTTTAGTCTTCTTCCTGTCAAAGTTGGAGTCACAAATTGAGATGGCACCTGGATGTGGTTTGTTTTACTCAGTATCCAAAGGCCAAATAATAAACTTTGTGTGATATCAACTTTAGGCAGCTCAACTGAGCACAACTGGCTTCTGCAAAAGGTTATTGGAGCTTCATATCACCACATTTTCCTTCCAGATAAACATAATGTTAGTAATAACTAGCAACTATCAGCGACACAGCACAGTGCTCTGAAGGTGGATCAATATTTCAGATGTGCCTCTGAGGTGGCAGTGTGGAACCAGAGCTCTTCCCAGGGTTTCTGTGCTGTCACCTGGCCACCCATCCACTACATCCATTCATCTTTTGCTACAGCATTGCCCAAATGTGCCTACACATAATTTGTCTGAGTGAATGGGGCCTGCTCTTGAAAAATCAGATAAAATGAGGTTATCCACTGAGGCCTTCCCAGTTGTAAAATGAAGCCATTAATTTAGCCACCACATTAGATGATGTTTTGCACTCTCTGAAATCAAGTTTCTTACCATTTTCTGTCTCAAATGTATTTAATTTAGTACGCTGGATGCTCTACCAAGTTGACAATGCCAATGCATCATTCACGCTCCACGAGCTTCACTTGGGACTGCTTTATTTCCCCAGCTTGGCAAAGTCTACTTGTTTCACTAAGTGCTTTTCTAGTTGCTTCATTAAGTGACTTTCAGATCTCAGCATGGACCTAATTCTCCACCCTGCAAACTGGCCTGAGGTCAAGAAGCTGATCACTTTTCTTTGTGTTGAAGCATTCTGTCTCTAAAGTTCTATCTACAAAGAGATTTCCTCATTCTGTTATTAAAAGCAGCGAGGAGATCTGGAGGTTGGCTCCCGCCAGCTGCAGGGAAGTGACCAGGTCCAATGTCACACATCTAAGTGATGGCTGCAAGAACTGGAGCCCTTTCATCCAACCACACTGTTGGATGAAACCCTATAACTCTGTGCTTGGGATCCCTGAGTTGATATCATATGAAGTTCCTTATTTGGCATTTGGATACTGACTAAAACAAAACAAAACAAAAAAATCACTTTTTCCTTCCCTAGCCTGAAAAGAACAACCTTGCTCAGGAGGAAGCTCTCTTGTGCTTGAGACACAGGAGACAAAATCTTGCAATCACATTCATTCTTTTATCTCTCCATGACTTGAATCCATTTAAATCCCAAGTGATTAGAAGGAAGAAGAGCAGGAAGGAAAGATTGTTTAAGGTGGCTGAAAAATTATCAACCCCCAACAACATCTCTTAAAACCTGTCTTAGAAATGGGATCTTATCCTCTCTACAGCCACTGTTCTTCTGCTGGGAAAGATCATGCAGTAGCAGGAAGGTAATTAAAGCCTTGCAACAGAAGACTGGAATGAAGAGAGACATGGGATTACTCAGATAGTTTTAGTTATCCAAACACTTAAGACTGAAATACTGACAGGAAAAGTCTATAAACCACCCGAGAAAATACAAGTAGTGAGACAGAAGATGACAATTCAACAAGAGCAAGGGTTAGAGTGTTCTGTGGAGTAATCAAGGACAAAATTTCCCTGTCCCATTGGCTCCTGCCTGACTGGCAGGCTTGTGAGGGTGAGGAAGGGAGGTTGCATCACTCTTAGGCTGCTCAATTGTTATCGTTCACCTCAAACAAATATTTAGGGGGTTGCATAGTGGTGGCATGTAAGTGCCAGAGACTATGGAAACCTGAACTGCCCCCATCATCTTATCATGTGACATTGTGCACAATCAGTTGGTTCCTTGCTGTTTCCACTACTTCCTTCAGTAGTGAAGGCCTTGAACAGCAAAGCTCTTTAACATTCCTTCCCTTGGTTTGGCTCAAAAAGTCCTTTTCTATCTCATTCACACACTGGGTCTCTTTGCCCATGGACAGGCTAGACTGTGAATCACAATTTCCATTCCAGAAGAACAGCTGGTATTTTATCATTTTTAAAAATAACATGTTGGAAAACTGACAGATTTTGTTTTAACATTTTTGACTGAAACGAACAATGTTGATGTTCCCAAATTAGAATGTTGGTCTTGCTGAACTCAGTTGGAGTTTTATTTGAAGTCAATTCAAAATGAGCATACCTCTGCCAGTGGTGCTGCAGGCTCCTGGCTTGCCCCTTGCTTTGGGATGAAGCTGCAGTGACCTAGGGGAAGTTCAGGGTGGGATAAAGGAGTCTGGCCTGTAATGGAGCATGAGAAATAAGTCATGTGAATTGTGACATAATAGGATTTGAAGGGTTCAAGTAGAACATACTTCTGAATAGATGATTATGTCCTGCAGTCATTCTGTCTGGGAGAAGGGATGTACTGGCCTGACAGGAACAGGATATTCCTACCCAGAGAAGAGCAGTGCTGAGTCTCCAACACTGAAACTTGCTGCAGCAGGTCAGCATGTGTTCTGTTCCAAAAACAATCCACAGCAAACTTTAAGGAAGAGGAGACAAGTTCATGGTGTGCAAGAAAAAAAGAAAAGCACCAATCCTGAGCCTGCTTTTCAGTGCCTGTTACTAGGTCTGAGGGGAAAAAAACCAACTTGCAGACAACAGGAGAGCAGCTGATTAGCTGCCTGCTTCCCCCAGGTCCTTCTCCTCCAGCTCCTGAACAAACTGACTCAACATACTCAGGCACTGGGTAGGGTACTGAAATATTAACTCCGTCTTTCTCCCTCTCCTTCTCCCTAAAATAATTCCTTCTCACTTGATGTAACTGACTCTTTTTCCAGGGAAAATCATTATTTATTGAGACTAAAGGAGGGGAAAAGTGGAATCCATTGTTAATGTGAGTAGAGGGGTAGGGGGATGTAACAGCTCTTGAATACTGATGCTACTGTGGGGTTCTTTATTTTCTGTCACAGGGCTACTCAGTGTGTGTGACTTTGGTTAATAACTTGTCCAAAACAGTGTCAAAGACCCAGCATGCTATGAAATATTCTACTTTTTTTCCCATTCCAAATGGAAAAACAGTGTCTGAGATTTCTTGTAGACATTTTCATGCCACTAACACAATGCTGTGGGAAGCCCACCTTGTCATGGCATGGACACAGGTCCTCTTAGGACTTGGAGAAGAAGCAATGAGAGGAGAACAAGAAGTTGAGAAAGCAAAATTCTCCAAGGCAACTAGTCAGGGTAAATCAACTAATTCTGAGCAAAATAAAGCACTTGACTTCTGCAGAGTGTCAGTTCCTTGTGTTACTGTCAGAGCAGAAAGCATTCCATGTTTTAGCATGCACTGTTCATAAGAAAATTGTGCCATCTTGTGGGAAAATGTAGAAAACATCCAACCATACCTTCACATACATTATGCAAAATGAAAGGCAGGTGCTTCCATGATCAGATATTTGAGGGAATATTCAGGAGGTCACCATGCAAAGGGAAGTCCCCAGCCTGAGCACTGAAGGACCAAAACCTTCAAAAGACAAGTTCAACTTCCAGATCTGAACACTTATGTGGGCTTTGCAGTTCTAAGACTGGGAAGACAAACTCAGCCAGGTGATTTATTACTGAAAAGTGCCAGTCTGGCAGATTTTTCCCAGCCAGCTGTGAACTTCCACAGTGGGCTAATTCTTACCCAAAACAAATCAGCATAGGCCAGCTAACTCATACCACCCAAATTTAGAACCTTTTTAAGAAAAGAATATGGAGGTTGATCGGAAGAGACAGAAATGAAAATTAAGGGAAAAGGAGACTATCAGAATTGGCAGAAGAAAAGTTGTATCATCAGAGCATCAATCTCTCTGATTCTTGGCAAAGAGCAAGCCCATGAGACTTCATATCCACAAGAATCCTGTTATATTAGCAGTAAAAAAATAAAACCTAGATAATAGCAACAAATGTCTTGGTCAGAGTTCAAATGCTCTGCAGCAAATCCTTGGATTATTTATATCGTTTGGAACAGTGATGCTTTTCAAACAGACATTTGGACATGAACATTACTGGGCTGCTGTTGCTCAGGAATCCTGCTGCAAGAGGCAACAAGAGGCAGAAAATATGAGAGAAAAGGGACTTGAATCTGTGGGGCCAGGGCATAGAGGCAGGGAAAAAAAGGGTGGGGAAAGCAGCCCAGTATCCTAGAAAAGAATAGCTAGTACAAATCTGTGGCAGAGGAGGGCTGTGCTGTATCCTTCCTTCTCCAGTGCCTGGAGTGCTTTCCCACTGTTTGAACCTGGCCCTGGTGTTGTGGAGGGAGCTCAAAGCCACCTCTTAGCCCCTCTGCTCACAGCTGCTTCCATAATAGGGCCACACTGCTTCTAAGAGTGAGGTTAATGAGCTCTGTACAGCCCAGGCCTCACAGCTGGGCTTACCCTTTGACAGGAAAAAGCATCAGATGTGTCTTATTAGCTGCACTGCTTTCCCACAGCCATTTAAATAAGGCAAAGTATGGAAGAAAATTCTTGAATGCAAACGAAGAAAACAAACAAGAATGCAGGTCAGGACAAGATGCACTGCCACAAAATCATATTTGGGACACACATGCTTCAAATATAAAAACAACTGAGAGATGCTAGACAGTGGAAGGAAAAAGGATATTAAAAAAAATAAAAATAAAAGACTGTCGGAAGTCTTAATAAGCAACAAAAAAGGAAGTCTGAAAACTTATGTTTTTTGCTGCTTGGAAAGCTTCCCTTTTTATTAACAGTCCCTTGGGATATAAGGGAGGGTTCAATGGCAGGGAGAAAATTTTTAGACTGGTTTGTTATTTTTACATTAAGAATAAGGACAGCACAAAATAAGGAGAAGGTCAAGCATCAAAACAAAAAGAAAGTTCACGTGATACGTCCAAAACGTTGACAGAACCTATTTTAAGTGAGAGTAGCTCCATGGAGTAGGGCCAGACTCAAGGCACTGAACTCTAAGCTCAGATGGAGATTCAGTGCATTCTGTTCCCTGGAAGTCAATATAGAGAGAGGGGCTCCAGAGAGAAAAGTAAAGGATTTCTCTCCAGTGTTTGAAGTTTGGCAGATTGAATCAGGACTTTGCTGTGGCCATATTGGCATTGGGGATGTTTGGTTCAGGACACCAAAGTTCTATGTACTGGTTTTGGCTGGGATAAGAGTTAATGTTCTTCACAGTAGCTGGTTTGGGGCTGTGCTGGATACAGTGGTATGGTATTTGTGCTGGAAACAGTGTTGGTAACTCAAGGACGTTTTGGTTATTGCTGAGCAGAATTTACACAGAGACAAGACCTTTCTGCCTCTCCCATCACCCCACCAGCAACTGGGCTGGGGATGTATTGCTGTGGTCCATGCATTGACAAAGGACTCTTGACAATAATTTCAGAAGGCTGAATATGATTTATTAAAATGACTCCATAATCAGAGGATTTGGGCTATTATCTGCCCAGGTACAGAGCTCAGATGCTTCTTCTTCACTGCTCTGTACAAGAATGTCAGAATGCTTACAATATCAGAGATAACAGTCCTTCACCTCCTTCTCCCACTACAAGGAGACAGACAGAAAAATCTAAAAACATCCTTGAAAAACAACACAGAGATTTTGTTTACAGAAAACTCGTACAGAGTAAAAGACAGCAAAAAGATGCTTTCCCATGAAAAGATTTTTTGTCTGCATGCAGAGAAATTTATAATATGTTCTAGCAACAGGGATGCACAAGGAGTTGGGAGGGGACACAGCTGGGACAGCTGATCCCAACTGGCCAAAGGGATACCTCAGACCAAATGTTGTCATGCTGAGCACATAAACTAGGGGAAGCAGAAGGAAGAGGAAGGACATCCACTCCTACTCTTCCAATTCTCTCCCCCAGTCCACCCAGGGGGAATGAGCAGTTGTGTGGTTAAACCATGGCATTGTGTCTAGCCCAAAGTAAGACTGCACGTGGGATCTTTGTGCCCTCAGCAATGTATTCTTCACCCTATTGATCTGTCCTGGTTGTGCCAAACTGTTGCTCGTGTGTTTGCTGAGGCAGCACTCCCTGAAGTGAGCTGAGTAGCCACGATAATACTGTCCCCAGGCTGACTCGGGCAGAGAGAGCTCTGAAGGTTTGGGGTTTTTGGGAGAGCATCTTCTTTTCCTGCTAGGAAGGGCAGAGAATGACAAACATCAATGATGCCATCCTCTCAACCAAAGCTGCCTTGTGACATGCAGGACTACCCACTGGCATGCAGAAAAAGCAGAGCCAGCCTTGGCAACAAGGCTCTTGGCACCTGCAGCCTAAATTCTCAGGGCAGCCATGAAGGCTGCTGGTTTTGCTGGTGCAGGAGGATGTCAGCCTGTACCAGCACCAAGTCAGAGTGCAGCAGGGATTTGTTAAAGCAGACAGAACAGACAATGAACCACAAAGTTGGGATCTGGCCCTGATACTGAGATGAAAGAGAGCGAGACAGAGAGAGAATTAGCAAGGAGTCAGCTTCAGCACCATGCTGCAGTAGGCTTTTTTCATGTGAAGACAGATTATGTAAACCTATCCTGAACACATCAGGCATTGGTGAGCTTCACTTAGGAAGGCTCAGGCTTTTAGCTCCATTAATTGGGGCTTCCTCTGATGACAGCATCAACTCTGCTGAAGGAAATAGGAATGTATTTGAATAAAGACCTAATCAGGCCAGTAGCAACTACATATTCCCACTGCTGAATGGCCTCTTTGTCAATTCAGCACAGATGTTTGATTGTATCCTGGTTGCTTGGCTTCCTTTTTATGCACAGTCTAACTAGTATGATTAAAAAAAATGCAATAACATTCCTCCATATTTGCTTTAAATTCCTCCCTGTTGGTTTTGATTTTTCTGAAAATATAGCTACATGTGAGTTTTGGCTAAAGAACACTTTTAATTCCTGTAGTCTCTGACTGAAACAGGACATTGTGATCATTTCCTGAGTTTGGGGAGCCCATGACAAGTGCTGGGGAACAGACAGAAAGGTCTTTGGAGGAAAAAGAATATTTACAGGTTTAGAACCCACAGTTCATCCTTTAGCATAAGCTGTCATGGGCCACTAGTTGATGTTCACTGGCTACATCATGTACCTCTCCTTCTTTGTTTCTCCTGGCAATAGACATGCTACTGGCCCCTTTCCCAGTCCAAGCTATTCAACTTTGAGACAGTGCCAAACCACCAAATTTGATCCAATTTTAATCTCCCAAAGCTTGGGATAGGGTTTTTATAAGGTTTAAAGGTCATATCTTTTTATAAGGTCATATCTTTTTATAAGGTTTCTTCTCATAACAAAATCACTCCTTCCAAATATTCAGAATATACAAATTGTTGCTGTCAAATCCACATATGACATTATTTCAATTATTTTCCTTTAGTTTTTCAGTCTAGCCCACGAAGAAATGACATATAAGTCCACTGATACTTGCCTCTTCTGACTTTCAGCTGGATTTATTGCTTCATTTCCTCCAGAGTCTTGAAAACCTCCCAGCCACAGGAGTTTTAGCAGGCTCACTTCTAAGGCAAACCATCTCTTCTCCCTGCCCCATCTCTCTAGGAAAACTGCCCTCTACTCTTCCTAGTGACAAGTTCTGCTTGAATACCAGTTTGTTTAAAAAACCCAACCAAACAAAAGAAAAACAAACAAACAAACAAAAAAACCAAAACCCCAACTGCAGCTATTTTACATGGGATGGGCTGTTTTCCCCCTTGCACAGCCATGCACTGAGGTGGAGGAGGGAGGGCACAGCCTCATAGCCCATGGTCACAGCATGGGGGAGCCAATAAAGGTCCCAGAAAGTGGGTAAAGGTGTGTTACTGATCACCTTACCCAGTAACCACCAGCAGATGAAGGAAATCAGTTATCACATGGTTTAAAACCAGTTCACTGAGGTTTTAAAGCCAAACTCCAAAACCCCGACTGGCAATCTTTCATAATTTTTACTCTCTTCCAGAAGGGAAAAGTAGGTGACCTTATTTCAGCTTGCACAGGTTTTCACCAGCCCCAGCACATTGTGTGAGAGAGCTTCTCCCTGTTCTGCACTGGTGATGGCATCTGCTCTCTGAAGCTGGATCCAGTTGGTGCTAGGCTGTGTTATGGATTGTGCACAGGCACTTTTCAGTCTGTGTCCTTTAAACCACATCGTTTTTGAGAAGTGGACCACAGAATTTTTCTTGGCTGGAGTTTCCCAGACTGTCCTGAGAATTTAGTCTTGCCAGATATTGTTATCCTGATCAGTGAAACTTTTCACTGCACTTATTTCCCTCTGCGAGGCAAGCAAGCTGAGGCCGGCGTATTTCCAAAGACTGAATGTTATTTATGTAGGATTTGTGCTGAAAAATCTCTGCTGGATTTGTGTGTCATCAGAACACCTCCATAATTCTACATATGCACATTTAAACCTTTGTGCTGTGTAGTGCTGTTCTGTGCTGCTCCCCAGACATCTGCAGACACCATAGATTATAGTATTTCCTTTACGTTCTCCCAGCAAGAGATACGCTCCACACCAATTTTCTCGTCTGCCCATGAGACTTTCTAAAATTTGGATCCATGTTTCTTCCACATGGTTGCTCTTTGAGCCAAATTCACCTACAGATGAGTAGAGGAAAGAAAAAAGGCTGCACAGCAGTGCTGCAATTGTTCCCCTACAAGGCCCTAGGATGATTAAAGCTGATGGAAGAGCACTCTCCCTCTTTGTCTCAGCACTCAGTGAAAATAGATGCCCTCAAACTTCACTTTTCTCTTTCCATGGCCTTTGTTCCTCTCACAAGCCATGATAAAAATTATTTTGTTTGTACAGAGATGACATTACATGTGCTGACCCTAAAGCGAGTCTCCTGAACTTACAAATGTTCCTTAATGTTTTCACATGTGCAATCCCCCAGATCCAGTTGCAATGCCAATGCACTGGGTGTTCAGTCCACAGGATCAAAGACTGAGACAGTCACAAGTGTGTGATAAATGACAGAGTGTCAAAACTGTTTACACTGCTTCAGGCTGAACTTTTAAGTTATTTAGATATGTAAACATGCAGGGGAAGACCAAAAAAAAATTTTGAAAGTCTTTCTCTTGTTTAGAAACAAGAACACAAGATTTTAAAGTCCAAGACTGCAAAAGGACAGAAATGTGTAAAGTGAAATTTAGGTAAGTACCAATCTTACAACCTGATGATCTGCTGCTGGTCTGAAGAAACTCTAGCAGATTTTCCCAACACAGAGAATTTAAGGTACATCCTGCACAGTAGGTTTAGTCAGTTTTCTGATGTAGGTGTGATTTTGCTTGGACTCACTGAACTATCCCAGGACTAGAGAAAAGTGGCAAACATGATTTCCCCACTGAGTTAAAGGGGGAAAAGTGAATCAACTGAGGGAAAAAAAGAAATTCTTGATGGAATCCTTTGGGTTACTTTATAAAAGAATAACTATCTCATCAAATTTGCCTTAGGACCTGTGTGAAAATATAAGCCTTCACTTAGAAGAGACAAGTCTCCTGTTCCTAACTCCAGGATTTTTTAGCAGATTAAAATCATGATTCCCATCCTTTGGTATTTGGCTGAGTGAGCCAGAACAAGGTTTTTCTACCTGCCTGAGAGGAAGGGCACATGCCATCACTCTGCCTGTGTCACTGCCCTGCCTGGGACGTGATGGGATTTTGCACCCAGTCCCCAGGTGGGAGCTGTGAGGAT
>VXAX01004307.1:8842-117974 GCA_013399835.1 Leptocoma aspasia | reverse complement strand
GTGGAGAAGTTAAAAGGTTTTTTTGCCCCTTCGGGATTTTTTTTTTTTTTAATATTTCTTTCACCTCCCTTCTTCCAGCTTTATGAGAGGGCCAAGCCAAGAGCTTTGTACCCAGCAGTAGGAGTGTAATTACAGCAAGTCTGGGCGAGTGGCTCTCCCCCAGGGCTGTTTCAGAGTTGGGTTTTGCCGTTTCTTTCTTCCCCCGCCCTGCTCCGCGTTACTGTCCGTGTCCCTCCGGCCCCGGGCCCGTGCGGGGCCGCAGCAGCTGCGGGAGCCGCGCCTTGCCCGGAGCCCCGGCCGGGGGGAGGCGAGCCGGGGCGGAACGGAGCNGCAGCTCCCGCAGCTCCTGCATCTCCTGCAGCTCCCGCATCTCCCGGCTCCTGCAGCTCCCGCAGCTCCTGCATCTCCTGCAGCTCCCGCATCTCCCGGCTCCTGCAGCTCCCGCAGCTCCTGCATCTCCTGCAGCTCCCGCATCTCCCGGCTCCTGCAGCTCCCGCAGCTCCTGCATCTCCTGCAGCTCCCGCATCTCCCGGCTCCTGCAGCTCCCGCAGCTCCTGCATCTCCTGCAGCTCCCGCATCTCCCGGCTCCTGCAGCTCCCGCAGCTCCTGCATCTCCTGCAGCTCCCGCATCTCCCGGCTCCTGCAGCTCCCGCAGCTCCTGCATCTCCTGCAGCTCCCGCATCTCCCGGCTCCTGCAGCTCCCGCAGCTCCTGCATCTCCCGGCCCCCGCATCTCTTGCAGCTCCCGCATCTCCCAGCTCCCACAGCTCCTGCATCTCCCGGCCCCCGCATCTCCTGGCCCTCGCATCTCCCGCATCTCCTGCAGCTCCCGCAGCTCCCGATCTCCGCATCTCCCGCATCTCCCATTTCCCGGCTCCCGCATCTCCCATCTCCCAGCCCCTGCAGCTCCCAGCTCCCATCTCCCGGCCCCCGCATCCCTCCCTCTGATATTCCCCTGTGCGAGTTTCCATTTCCCTGTGCCTTTCCGTCTCATCTGGAAGCTGGATTTGTCTCGGAATAACCTGGGTGCAACTCCAGATTGGTTCTGCTGGGAGAGCCGTGATCATCAAAGTCCCTTAATTCTCAATTAGTCTGTCCACCCAAGGCTTTAAAATTGGTTAGATAAAGCGCATTAGAAGTTAAATCTGAATTAACCTTTCCTTGCACAGGCGACCCCTGGGAACCCCAGTGGCAGCAAAGCTGGTTCCTGTTGGGGCAGCCCCTTCCTGGGCCAAAGTGGGAGCATTTGGACATTTCCTGGGCCAAAGTGGGAACATTTTTAACATTTCCTGCACCAAAGTGGGAACATTTGGGTTCATTCCTCTTGCAGGACACCTGGCACAGCAGGGCTGCTCCTCTTCCCATGGCTCAGCCCTGCTGTGAGCTGACCCTGGCACAGGGTGCCAGGGTATTTTTAGAGAAGATAAGAGTGGTGGCAGGAGAGAGGTCTCCATTCTGAGGCACTTGGACTCTTTAATTATGTTTTTGGTCTAGAAAATTACATGGTTGCTAGAGCATAAGTAGAGAAGACAGGGAAGGTAATTGCACCTCTGGGTGCAGATGAGCTGGTAGCAGGCAGAGGCCGTGTGGAGTCAGGATCAGTGGGAAGAGGTGCAGGAGAGGGAGAAATGGGCTCCTTGGAGCTGCTGGATGTTGCCCCAGCGTTGTTCCTGACACCCCGTCCTCTCCATGGTGCTTATGGGGGACCCACAGCCCCATAAAGGTGGGGACCAGTCCTGTGAGTCACCCCCTGCCATTGATCCCTGCATTTTGGGGGTAAACCCACCCTTGGGCCCTCCCTGTGAAGTCCACAAAAATCGTGGTCACGATCTGCCCCTGCCAGAATTACCTTTTACCCACTTGGAGCTGATTCCAGCACAATTGCTGACTTGGCTTTATTAGTTTCTTCATTATCTTTGGAGTCCTGCCAGATGTCCTTGTGGCCTGTAAATTCTGCATTCTTTGCATCCATTATCAGTGGTACATCCTTCTTTCCAAGCTTTGTTAACCTCCCTCTGGGTCTGAGATCATGAGGAGCATGTCCAGCCCTAAACTTTAACAAGGCAATTCTACCAACAAGTAATTTGTTTTTCTAACGCCTGGATATCACTTAGAGCTTGTTTGCTACTCTGCTTCATGGATTAAATCTCCCTTTTTGTTGATTAGGCTTCAAAGTATACAAAGACCAAACATCAAAGAGGTTTCTTACTTAAGAATATTTGACATATTCCACATTTTGCAACACCTGGGCCAATCCAGGTTTTCTGGAGATGGTGGAGATGTGCCCTTGCCTCTGGCTGGGGTGTGCCCTGACCTGCACTTGGCTCCACGGGGAGGAAGGAGATTTAAAAAGTACCTTCCACCTTGCTCATGAGTGGGGAAACCTGCAAGGACACCCTCAGTTTTCTCTGCATTTCCTTTTCCTTCAGAGCAGCCTTGATTTCCAGCTGTAATCCAGAAGTGCACGATGTAGGATATGGACCTCAACGTGCATGCCTTGCCTCTGTGTGCTGCCCCAAATGATGTTCTTCTTCTGCAGCAGAAAGGGTGAAGCAGGACTTTTCAGTGCCTTATTTTAATACAGACGAGCTGAATATTTGGGGTGAGCTTTTCTTTTAAAGCATTTAATTTAAAAACCCCCGAAGCTCTGTGTGGGCAATTTCCTGTGTCCCCACATTTTCTGGTTCCCTGTGACAGCACAAGGAGGTTCCTCCAGGTGGAACCTCATTTTTCAAGCACTTCCCACCCTATCCCTGGAGCCCTGATGTTCTTGGGATCTGCAGCCTGTATTTGGGGCGAGTCCAGCAAACTCTTTGCTTGAGAGGGAAATCAAAGGTCTTGATGATGGGAGGAAGCCTGACAGCTGGGGCTGGGAGATAGGAGAGGGACTCTGGAGAAAACAACTGGGATTGGATAAGGAAATTTGGGCTTCAAATCCATCTCCAGCTGCAGTTTGTGGAGCAGTTTTGCAGAGCCTTCCCCCAGCCTCCCTCCTCTGGTTTAACCCTCCACATGGCTGAGCGCTGGGGATGTGTGACCTCCCCCTCCTCCTCCTCCCCCACGGTTCCCAGTATAAACACACGGAGCAAAGCCGCCAGCTCTGTTTATTGAACACAAATAGAAGATAAAATAGTGGAAAACTAATTTTTTCATGCTCATTGGTGGGAAAGATTAAAATTATGCAAATCCTCGGCAGCGAGCTTGGTGCAGAGATAAGGGGATGTTCAAGTCAGCTGGCTGCCTGCTAATTCACTCATTGAAAACGAAATGAGCAGGAAAGCTGCGAGCGGCGTCACCGGCCCCTCACGGCGCTGGGCTTTCTGTGCTGGGAGGAAGCTGAACAAAGAAAACCCTTTTTCTGGAGGCGTGCAGGATCCATGCTGAGGTGCTCAGCCCGGAATCACGTGTCTGCCTGGGGAGCTCTGGGATGCAGCACCTCCACCTTGGCCAGGATGTATCTCCAGCCGGTGTGCAGTGACCTGAAATCCCCTGGCGTGGTGGTTCTGGGGCTGAATCAGGGGAAATCTGCCACCTTGATCCCTCAGTTGGGTTCCATAAGCACAGCAAGGCTGGGAATTGAGTGGGAAACCCCCAGATATGAGCGATGCTGCTCTTGGTGCTTCCTGCTGCACCAGTGTGGCTCGGGGGGCTGCAGGAGGGGTCAGCAGGACGTTCACTAACGCAGCTCAGAGGGTTCTGCAAGGCAGGGGAAGGGCAGGTCCCTGGGTCTGGGCCTCCCCCCACCATCCCAGTGCTGCCATGGAGGAACCAGTGCCCATCTCTCCCACCCAGCTCCCCCAGACACGCCTGCTTTGTAGTGGGAACCGAGCCTTGAAATTCCCCGCATGGGCACGTTAATTAATTTTTGCAAAGTAGCAGTGCTGTGGGGGTTTTCTCGGGATGAAAGGCCCGTGTGTGTGTCTGGGGAGGATCAGGGTATGTGCAGATGTGTTTGTGGTCAGGAAGAAGCGAGTGGAGCAGCATCCCTTCGCCCTCTGACTCTGGGTCTGACTCAGCCCTGAGCTTTGGCTCGAGGGAACCTAACTCCTTCAGACCAAACTGAGCCTCTAGTGCTGGAGAGAATTAAGTGGCCACCCCAGGAGAGGTATTAGGGCGAAGAGGAGGGTTTTTTGCTCACTGTGCTGCTCCCTTTGCCCAGCACAGGCTCCTCAGGCCTTTTTGCATTTCTTTCTTGGGATCTCTCAAGATGCTCCAGGCACAGGGGAGACCAAAAACCTCCACAAACCAAAACCTTGCAAAGCAGCTGAATGGAGCTTTTCCATTACTGCCGGCCATGCAAAGGCACCCAGGAAACGGTGACGACTGCTCATTGTGCTGGGAGAGGGACCCGGTGCCAGCGAGTGTTTTTGGAAGGGTTTGTCTCACTTCCTGTCAAATCAATATTTATTCACAAATCTATTTGTTTGCTTTTGTCATTGAAAACTCTTGTGGGGTTTTTTTGTGTGTGTGCGCGTTGTTTTGTTCCCCTTGTGTATTTTTGGCTGCACGGTGCTGGCGAGAGGGGCTGCCACAGCCTTCCCTGGCTCCAGTCGTTCCAGCTGCTTCTCCTAACCCTGGTTTTGAGGCTCTTTTGTGAGGTGGGACCTGCCTGGCAGCTCTCCTCTGCCTGGGCACGGCTTCCTCCCCGCTCCCCCCACGTGCCCTTGGGCTGGAGGTGGTGATGGATAGGAAGGGGTTGCCCTCAGTGAGCGTGAGCAGTGCTTTTCCATCGCTGTGTTATGGATCACGCTGGAACAGGGCTGTGGAAGAGATCAGCTAACCCCCAAAATCATAGGATCACAGAGTGGTTTGGCTTGGCAGGACCTTAAAGCCCATCCCACCCCACCCCTGCCATGGGCAGGGACACCTTCCACTATCCCAGGGTGCTCCAAGCCCTGTTCAGCCTGGCCTTGGGCACTTCCAAGGATGAGGCAGCCACGGCTTTGCTCCTGCTGGAGTTTCACCATGCCCACCAACCTTCCCCCTCATTTCTGTTTTACTGTGAGTGAAACAAATAATGGCTGGAGCTTCACCCTCCTTTAGCTGCTCTCCCTCTTCTGTCCTCCTCCATCCCCTGACTCATTCCTGGTGCCCGAGCCCATCCTCTGCTGTTTGTTCCCTCCCTGCCTGTTCTCTCAGCTCCTCCCTGGGTCACTGGTGCTGCCGTGGTGCTCAGCATGTGGACAGGGGTGGGGATGCAGCCCCTCTGCCTCCCTGCCAGGTTCAGGCTGCTGGCCCAGCCCTTTGCACCTGCCCAGAGCTGCAGGTGGAGTAAAACAGGGATTTTTAAAGGGCTTGCAATGCTCCAGGGTGTGGGGAGAGCTTTGCCTCCTCCTGGGTTTGTCTGCTGAGCCCCATAGCTGGAATATTATTTATCTGCCCCCAGCCAAATCACGCAAAGCTAAATTGAGCTGTGGCAGGCGAAAGTGTGAAGCGTATTATTAGGAACAGGGAGCTCTTGTTCCACAGCTGCTGCTGCTGCTGCCGTTGGTAATTAATGTTTGAGGAATTGCAGATCTTCATTAGGAGAACAATTAGATTAACGAGAGAACTCGAGCCGAGGCTGTAGTGGGAAAGGGCTGGGGGGAGGCTTTAAAAACAAAATAAAATCCCTCCCTGGCACCCTGCCTCACTGCTCCAGAGACGTGCTGATGCTCTTGGAGGCACTGGGAGGAGACTGGTCTGTGACAGGCACTCACAGAGCGTGTGGGGACTTCATTACAGGGAGGAAAGAAGCCATCCTTGATTGTCATAAATATTTCAGGCAGCCCAGCACCCATCGCTCGGCCACAGCCCAGGGTTATTAGCAGAGAGAGCTTTGGGCAGAGGCTGCTTGGGGCTCTGCAAGGTCCTGGGCTTGCATCATTAAAAGCTTTAATTGGTGTCCTTGTTGCTGCAATCACTGACCCCTTCCAGGCAAGAGCACCCTGGCCACGAGGTATCACCTGCAGGGCCTGGGCTTAATTCAGGCCAATAAACAGCCCCCAAGTTGAGGGATTTAAGATGCTTCTTAATAATATTCTTTCAGCAGGAGTTGTTTGGGGCTCCCCCCACCCCCATTCCCTGTGCCCTGCCCCCGTGCTGGGTCCATCCATGAACCTGCAGCAGCTTTGCCCTCACACAAGTGAGGTGCTCACAGCTGGCTGATGAGCAGGATGCAGCAGGAATTCACTCAGGATAAATGAACCGTTTAGAGAGGTTGTAAAATCACAGAAAGTAACGACAGAAGGGAGGTTGGAAGGTCAATTAGTCCCTCTCTCTGGCCCAAGGCAGCACGGTGCGTTTGGAAGTCATTGGAGGCAGATGCATGCCTGGCCTTCCTAAAAACCTGCAGTGCTGGTGTTCCCATCCCCGGGCTGTTCCTGCATCCCTGGCTGTGGCCCCACTGCTGCCTCAGCCCCACACAGCCTCTCCCATGGGGCACCAGCAATGTCCTCCCACGGGCAGATGCTCCAAGCGCCCCTCAGGAGCAGCCACAGCGTGCCCAGCTCCTGGTGGAAGGGATGGGCTGGAGGCTTTCCATCTCTTCTGGCTTCAGGAAATTTTACCACAGGAAACTCTGGCTCTCCAGCAAGGTGGGAACCCCTGAGTGCTGCCAACAGGTCTGAGCTGGGATGGTTCCACCTTCTGGTGGAAGTGTCCCTGCCCATGGCAGAGGATGGGAACAAGAGGATCTTTAGGGTCCCTTCCAACCCAAACCACTCTGGGATTCTGAAGGAGAGGCTGTGGGTCAGCTCCCAAAAGTAGACAGGGTTGGGTACAGCGTGTTATAAATCCCAAAGGTGCTGGGGGGCTCAGCTCCCACATCTTTCTCCGCAGCCCCAGGAGAAAGCTGGGAGTTTTGCCTTTCAGGGGACAGCAGATTTCTCCCTTCAGTAATTGATGGGGACAAAAAAGTTGCATTTCCTGGCGACTCCAGATGGTGCAGTGACAATAAAGCCATTTTCTGCAATATGGTGGCTCCTGCGTGCCCAAGGAGAGATTTGTTGTTGGACTGGTTCCTGCTTGGCTCCGTGCCCCTGAGGACGGACGAGTCACTCCCCAGCCCTGGCTGAGGGTCGGGGCCCTGGGAAGCTCCTGCAGCCGTGATGAGCCAGAGGGAAAGAATCTGCTGCTGTGAGGCAGTGCCCTGCTGGAGGTGGAGGACACACAGCACCCTCCTCCCTGGCCAGGCACAGCCTGTGGATGGTCCTCACCTGCCCAGGAAATATTATTGCATGTTTAATTCATGGCACTGCAAAACCATCGCTGGGAACGCTCAGCCAGCCTCCTCCTGCCTGATCCTTCTGATGATTGACTGCTGCAAAGACACCGAGATGATCTCAGCAGCTTGTCAGAAAAAGCCCTTCTGTTGGTTTAAAGTAAAATACAAAGTGACGTGCCGAGCAGGTGGAGGCTTTTTGAATGCTGGGTAATGGGAAGGTTCTCCCATGGTGCTCCCACAAGCTCCTTTCCTACAGCCTGCTCCAGCAGGGATGTTACCAATCTCTAAATGCTTATAAATGTTTTAAGGCCGCTCTGATCATGCCTGGTGTGCCTGGGCTGTGCATGGGCTGCTGTATCCCAGCCAGTGCAAGCAGCCACCTCTGAACCGGCCTCTGCAGCTGCTCAGAGCAGAACAGGAGGAATACCAGATCCAGTAAAAGCAAACTAGCTGGGTGAGATCAGGCTGTCAGGCAGGAGCTGGAGTACTGTGAGGATGGTGTTACTCCCAGTTTCTGCCTGATTAGCAGCCTCTTAATTTTGCGTCTTGTCTGGAAGATGGAAATGGCAGCAGAGCCCTGCCTGGCTGAGCTGCTGGGCTTGAAATTGCCCCTGGCTTGTGCCATCTGAGGGTTGCTGCAGGTTGGTGTGGTTTGTGGGGCTTCAGTCAATGCGTGAGGGTGATTTCTGGAGGCACCTGCTGCAGCTGGGGCTCTCTGCAAGGATGTGACAAGAGCCAGAGGCTTCCCCGGACAGACAGCCCAGAATTAAATCAGAGGGAAAGCAAGCACGGAGCGTGGACGTGGCTTCCTGACCCCACTGCTGACCTTGAGCAGTGCAGCCTAAGACTCTGTCCAGTCTGTTCTGGTGTCTACTGGTCTGCAGGGCTCCACCAGCCCAAGCAGTGACCCAGCATCCTCCCAGCTTAGCTCTTAAATTCAGATGAGATCACGACAGCAAGTGATGGATGGGTTTTTTCTTTCTTTCCTTCTTTCTTAATCTCCCCTGGCTGGTGGGTCTGAGACACAGGATTCCTGCCAGAGCAAGGGAAGGGATTTGCTCATCTTCTGTCTTGCAAGCTCGAAACCAAATCCTCTTTATGGAATTTAACCCCCTGTGTTGGCTGGCAGGGCTGGAGCGCCTGGCACATGGAGAGGGAATGAATGCTGAAGGAGAAGGCAGGGTGAGCTCCAGAGGGGAGGCCCAGGAAGGACATCTCAGTGCCCAAGGGGTGCACTCTGAGTGGGGCCTGATGGCAGCACTCTTGGTCCTGGGGTGGACAGAAGGCAGCTGGGCCTGTGGCTGTGGGAGCCACCTTGCCCCGCGTCCTCCCGAGCAGGCAACACTCAGGGAAGACATTGCCTAATAACCTTGATTAGCTTTCCTTGCTGGTCACTAATCAGCAAGATGCAAGCCGTGGTGATGAAGCAGGGACAAAGAAAGACAAGCCTCTTTATCCTTCTTACCGCGGCTCAGCAGCCCGGCCTCGCCCGCAGGAGGATTTGCTGCGTGGCTCTGGGGCTGCCACTCGCCCTCCCAGCTCCTCTGTCCCCTCCTCACTGGAGCAGAGCTCTGCCTCTTCCCTGGGGCGTGAGGGGAGCAAACAGCTCATCAGCTGCGCTGTTGCCACAACGATTTTCATTTACCATCAGATAGCAATTAGGAGGAACTTCGCGTGCTTGCTTCGCTACTTTTATTTCCTGTCATTTGTTTGTCACTGATGGGCAGAGTGCTGTGCCCAGGGACTGCAGCAATCCCATGGCATCTCCCGGCCTGGTGCCCAGGGATGTGCAGACCAGAGTGGCCATAAGGTCTACAGGCCGTAAAAAGGAAATTTATTTCTTGTTTTGTTGTTGTTTCCCAAGGCTCTTGGCTTGGCAGGGTGTGGGCTGGAATTCGTGAGAAAGGAGGGACAGTCCCTCAGGTGTGGGGGACCCTAAAGATGATAAGCAGGGGTTAATTTTTCCTCTGTCTTAGTGTAAATCCAGACCAACTTCCATCCCCCATGGAAGCCTCTCTGGGTTCAGTGGGCCGGGAAGGGAGCAGGGTCCTTGCCTGTGGCTGGTTAAAGTCTTCCAGCTTGTTGTGTTCAGAGGGAGTTTTGTATTTTGGTTTTGGTGTGAGGTGTGTGCCTGCATGTAGCTTGGGGATTTTTTGGGGGTTATTTCACTCATAACCCGTATTGCTGTTTCTAGCTGGGAATCAAAATGAGCTGTGCAAAACCTGGATGAAGCTGGGGCTGTTAGTGCTCCCCTGCCCGGGGCGATGCCCTGCTGGGAGCAGCAGGACGGTGCTCCTGCCACCCCACTTTCCAGGTGCCCCTGCCACCCCCTTGCCCAGGTGGCAGTGCCCAGGTGGCCCTGCCCAGGTGGCCCTGCCCAGGTGGCAGTGCCCAGGTGGCAGTGCCCAGGTGGCCGTGCCCAGGTGGCCGTGCCCAGGTGGCCCTGCCCAGGTGGCCGTGCCCAGGTGGCTCTGCCCAGGTGGCAGTGCCCAGGTGGCCCGAGGCCGCCCGGGTGTGCTCGGGGGAGGAGCAGGCGCTGATGGAGACAACAAAAGGAGGCGATCAATGAGCGATCGATGGGCGATCCCGGTAATGAGAAGGTCGTTCTTGGCGGGGGCTGGTGACATCCTACACCCGTCCAGCACTCACAGCCGGAACTGATAAAGCACCCTCGTGTTCCTAATTAGCTTTCTTGAATGCTTTTTCTTCTTTTCGATTTTTCATGGTTTTTTTTTTTCCCTTCTGCCTGGGCTGCGGGCCGGTGGAAGATGCTCTGCTTGGGCACCAGCAGTAGGGGAGCAGGTTGCCACACTGGGCTGTGGGGCAGGGACTGGCTTCCCGTGCTCCTGGCCTGGCTGCTGGGGCTGGGAACCCACTGCTTGTCCTCAGAGGATGGTTTGCACAAGACTTTTTGGGAAGAACCACCATGGCCTGCCCGGGGAGGTGCTGGAGTCACCATCCCTGGGTGTGTTTAACCAAAGCCTGGATGTGGCACTGCGTGCCAGGGTTTGGGTGAGGTGCTGGGGCTGGGCTGGACTTGGTGATCTTGAAGGTCTCTTCCAACCCAGTGATTCTGTGAATTTTTTGAGAAACCAGTGGAAGTTCTCCTCAGAGGGCTGCAGAAGGCCTGGGGAGCTGGAGGAAGGCCAGGCAGGTGTCTCCAGCAGGTGAGCTCCCATGGGTGAGGAGCAGCAGTGCCAGCCCCAGGAGTGGGCTTTGCCCCCTGCTTGCACGGGGGCTTTGGGGTGGAGGAGGGGGCTGTCACTGCCTCCTGCTGAACACAAAGGGAGTCCCTGTGCAGACCTGCCAGAGCGGTTTGGAGGCTGGAGAAGGTCACAAGATGCGGCAGCATCCAAATTTCTGTGTGAAGGGAGCAGAAAGCCAAAGCTGGAGGGATTAGCCTGGTCAGAGGGACTGATGCCATCTGGATGGGCTGTTCCTGGTACAGGTCATCTTCATGCCATGCTGCAAGCCAGGAAAGCAGCAGTTCCTCATTGTTTTCTCATATGTTCCTAGTTGGACACGCACAGATGTGAGGCCAGGCAGTCTTTCCTCCCCAGGAATGTGGAGCTGATCTGAACCTGCATTTGATCTCAGAAAAAGGCTTTTCCTTAGCTTGGATTCCAGACATGAGAAAGGCTGTTGAACTTTTGTTGCTGTGGGCAGCAAAAGCAGCTGGTCAGTTGGGCTCTTCGATGAGTTTTTGTCCTTTTTGTCTTTTTTCCCTGTGCTGTGTGCAGTAACCCAGTGTCACCCATCGGCCCAGGCCCCAGGCTTGGGGTGCAGGTGCTTTGGGAGGGGGATGTTGGTGGTTTCAGCACTGATTTGTGTCAGAGGATGGTGTTGGTGGCCCTGGCTGAGCTGGGGATGCTGCAGGACGTGGCTGGCTGTTATTTACCCAGCACTGCATGGAGACGAGATGTGCCCCAAGGAGCTCCCAGTCTGTCAGGCAGCTAAGCTGGGGCTAATGATGAATGACTTCCTAAATAAATAAATAAAGCTCAGAGGCAGGGAAAAAGAAACGTGAAGCATTACCCTGAACCACAAGGCAATTTAGTTGACGACTTGTGATGCCGTGGCTTGCTGGGAAATGCTGAAGGGAGGGGAGTGCTGGTGTGGGAGCGAGGGGAAGGGGATGGGGAGTGTGCTCCTGGTCAGATCCTTCCCTTTGTGCATCCTGGGGAGAGCCCAGCCCTGCAGAGGAGAAGCCACATCTCCTGCTCCGCGCTGGCCCAGGAGGATGCTCCTGGGGTTTCTGGCTGTTCTGGTGTTGCCTCCTCCTCAATTTTCAGCAGGGGGTTCCTTTGGGGTCCTCGCTGGGCTTGGCCCATCCAGGGCACGGATGGGCTCCCTCAGCAGGGTGCAGCCAAGCCAGGGGAGCTGTGCTTCCTCCTCCTCCTCCTCCTCCTCGCGATCCCTGCGGGCTGTGGCGCTGCCCCTGTGCCCTGTCCGTGCTGGGCTGCACCTGCTGAACGCTCCTGACACATCCCTGCCTGTCACAGCTGTCACTGCGGGGGAAATTAATTCCTGCTGACGATCCCAACCCCACCCGGAGCTCTCCCTCTCCTTTCTCCTGCAGTGACCACAGCTTAACCCTCGCCGTGCCATCGCACCCCCGGGCAGGGAGCAGCGTCTCGTGGAACACCCCATGGCTGTGCCCCAAAATGCCCCTTGTGCCCATTGCCTGGGGATGCTGCTGGGCACTTCACACACGTGGGAGGACCAGAAATGCCACAGGGGAAAAAAAGAGAGACAGAGAGAGAGGCTGTGTGTGTGTGTGTGTGTGTACGTGCAGACACAGCGAGCTGTCTTAGTGTGCAGTTTCCTCTGGTTTCCCACATTGTAAAAAGGGATAATACTGTCATATTAAAGCACTTGGAGATCTGGGGATGAAAAGCAGTGAATAGGACCGAGACAGTCCTGATCAAAGCTCTTTTTTTTTCTCCATCTGTGTTTGTTTCCCCATGGAAGATAATACTCTGCCTCTTTCTTGTAAATATTTTTTTAAGATCTAAGTAACTCCATGGTAGATAAATAGCCATGCTTCACTCTGAAGGATCTCTGCTGCCTGCTCTAATTGTGTTTGCCAAACCCCTGGCCTGCCTTCGGGAGTGGCTTGGGGAGCTGCATTGGAGCCCAGAGGAGAAACTGTGTCCAGCAGCTTTGGGGTGGAAGGCACTGGCTTGGAAATGCTCCATCACCTCCTTCTTTTTGGGTAGGATCAGGCATCTTTTGAGATCTGCACAGCTGGTGGAGCTTGACACCTAAAGCAAGCTGAGTGTGGCTGCCCCAGCCCTGGAGGTGTTCCAGGCCAGGCTGGATGGGGCCCTGGGTGCCTGACCCGGTGAGTGCATCCCTGCCTGTGGCATGAGGGGATCTCTGAGGTCCTTTCCAGCCCAAACCATCCTGTCATTCCATGCTGTGGGCTGTGCAGGGCTCCAGAGCCAGCTCTGCACGTGGGCATTTCCTTGTTGCCCAGCACCAACGGGGAAGGTGCCCGGGTGGGCTCCTGGGCCAGCTCCCTGGGCCAGCCCTGGTTTGCCAAGGACAGGGAGTTGGAGAGGAGCAAGCTGGAACTGTGGGGTAGTGAATTCAAATTTCATCTCTGCCCTCCCCAGGGGAGGTGACAAATGAGCTGGTGGTTGTGCTAAAAGCTTTTCTTTCTCTCTTTAAAGAGGTTGCTGGGAGGAAATGAAGTGACCCACTGACCTCTGTTAATACGCAGCACAAACTGAGCTGGTGCTGCTGGAAGGAAGAGCCCTCAGTGCAGCCCTCTGCCTGCAAGGTGTTTGCTTCCATTGATGTGTCTAATGGGAGCAATTCTCCCACAGCAGCTGCTGAAAATGAAGATATTTAATCATCTCCTAGATACGAGTGGAACTTTTTGCAGAGAATTTCTTTAAAATCGCCCTTCTCCTTTTCACAGGCCGGTGAAACAGAAAAGAAGCCCAAGTGCTTTTTTTTTCCTTTGTGATTTATTTTTCCAAGTTGTCATATTGTAATGAATCTGAAATGAATGCCTGGTTCCTCCCTCCTGGATTTTTTTCAAATGCAGAGCAAATGTTTCAATTACCAGCTCCGTGGGGGCTAAGAACAAGTAACATATGGCAAAATGTTGCCCAGAGAGGTTGTGGATGGCCCATCCCTGGGGGTGTTCAAGGCCATGCTGGACAGGTAGCCTGGTCTAGAGGAAGGTGTCCCTGTCATTGACAGCTTGGAACAACATCATCTTTAAGGTCCCTTGCAACCCAAAGCATTCTGTGTTTCTGGGGAAATCCTGGCACAGTTTGTCACTGTGCAGACACTGGCTTGTGGCAGCACATCCCTCTTTAAGCAGTGAGGGCCAAGGTAGCCAAACCCCTCCTCCTGTATCCCCTCGATCCCCAAAGGAGCTTAAGGGAGTTAGGTGTCCAGCACCCTCTGAAATGGGAGTTGCTGGGGGAAAATCTTCAAAAGCATCTTAGCAGCTTAGGTTAAGTCCCTTTGACTCCCAGGGGAACTTAAGCTCTTAAGAAATGTAGGTGCTTCAGAGCATTTCACCCTCTGTGCCTCGCTCCCCTGGGTCCCTGGCTCGGTCTCTGCTACAGGAGCTGCACTGGGAAGCAAACACTTCTCAGTTTTATTCTTTTCAATAATGCTCTCCAAGACCCCGTGCTCGGTGCTTACAAGCTGCACACATGGCCTTGCTTAGAACTGGAGATTAGGCAGCACACAGGAATGAATGTCTTACAGGAGCTCTTTTACTGTAAGAATTAATCTTATTCCTGAAATGTGACCGTATCTAGCACAAATCTGACCCCACTGGGGGCCAGGGCTTCACTTAATTGCATTCTTTAGCAAGGATTGAGGTCTATTAGGTGGTTTGCTTGTGTTGCAGGGGATCCTGTGCCAGAGAATTTAGTGAGGGTTTGCAGGTCCGTGGAGCAGCACGGGAAGAGTGCCATTATGTTGGCTTGGCTGGTGCCAGGAGCTTGGCTGGGTGCTCAGAGACAGGCAGGGGTGAGCAAACCTGCTCCAGAGAGCACAGACAAGGTAAGCTGTGCCCAGAGGAGGGGAGAGGATGGGTGACAGAGCCCTTGGGATTTGAGCTTTCATCAGAACAATTCCCACTGGATTTCAGCCTCCTTGTGTGGCAGCTGGGTTCCACCAGGGCGTGTTCTGCACTGGAGGCAAGAATGGTGCAGGGGATGAGTCTGTTCCTATTGCCAGAGCAAACTCTGCCCCAGCCTGTCCTCCACATCCTCGGGGGAGCCAGGTGGGTGCACATCCTGCTGTCCTGAAAATCCCTTATCCAGAGGGGGGGACAGCAGTGATGTACCTGCTCTGAGGGATGAGTTGCTGGATTGAAGCTGACATGTCCTAATATCTCTGCCAGCACTTTCTGTCTGCATCAAGGGCTCGGGAAGCACATTAGCACCGGAGTGGAAGTGTCACCCTCTGGCATCTCCTCCTCTAATCTTGGAGCTGTTGCTGTATCCCCTTTACCAGACCTTCTCCATCGGAGCCCATTACGTGGCAGGAAAAGCCAAGCTGGGTGTGGGAGAGCGGCGCTGTGCTGGCTCCTCTCCCTGGAGGAGGCAGAACATCTCCCTGACATTCAGTTTTCCCTGCCTTCAGCTCCATCCTGGGGGGACTCTGGGGACGTACTGCAGGCTCTTGGCTGCTCTCAGCTCTGGAAGATCACTGGTGCCGTGTTTGGGGAGCGCACGAGGCTCAAGGAGATGTTTGGTGGCATTTTTGGCACTGGCGGGGGTGGATATACTGCTCTGATAAAGAAAAAGAAGAGTTTCTGAAATGGTGGCTGAGCCAGCGTGGTTTGTGGGATTTTATTTTAATGTAGGCACCTAAAATAGTTGGGTGGATTCTTGCTCTCTGCAAGGCCAGCCTTGCTGGTGGGAACGGGGAGCGGCGTGACTGAAGGAGGAAGAAGGGAGAGCCAGGGAGCTGCAACACGGCTCCATTTGCTGTGCTGGCACCGATGCCACAGCCCCAGTTTAATTAACAGTTCCCATCACAGCTATTCACGATGTTCCCACTCTCTGCTGGCCCCTGACAGCAACAAAAGAAACCCCAACGTGTTGTTCTGTGCCCTGCTACCCTGCGAACCCCGTGCTAGGGCTGGCTGGAGCCTCTCTGTGTTTCTCTAAGTGTGTCTAGAACAAACATTTGAAGAGATTCCCAGTGATAGGTTCAGATTTTTTTCTCTTTTTTGTTTCAGTATTTATGCTCGTTTTTCATGAGCCGGCACTGAGGCACGGTGGATCTGGGCTAGCACAGAGCACACAGCAGAGGCTCTGTAATCCTCAAAGTGCAAGTCCAAAGCTTCTCTCTGAAAAGTTGTTCTTTAGGGCTGAGTACGTATGGGGACTTCTTGTTTATCCTGGCTTTTCTTTTAATTCTGCACAGTTCAGCCTTGCAGAGTTAATGGGACAGAAAAAGATTAAAATGCCCCTTCTCACTGCCTGTCCCGACGGTCTCCCACCCTGATGTGTGTCAGAAAGCTTAAACAGCCTCACTATCCCCTTAGTCCTTTCAAAGCCTTTGATCATTGTACAATATCTCCTACCTGGCTTTCCTCCAAAAGGTGATAAACCCTGGGTTTGATTTCTAATTGGAGTAACGATAGCGGGAAGGGATCTGTCAGATCTGAGAGCATCCTTCCACAGCTCTGGCCCATTATCCCCGTGCTCAGTGTCTGCCTGATGGGAAACCTCTGAGCTGCCAACCCTACCATGAGGTTGTGGCTGCAGCTTTCACTCTATTTTCAGCCCTTCTGGGGCAAATCTCACCTCTGTAAGTGAGGGAAGCAGTATTGACACACAGGACTGGGGTGGTGGCTAAGAATACAGCTGCCTTAATGCCATTCCAGCTTTGCACAGGGATCAGGATAAAGCTGTAAGCAGGGAGCTCTGTTTGGAGCCAGGAGGTGTCTCCATGGAAATGTGCTGGCAGGGTGAGGGGAGCAGGCTGGTGCTGCCACAGCCCTGCTGATCTGCTGGTTCTGTCCTGCTGCCACGTTCTGCCACAGCCAGGGCAGAACTGGTCAGGAGAAAATCTCTCCCTCCTCCTGTGGAGGCTGTGTTTGCTTGATCCATCAGGATCAGCTGTGGCACCCCCTGCTCCAGGTGTTCTCTCTTGCAGTTTTGTGTAGCTCAGTAACACAGTTCCTCTGTGTGGTGCAAGTGGGGAAACTGAGGCACCGAGTAGGGTAGAGGCTCTCAGACGTGCAGAGCAGCTGCTGCAACCCCAGCCTTGCTGGAGCCTTTGCAGTGTGTGTTTCCTGTGCAAAAGGGGCTCTGGGACACCCACAGTGACACCTGGCTGGGGGTCAGGGCTGCTGTGTTGGGGCAATCACAGCCTGCCTGGCCAGGAGGGTCCTTCCCTGAGCCACACAGATCCTCAGCAGACAAAAGGGGACCAGTGAAGGCATCTCCTGTTTCATCTGTCCTCATGGGGCGGGAGATTTGTTTCCTTCCTTGCTGGGTTTTTCATGTGTGAGGTTTCAGCTTTGCTTCTTTGCCCTGTGCTTTTGTGGAAAAGTCGCCCTTTCAGGGGGTCCCTGGGCCCTGTGGGGTCAGATCCCTTCACACCTCATTGCCCAGTGCTGCCTCTCTGTGCTGGGCAGGGAGAGAACCCAAAGGGTTGAAATGTTAGATTTCAACGTGGAGCTGGGCTTTGCTCATAGAGCTGGGCTCTGCTCATAGAGCTGGGCTTACCCCGTGGAGCTGGGCTCTGCCCGTGGACCTGGGCTCTGCCCGTGGACCTGGGCTCTGCCCGTGGAGCTGGGCTCTGCTCATAGAGCTGGGCTTTGCTTGTGGAGCTGGGCTCTGCCCGTGGAGCTGGGCTCTGCCCATGGAGCTGGGCTCTGCTCATAGAGCTGGGCTCTGCCCGTGGAGCTGGGCTCTGCTCATAGAGCTGGGCTTACCCCGTGGAGCTGGGCTCTGCTCATAGAACTGGGCTCTGCCCGTGGAGCTGGGCTCTGCCCGTGGAGCTGGGCTCTGCCCATGGAGCTGGGCTCTGCTCATAGAGCTGGGCTTACCCCATGGAGCTGGGCTCTGCCCGTGGAGCTGGGCTCTGCCTGTGGAGCTGGCCCATGGAGCCAGGCGGGTGCTCAGTGCCACCCTGGGGAAGGTGCCCCATGTCCCTGCAGGGACCGTGCACTGCCGTCGCCGCTCGGGCCCTGCCCACCCGCCTGCCCTTCCGAGCTGTCCCTCAGAGCTGTCCCCTGTGCCCACCTGCCCCTCCGAGCTGTCCCTCAGAGCTGTCCCTGTGCCCACCTGCCCCTCAGAGCTGTCCCCTGTGCCCACCTGCCCCTCCGAGCTGTCCCTCAGAGCTGTCCCTGTGCCCCACAGGTGCTGACAAGGCTGGGGAGACGCTGCAGTTCCCGCTGAGCCGGAGCCTTCCCGGCTGGGGCCGAAGGCCTTTGCAGAGGATGAGGATCCTTCCCAGCCCTGGAATGTCTTCGCTGGTCTCCCTCGTGAACGTCCTCTCCGTGCTGCTGATGGACTGCCTCGCTGAAAGTGAGTGACTCTGCTGTCCCCCTGCTCCTTTTTTCACCCTTCTTTTCATGGTTGAAGAAGTGAGGCTCAATAGCTGATCGAGTGTTTCATTTTCCAACATCCTTAACTTCCCCACCAGTGCCTTCCTATTGTTCCCAGCCCCTCCTCGGAGGGCAGCTGGGTCCTCACAGCCTGCTTGGAGTTTCAGGTTGCCCCCAAGGCCGCCAAAGAGCTGGAGAAAAGGGGGGGAGCTGCGTGACAGCTCTTGCCAGAGCCTTCCCCCACCTTCTCCTGGCCCCATCCCCACCCAGCTCGCCCATATTGTCCTCTCCTGCTCCTGCCTTTCAGGATCTGTCAGACTGGTGACCAGTGTCATGTTACTTTCTGGGGCTGGATTCCAAACAGCATTTCAAGAAAGAGTATTATGTTTCTCCTTCCCCTGAGTGAACCAGTTCCAGTTCAGCACAGTTTTTATCTTTGCTGCCTTTCAATTCCTGCTTTAAGAAATGAAAAGGGGAAGGGAAAAAAAAAAAGTGAAAATCTTCAGCGACTTGAATGTAATGTTCCTTTGACATGAAGGCTGATCGCTTGGGATCAGTGGGGAATAGACTTTTCCAAGCTGATTGAATTATGATTTTTTTCCTCCCCAGCAAAGCTGCTTGAAGCTGGTGAGAGGGCTGCTCTGGTCAGCCTAGCCCTTGACAGCTTTTCACGTAATCGCTTCGTTATCGGGGTTTATTATGATGACAGGGATGGAATGGATCCACAACCTTTTGTTGCTGGGGGATGTTTTTGCAACGGTGCTTTCCATCCTCTCTGCAGTAGGGAAGCAGGGATGTATTTGCCCTTGCCCTCCCTCTGAGTTTTGCTGGGTTCATGCTCAATCCCTCTTTGCAGAGAGAAACTCTCACGTGCAGAAAGATAATGTTTTCTTTTCTTCTTTTTCCTTTCACAAGCCTGGCAAGTCAGCTGGGCTCCAGGAGGTTCATGGTAGGGTGAAGTGTTGGCTGTGGGTCAGTCTGCACCTCAGATGGTACCACTGCTGTCCAGACAGACAGACAGACACACAGCTTCAGCCTGAGCTGTCCTGAGTGGCAGCAGCAGTGCAGAGTCTGGCAGGGAACTGCCACGACTGAAAAAAGACTAAAAAATCCTTTTGCCCAAGGATTTATCCAGGGTCCTACTTTGGTGTTGGAGCTGATGCTCTTGCAGGCTCTTCCTGGGCACCCAGAGTTGGTGGGTGCTGCTTTGTGGGCTCAGGGTGGCTTTGTTGGCTTGTGGAAGTGGGCACTGGGAATCTCCATTCCTGGCTCTTTGTGCAGTGGGGTCAGGAGTGGGGAATCAGAGGAAATCTGGAGCCAGGGCTCCATGGTCTTGTTCTTGCCACTGGTAACAACCCCTGGCAAAATCAGTCAGTTTGCAAAGCAAACTGCAGCTCTGCAGGCGTGGGTGGAGAGTTCAGGTGTTCTGCAGCTCTACAGCCTCTCTGATTCATCCCCAGTGATGCCCAAGTGCCTGTGAAAATTGGGGTCCATTTGAATTTTGAGTGTACAGCAAGGCCTGTGTGCTCAGGGCTGGGAGTGGGCACGGCAGAATCGAGGCTTCTCCAAATCATGGCTGTGTGACCTCAGTTCTCTTGTGCTTTTCATTTTCCTGAGAAGGAACCAATGTCTTGTCTGTCCCTCATTTTTGGGGTGAGTTTGCTCAGAGATTCCAGCAGAGCTGGGAGATCCCCCATGGTGTCTGACTGCTGTGGAGCCTTCTGGGGGAGATGTGCCCTCAGGAAGGGTTGGTGCTGCTCAGAATGCACCAGTGCCGTGGCCTGAGCCCTGCTGAAATCTGTCACTGCTCTGCAGACACCTCGCTGCTTGCAGCCAAGTTTCTCTCTCCTGTAGTTCTGCAGTGTCCTTGGATCCTGAACTGTGAGGGTTTGTGCTTTTTTTCCTCTGGCTGCTCACAGATGTCCATGCAGGAACTTTGCAGGTTGCTGGGATGGGGCTGCTCTTACCTGCTTGCTGTGCAGATGTTGGGCCAGGTGTTGTCTCTCCTCTTGACCTGTGGAGCATGCCAGCACTCCCTGTGCTGTGCCCTTGGGGTGTTTCCTGGTACCAGCTGTCTGAGTGGCCCTGGAGCTGTTGCTCTCTGCCTGGTGAGGATGAGTTGATGGTTCCTGGCCTTGGGGGGGCTCCTGAGTCCTGGGAGATCCCATTTCAGCCAGCAGCACCCGAGCCGGTCCGTGCTGCTCCCCACTGAGCCTTGCAAACAGCCAACAGCTTTGTCTGTCACAGCTGCAGAGGCTGTGTGAGGAGCTGTCACTCTGTTCTGACAATGTCCTCTCCCATCAGATGGCCCTGGGCTCTGTCACATTCCTGTAATCCCTTGGCCAGCTTCCATTTGGCCGGCGCTGGCCACGGCGCTGACCCCATTTCCTGCCCTAGATCACCCCAGGCCCTGCAGCCCCCCAGGTGCTGCTGCCCCTCCTGCCATGGGAAGCCCACACTGGAGATGGGAAACCCCTGGGATTGTGGATTCTGGGGGGCATCACCCTCCCAGCTTCACCGGGAGCAGATCCCGGTGCAGCAGAGCCGGGGCTGAGCTGGGACTTGCCTCCTCTCCTCTCTGGTGGAGCTGTGGCCTCTGCAATCAAAGCACCATTAAAATACTTCCCTTGTTTCCGAGGCTAATTGATCTCAGTCAGTGATTTAAATCTTTCTGTGGCAGGAGCATTCTATTTAAAGGAAACTGCCATTTAAATTAAAAAGCCAAAGCACCACACTAGTTTCTGCCCACTGTTCCTCCTTGGGAAGCTGAAGAGAACAATATTTGAAAGATGTAACACAGACGTGTTCTTTCTCTTTTTCTTTGGTTGCATATGGACATTTTCTTTGTTTCTTCCACATGGTCAAAAGCAGCCATGGAACTGGAAATTACTAATTCTATGATTATTTTCAGTGGTGTCATTAAATGGAAAGTATTATGCTTTTCTGAAGGATTCTGCTGTTTGTGTGAGCACCATGAATTGGCATCGCTGCAGGAAGTGAGGGGAGACCTCCCCAGGAGCTGCACAGCCAAATGTGCCCCTTGGAGCTGAGAGGAAACCAGGCAGCAGAGACAGATGAGGCCTGGAGATGAGTCCAGGGAGAGGGATAGTTCCCAAATTACTGATGGAGCTGGGCACAGCACCAAGCCTTGCCATTTGCTGAGCCATAAAGCCCCTGTGGAGAGCACCCTAAAACATTTCATTCTGTGTGTACTGGGCAGGAGCTGTTCCTGCCCAGGTGTGCAGGGCACAGCTGCTTTTGGCCCAGGGCAGTGGTCAGCTCCCCCTGCCCTCCTCTGCCACCCGAAGGAACCACGGGCCTGCTCCAAGTGCTCCTCAGTTGCACATAAAAAGCCATTTACTGTATGGGAATGTGGCCATTTTTCTGACTGGAATCGGCATGCTCGCTGTTTTCAAGTGGATTTTTCTCATTGATTAAACCTTTGTGTTTTACAATAGCACTTTGCTAATTGGCACTTTGCATACACAGAAGGCTGGTGCGTGGCTCTCTCCACCCCAGCAAAGATTTAAGGGCAAGGAACATTACTTATTACTTATGGTTCCTTCCTTTTATAAATCACGGTATAGAACCCTTACTAGCACACTCTGAAGTATTACCATAAATAATTAAATCTAAATTGCAATTGACAAAATAAAAGAATAAAGCCCCTTTTATGATGCATTACCCTGGCTTTCTTCCCTTTTAATTGCCCTTGCTCCATCATTAATTTGCAGAACACTGTAATTCATGGGAGGTGCATGGGAGGGGGGGCTCTCGTGCTCTGTGAGCATCCCTGGGCTGGCAGAGACAGCAGCCAGGTTTGCACCACGTGGGACTCACAGAGATGATGGAAAATGTGGGGTGGGATGGGAGTGGAGCTCCTCTAGGTCCGTGTTCAGGCTGCGTTTCAGGGACTGGTGCCTTTTTAAAGGTGTGTGGCAGGGAAGGTGTGTGCTCCGTGCCACCAGGGGCAGGAGCTTGGCTTGGCTCACTGAGATCCAGATCCCAGCCACTTACAGGTGTGTCTGCCTCCTCTCCTGAACCTCATGGTCCCTCCAGTGCTCTCTTCCTGACAGGATTAGCCCGTGCTGCACAGCTCACAGCTTTTAGCTCTGCAGGTCCAGGCTTGATCTGCTGTTGGCCATGACAGCAGCTGTCAGATAAGATGGGAGAAAAATCAAGGAGGCTCCATCTTGGGACTCGATAGACACATGAAGTTGCCATCAGTGGGAAGGAAATCTCTCCATGGTGAGGGGAAAGCTGCTCCAGTTTTAGGTGTTTGGGATGGATCTGGGACAGCAGTGCTGCCCCAAGAGAGTGAAGGTGAGGCTGAGCTGTCCCACAGGTTGGGTCATAGACCCTGATTGTTTGTGGACCCCCAAAAGGACAGGGAACCTGAGGAGCCAGGGAGATGCTGCAGAAAGGCTTTTCCCCCTTGCTGGGTGGGCTGGAGGGCGAGCAGAATTTATGAATTTAAGGTGAGAGCATAGAGGAGCTTTTGTGGTCAACTGGAGCATGGTGGAGTTTTCACTTGGAGTTGCACATTGTCCCTGCAGTGAGTGGAGTCAGAGAGAGGAGACAGCAGCTGAATCCTGAAAAGGCAGAGATCACTGCTTCCCTGCCCAGATCCACCTGCTGCTCCTGTTCCTGGGGCACCAGTTGCCTTTGCAGGCAGGGGACACCTCCCTGTCCTTGTTGCTGCACTGCCCTTTCCTTCACTGCCTTCTCCATCTGCCAGCTGGGATCTTGCTGAGGGTTCTGGGCTGGTTGTTGTCTCACTCAAGGACACTGAATTAAGCTTCTGTGTCACCTTAAGTGCCTGATTAAATTAAACCTTGCCTGACTGGATCAAGTGATGTATCTCTTTTTTTTTTTTTCCTTCCTTTTTATAAGATAACTCAAATTGGAAAGTTTGTGTCCTCTGTAGGACCCGGAGAGGAAATAAATAATGTGTTGAAAGAACTTCCTTGGGGGCAGGGGGGGCTGTCACTTCCCAGGTCTCAGCTGTGGCCCACGCTGTGAGTGCTGGTTAGATTAATCTCTGCTGAGGAGCACCTGGGGACAGCAGCAGCCACGGTGTTTGGGACCCAGCCATGGGTGTCTCCTGGTGAAGGATCTTTTCCCAGCCAGAGGCTCTTTCTGCTCAGCTTCATTAGATGGTTAAGTTAGGGGAAAAGAGCATCTGTTTGTTGTGTAAACAAGTGGCTTGTGTGAAAATGTCACCTGCAGAGGACTGGGGTGGAGGAAGTGTCTGTCTTCATACCTGGATGCCCAAACTGGAGCTGTTCCTCTGTGTCATGCTTTGCCAAGAAGCCAGGACTTCTTTCTTTATGCCTTCCCCCCTTGGCTGTCCTTTTCACACCAGCAGTTCCTGCACTTGCTGCCAGGAAGGACGGGATCTTTCCAGAGTCTCTCCCAGGCCCTGGGTCACACCAGCTTTTCTTCTGTCTGCCAGGCTCTCCGTGCTTGTGCCTTCTCAAGACCAACTCAATACGAATCTCCTGGGTCACTAAAGGGAATCCGTGAGGGATTCCTCCTTTTTGTGGCCTGGCAAGCCCAATATTATTCTTAGAAGGCAAGCAGAGTGTTTTTCAAGGACGCCCGACCAGAGGAATGTCATTCCTCCGTGCGTGGGATGGAATCTGGGCTCGAGCTGGCCTGTGAGACACAATCTCCCAAGAACACTTTTATTTACTCTGTGCCACTCTTCCCCTCCAGTCAAGGATGTTCTCTTGCAACATAATTGGTCCCAGTTCCCACCTTAGAAAGCTGTGATGTTCTGTGCACTGCAGCTGCCTTTAATTTTTTGGGGATTGTTAAAGTTCATGAAAATAGTCACGTTTTACACCATCTGCTGTGTGCAAGGAGGTAACCAGGGTACAGGCTGCAGGCCAGGGAGTCGGGAGCATCCCCACTCTGTAACTGCACCTCCCCAACCCTCCTTTTCCTTGCTTCAGCTTGCTTTTTTGAGCAAGGACTTCTCTTGCCGTGTTGTTGTCCGGTCTGATCAGCCCCAGCCTGGTTACCCCAGCCTGGGTTCTCCTCCTGCAGACCTTGAGCAGCCTGGTGGGGTTTGGGGCTGAGCCCAGGGACAGCGAGAGCTGCAGGATGTGGCAGCAACCACGGCTCACCCAGAGCTGAGGAGCGCCAGGAGAGAGCAGTATAAATATATTTTGGATGTCTGCTGCTCTGACTTTGAAAGGGGATATTGGGATGAATGATTTAAAGCGTTGACAGGAGGGACTCTGGGCTGACCTGTTTTCACAGAATGGTTGCACAGAGAGCCCTGAGCCTGTCCCATCCTGGTGGTTGCAGACATGAAACGTTCTGTGCAAGCGGGGTGGGAACCGGCGCTGCTCGTTTCATCTGCGAGGCACGGAGTCATTTCTGTTTCCTTTTGAGGCTGAGAGGAAAAGCAAAGCTTTAAAGAAGGAAAAAAAAAATAAATAGAAGGAGCTGCAACTGGTTTAGCATTCTACAAAGTTTCTCTGAGTCCTCCAAATCTTTAATTGACTCAGGAGCATAAAATTGAGAAGGGGAGAGAGTGAGAGAGCGTGCGAGTGGCGCGAGTGATTTGAATAATTTATTGTCCTTTGAAGTTGCAAGAGAAATTTCAGCTGCCTTGGGGAGTAATTTCTCCCCATTCTGAAAGGGTTTCTCCTTATTTTAAACTCATTCAGAGGATGATAGTTTTGCATTTTCTGCATAATTAATGAGCATAGCTCCCCCCACTCTCACACAACCTCTAAAGAGTGGTGGGGTGATGGAACTTGGTGGTTTTTTAATTAATAAAGTCAAATTAATTTGACTGTGTCCTCATCCTCCCTCACCTCCGATGGAATCCATGGATTTATTCACAAATTAGTATGAGCATGCTGCTAGGAGTGCCAACACTTACAAATCTTTAGCCTGGACTTTGATTTGTTTGGTTGAATTTCTGAAAAGATAGTGTAAGGTTTTTTTCCAGTTCAGCTTTTAAAGATCGCCTTGAGACTGGCTCCAGTGATCTCCCAGGGAGCCAGGAAGATCCTCCAGCTCTCATTTTCCTTTGTCTGTCTGTTTGGGGAGGATCTGCTTGCTTTTGAGGGGGTTTGTGTGCTTTTTTCTGTATGAGTACTATGATACACCCCTTTTCTTCTAAGATATGCTAATTGTGATTAATTCCAGTAGCTGCCACTGGAGGCAATGAAAGGGAGAGGGATCTTCCTGGTGCCTGGAAGGGCTGCAGGACAGCCTCCTGGTAAGAAGCCATCCCTTGACAGGTGTCAAACATGAGCAGGAACTGTCCTACTCCAGAAAAGCTCACCTTCCTCAATTACTGTCTTTGATAGAAGAATTTAAGGTGTTGCTGCTGCTTTTCCATGTTTCCATTTCTCCCTCATTCACATCTTGCACTGTTTTTCTGGCTCACTGAGTCTCTAGTTGTCCCAAAGCTGAATTCACCACATTCCCACTGCTGTCAGTTCTCAGCACTGTTGTTGAAGTCTCCTTTTCTTTGATTCTTTTGTGCTGATGTTCCCATTACAAATCTGAATGATGAGTAGCGTGGTTCAGAGGCAGAAATTGTAATGACTTGTGTGGTAAGAGTCGAAGTTCATCACTGTTAGAGGCTGTGCTCATCCATTAGTCATGGCTTTATTAGGCCTCGGTTTCTCCTTTTTGAGATCTCCTGTCTCGAGCTCCCTCAACATCCCAGTTTCAATAAGCAGTGCAGGCTCATAATAGACTGTTTAGACCCAGGTGTTTCAAGCCTGTATAGCCAGAATCTCCTTTTGTTCCACGGAAAGTGTGGGCTGAAGTCTCTCACCAGAGGGTGGATAGGAATGGTGTAACAATCTTTTCAAAACACCCCGAATTCTGGGCTCTAGGGTTTGCACCTTACTGTAGACCAAGAGCCTCCTTCTCTTGCCTGAAGGAAAGAAGCAGTAAGTGGAAGTAATACAGCTTTTATTTACAGAGTAAGAGAGCAGAGCTTTATCAGATATATTTTATTTGCCTGGTGTGCCTTTCATCCCCAGAAGATTCCTACATGCCCTTGTGAGCTGGCAGATCTTGGCTGGGGTCACCATCTGGTGCATGCAGCACTGCAGCCCCTGCTGAGCTGGTGATGCAGGCAGGATTGCCCTGTGTGTCTGCAGGGTGCAGAGCTCCGTGTGGGGTCACTGACCAGGGCCTGGAGCTGACCTCCCTGACCACATCCTTGGGGCTCTGCGCTGCCTTGGCAGGACCACGAGCTGCAGGAGCTTGTAGCCGTTTGTTTTCCCCTTGCTGCTGACTCTGCTGTCACTTTGCTGTGGCACAGGACCACGGCTGGGCTGGATTAAGATGGCATTGCCCCCTGGGAGCTGCATCTGGGCTCGTTAAGCTTTTGCTTCTTGCAGGCTTGTCCCGTAGGAAATGTTTTTTCATGTTCTGGTATCCCCTGTGGACTCTGCTTCTTTAGTGACTCAAACAGAGCAGTGGAAGTTGAGCAAAGAGCCAAATCCTTTTTAGCTGGGTCTTTTCTAGGTAGGTGATGACTCAGGCTGCTCCAGGATGCCAATACTGATGACATGGCTGGAGGAGAAGCTGTCTTAGCGATATGGCAAGGGCAGGCAGAGCTCCCTGCCTCAAGCTTCTGCTTGCAAACAACCTGGGATTGCTGTCAATGATGGACAAGGGGCCCTCATTAAGTTGCCAGGACAGCTCCTGGGGTCTCTGGCTCTGCTCTGGGTTGTTACGCCTTGTTATGGGACTTGTGGACAGATCTGGGATGAGATGCTGTTACAGCTGATGGAAAGCACCCGTGTACCCCCAGGGTCCTGGCTGGCCAGGTGCTGTGCTCCTGTGCTTGCTGGAGCTTCCTGCCTGATCCTGGGCTGCCATCCTCCAGTACAGCAGTGCTCATCTCCTTCAGCTCCTGCTGCTCACAAGCAGCAACTTTCTCCTGGTAGTGCCAGAAGGTGAAGGGGATCCTGGCCAGAGGCCCACCTGCATTCCCACCAAGTTACTCCTTGGCCCTCAGGTTGGTCGGGGCCAGGAGAGGGTGGAGGCAGAGATCAGCAGCTGGGGCACCTGCTGTGCTCCCCATCAGGATGGGTGAGGGAAGGGAAGTGGGGAAGCTGAGGTGTGGGAGGAGGATCTTTGTGCAATGGCCACACAGCTCCCTGGGCTGTCCCCTCCATCAGTTTGCATCCTGTGTGTGTATCACTGCAGATGCCCTGACCTTTTGCATAAATCACACCTGGAGGAATGTTTTCCTGGGCTGTATCAAGGTGCCCGTCACTGGAGCTGGGACTCATCCTTTTTGCCATGGAGAGAGGTGGATCCTTTCCATGCATAGGGATGTGCCATGGTAGCCTGGAGGAGTCCTGTCAGAAGGGGGTGACTTCATCCCAGCTGCTGCTCCCATGTGATAAGGAATGGCCCCATCCCTAAAAACCAGCAGTTTAAATAGACCAGAAGGAATGATTATGCTTCCCCTCCTGCAGGCAGGATAACGTGGTTTTTCTCACCTTGGATGTCAGAACTAGGAACAGATTTTTGGTAGCCTCAGTCTCCTCCTGCCTCAGTGCTGCAGGCTCGTCCCTCCCTTCCAAAGGGCCTGGATCCCAGTGCACTGCAAACAGGAGCTTGAAGGCTGTATGGATGTGCCAGATCCCCAAATTACCATCCTCATGGTGAGAACAGCTTGGCATGTGCTGGCTAGGAAGGGTCTGCTCCCTCAGCCTGGCCAAGGGGAGAGGGGGGAGCTGGCACAGGGGTTGGGGTTGTTGGACTTGTGTAGTAAAGGTGTATTAAATGAGTTCTTCATCTTCCTCACCCATTTTCTGAGTGTGACAACTCCTGTGCTGGGGCCATCCTTCACTGCTGTCCTCTGGGAGGAAAGGAGAGGGGTGATCCTCCAAGTGACATTCCCCCTGCCTGCAGGGGAACAGGCTGCATCCTGTGGTAGCCCAGCTTTTCTGAGTCAGGTATGGGCTTTGGTGGCTCAGCAGCAGGGGAATAGCCAGGTGGAAGTACTTCACTTCTAAAAAAACATCCTCGATCTTTTTTTACCCTCCTCTGCCCAACCTTGCCAGTCCCATCTCCCTGAAGGGAGCCAAGAGCTGCTGACAGTAAGAGGAAGTCTCCATCTGAAGCCTATAATTATCCTGTCTGCCTTCCCAGAAAAGGCCAGTTGGGGAGCGAGTGTGCTCCTGTTCCCTGGACCAGCCCTGCCTTCTCCTGCCTCCCCAATTACTGCTTAATGGACTTTTTATGATGATAAGGCGACTGGGTTGGGGAGAAGTTATTGACGGGGAAATGGAATATAATTCACTCCCCGTTTGTTTGTTCTGTCAGAAAACCCTCATTTTAATTTTATTTTTGAGGCACTGAGAAACAGCCCTCAGAAAGAAAAAGTGCAAAATCTGTCAGTAAAACCCAGGATTTCATGGGGTCTGCAGACTCTGCAGGATCTCTCCAAGGGGTGTCCTCAATCTTGTGGAGTGTCTCCATAGAGACTCCTCCCCAGTCCTTCTCCCAGTTTGCAGCTTTCTCACTTGTCCTGAAGAAAAAAGCGATTTCTGGAGCTCAGTTCCTTGCCTGTACCCCTGTCTCCAGCTCCCCCGCTCCCTAACGCCGCTGCTTTGGAACACAGACCCATTCCAAACAGCACATCCTTGCTCCCCACTCTCCATCTGTCTCAAATTTGGCTGCTCTCTCCTGTTTTCATCTGCTCTGTGGTTTGTCTCCTCCATCTAATCTTCACTTCCTTGCTCTGGCTCTGAACACCTCCCTCCTCTCCAGCTTGCTCCAGTTCTCTTGCACAGAATCGTGGAATCTCCTGACTTGGAAGGGGCCCACAAGGATCATCAAAGTCCAACTCCTGGCCAGGCACACATCAGCCCCAAGAATCCCACTCTGTGCCATTTTCCCTGCTGATGTCTTCTCATTCCCACTGTTTCTCCCATCCTTCCTACCTTCTGCTCCCCATTTTTTCTCCCTGTCCCCTGGGGTGACAGAGCTGCTCCTCTGGTGTCCCTTGCTGCTCCACTCTCCCGTCCCCATGCTCCAGTCCAGGGCATGGATCTCCATGTACAGGCAGACCACTGCAGCACCTGTGTGTAAAACTGCTCCTAAGGCAGCAGACAAACCCTGGGAGCGTGGCTGGACCCCAACCCTGGACAGGAGCTGAAAGCACAACTGCCCAGGGCTGTGCCTGTGGAGTACCTTGGGCTCCTTCTCCAACTGGGAGCCCATCAGCAGTTGTGGAAAAGGAAGATGGAGTTCCACTAGACCAGCAGAAATCTCCAGCCCAGAAACCAAAGGGAAGGGGGAGGAGGAAGAGGAGGAGAAGAGGGAGTTTAATCCTGTGCACGGCAGTGGGAAGGCCATCAGATTCCTTCCAGGTTGCTCTGGAAATTAGCAGGAGGTGAGAAATAACAGGGAGAGATGTCTCATTCCAGCTGCTTATTGGGAAATTCCAAAAGCTTTTGTCTAGCTTTCAATTTTTGTCTTCTTCCCCCAAGAAACACCTCTTGGGGAAGGTCTCTGAGCTCTCACTCGTGAGGTTTTTGTGATTATTTTGTTTTTCTCTCAGTCTTCCAAGGCTGCAGCTGTGCTCGGTGCCACCCGGGGTGCTGAGTGTCGAGCAGGTTGTTCCCAGCCCATCCCCTGCTCCAAGCTGCGTGTGGTGTCTAGACCAGGACAGACAGGCAGGTGTGAGAGATGAGGCTTGTCACCTCCCTGCGACGTGTGGCAGCCGGAGGTGCGGGAAGGGCGAGCGCCCAAGGTCAGCCGAGCTTGCACCAGAGCCAAAATCCCAATTATGGGAATGATCTGGAGTCTGGAAGAGCACACTGGGTTGTGCAACTAAAAGCAAAATAACATTACTGATGAGTAGCTTCGTGGTCTTATCTTTTACCTTTGTTCTCAAAGGTGGAGGTGCACTTGCACAAAAAGGTGGATTTCCTTCTGCTGAATGTTTTTGAGTGAGGGTGGAAGTTGTCTCTGCCTCTCCTGTAGCACGGACAGGCTCCCAAGTGGGCAGTTCCATGGGGAATTTTGGGCTCAGCACCATGGGGCTGTTTGTTGAAGGTGGAACAGCAGGACGGCTGTGCTCGTGTGCCAAGCAGCAGGAAATGGCCTTCCTGCTGTGTCCTGGCTGCAGTCTCAGCTCCTGTGGCACTCGGGCCAGGGGAGAGCCTGCTCCTTCCCGGGGTGGGATAAT
This sequence comes from Leptocoma aspasia, assembly GCA_013399835.1. Classification (NCBI taxonomy): domain Eukaryota; kingdom Metazoa; phylum Chordata; class Aves; order Passeriformes; family Nectariniidae; genus Leptocoma; species Leptocoma aspasia. Next base: position 88,038 of record VXAX01004307.1, on the reverse strand, counting down.
GAGGGTTACTCACGGCGAGGGAGGAGCTGGAGCTTTGTGTGGCTCGGTGGGATGGGTGTGTGGGCTTCCACAGAGCTGCCAGCGGGCACCGGGGCTCCAAAAATGGGCAAAAACCTTCTAAACTACGTGTTTTGTGGCTGCCTTTCTTTTGTCTCTGTGGATTGCTGCCGCTGTGGGCGAGGGGCCCTTTCAGGCAGGCTCCTGCTGCTCTGCACTGAGGCCAGATGGAAAACAAGTGGGTTTGCCTTTATTGGCAGCCCATCATTGAGGTGTTTTCCTGGGGGTGGCAGGAGCAGGGGGCAGAAGGTGACAGGGGTGTGAAGCACACAGGTGAGGTTTGTCATCTGCAGTCAGCACCAGGTCCCTGCTGTGGGGCTGGAGGTGATGGGAGAGAGCTGGAATGGGGGTCAGGAGGATGCAGAGGGACCTCTGCAGCCCCCTCAGGGAGAGCCTGGGGGACAGAGGGACAGTGACACACACACACTGGTGGTCAGGGACCATCCTCCAGCCTGTTCCTTGACATCTCTGGGCCGAGGAGGAGAGTGAGTGGAAGGGGACATGTCCCCACCCGTGTGGGAGCAGCTTTCTGCCTTGGACTGCCCCAAAGCTGGCAGGTGGAGCTCAGGAGGGAGCAGCAGTTCTGGGCTGCTGTGCAGAAAGCTGCTCCTGTCCTGTGGTGTGCCAGGGAGCCTCAGTTCCTCCCCAGGCTCCTGTTCCCTCCATAACCCACCCGTGGTGCCACAGGAGAGCGGCCGGCTCCGTCCAGGCGTGGGCAGGGCAGGGCAGGGACATGGTGCATGTCCATAACTGCCTCTTTCTTCTTCTCCCCCTGCTCCCATCAGCTGTCAGCTCAGATATGTGAAGCTCATTTGTTCTCCTGCCTCTCTCCCACCCCTCAAACCACCTCTGGGTCCTCCATCCCTCTCCCTGTCTCTGGCTTTTGATGTTTCAGACAGGCATATGGTAGCCAGGCTGTCTCCCTTGCTGCTCGTCCATCACTGCCTGTTCCTGAGGGACACTGGCTTTAAAGGCTGAGATGTCCCCTCCTTCTCCCCACTCCTACATCTCTCCTGCTTCCCTGCTGCAAAGCTCTCAGCCTGTTGTGTCATCCGTGTATCCTTAGCAGGGAGATGTTGGGTGGTTTTTACATGACTGTGTTCAAAGAACTTTTCCTGCTTGGGTGTCACATGGAAGAGGGAAGGAGGAGAGGGGAGAGGAGGCAGCAGCATCTTTACGTTCGGTGAGGAACTGCCTGGGTGTGCAGCCCTCACCTGTGGGCTGGGTGATGAGGAGGAGACCCCCACCCTTCTCACCTGGCAGCCCTTCCCCAAAGTCTGCGTTAGAATCCCAAAATCCCAGCGCCTCGTGTCCCTGTGGAGCAGGTGCCGCCCATGGTTCCCCGAGCTGTGCCTGGGGAAGGGAATCCCACGGGAACTGATCCGGGTGTGGGGACGGGAGGGCAGGGGCAGGAGGGGTCAGGGGTGGCCGGGGCAGGAGGGGTCAGGGGTGGCCGGAGCGAGGCCGGGGGCTGGACACTCGTGTGCCGGTGGAGCTCAGGGCAGGCAGGCAGGAGGGATCTCTGTTCCCCATGGAGCTCAGGGCAGGCAGGCAGGAGGGATCTCTGTTCCCCATGGAGCTCAGGGCACAGCAGGCAGGAGGGATCTCTCTCTGTTGTTCCCTCTGTTCCCCATGGAGCTCAGGGCAGGCAGGCAGGAGGGATCTCTCTCTGTTGTTCCCCATGGAGCTCAGGGCACAGCAGGCAGGAGGGATCTCTCTCTCTCTCTCTCTGCTCCCTGCAGCCCGTGGCAGCTCTCCAGCGTGGCGCTTGTTGCTTTTGGGAAGTGCGTGGGCGGTGGGCAGGAGTGAGAGCTTGGGTTTGACTTGATGGCTTTCCATTAAGCTGTGGAGCAGGATCACAGGTACACAGCAGCCATCCGGTCTTTTCAACCTTCCCTCTGGAGACCCAGACCCCGCAGGAAGTCTCTTGTAGTAGGAAAATTCTTTTAAGCTCCAGATTTTTCCATTCCTATTTTGATACTGCACAAAAAGTGGGTTTTTCTACTTTGCAAGCAGAGAAAGGAGGGAAAATTATCTCTGTGACCACTGGACTGATGGAGCTCAGACTCAGCCTTTCCAAACCTGGCTTGTTCTCAGCTATCCGTGAGGGAGGGTTCGTGAACTGATATAAAATCCCCTGGACTGCCAGCATGTTGTCTGGAAAATGTGTTTCTTTGATTTTTATTTATTTATTTAAAGCCGTGGTCCTGCAGTCTTGGCAGACAGGGGGAAACACCTCAGGCCCTCTGAGTGGGCTGATAGGGTTTCACATGGCACCTTGTCCCTGCCTGTGGAGGTTCCCAGAGCCCTTTGCAGAGCTGGAGGCTGAGCTCTCACCAAGTGTTTCCCTTTGAGCTGGGCCTGGCACAGGGGGATTGGCCTCAGATTTGGATCACCAGCACCCTGGGTCACCAGCACCCTGGGTCACCAGCACCCTGGGTCACCAGCACCCTGGGTCACCAGCACCATGGGTCACCAGCACCATGGGTCACCAGCACCAAGGGTCACCAGCACCATGGGTCACCAGCACCCAGGGTCATCAGCACCCTGGGTCATCAGCACCATGGGTCACCACACCTTGGATCAGCAGCACTTTGGATCACTAGCACCCTGAATCACCAGCTCCCTGGGTCACCAGCTCCCTGGGTCACCAGCACCTTGGATAACCAGCACCCTGAATCACCAGTTCCCTGGGTCATCAGCACCTTGGATCAGCAGCACCTTGGATCAGCAGCACCCTGGATCAGCAGCACCCTGGATCACCAGCACCTTCGATAACCAGCACCCTGAATCACCAGTTCCCTGAATCACCAGTTCCCTGAATCACCAGCTCCCTGGGTCACCAGCACCTTGGATCAGCAGCACTTTGGGTCACCAGCTCCCTTGGTCACCACACCCTGGGTCAGCAGCACTGTGCCTATGGTGGCACTGGCTCTCTCCTCCCCAAGCAGGGAGGGCTGCTCAGTGCTTGATGGCTTTCCGAGACAAGTGCTGCAGTGACTGGGGGTGCAGGAGTGGAATCAAATCTGCAGCTCAGAGGCTTGGGAAATATTCAAATCAACAATTTAGCTCTGATTCTCACCCATTTTCCAAGTGAGTAGTACAATCTAATAGGTTGGGTGGTAGGGATTTTTGTTTGGCTCCTTGTGTGTCTCTAATGGTGAGACCCTCGCAGGCAGCTGGGAATTGCAGGAGCTCAGGAAAAGCCCCATGCACAGACAGCTCAGCTCCCCCATCACCCCACACTGAGGCAACCCAAGACCCCAAAAAGGGATGCTGAGCAATGACTCCAAATTCAGTGGTTTTTGGAGCACTATCCCTTTCTTCAGGACAGAAATAGAACCTTGTTTTTCTCCTCGGCTGAGCTCTCATCATGCAGCCTGCACCCATTTAAATGTATACGTGACATTAAGGTTTATTAGGGGCTTTTATTTTAGGAAATGAACTTGCATCAATAAAGTGTTCTTAAAAGCCCTGGATGTTTTTAGCTGTACCTTCAGAATTGACTTCTGCAAACTCTTCAGATATCGAGCGGAGGTGAGGGCAGGAAGGAAGTCAGGGGCAGAGTGAGCATTTATATTTTAACCTGGAGCAAAGTTTGGGTTTTACCTTTCTCAGATGGAAGACAGATCCCTCAGTGCCAGTTCCTCCAGTGGCACTTGCTTGATAACCTTTAGCTGTAACATTGCAAAGAAGACTCTGACCTCTAAATATAGATTTGGATATTTATAAATGCGGTGCTTTGTACACACAGCATTCAGTGGGACATAAACAGCTCCAGCAAATTGTATTTACCTCCAGCATGGAAACAAATGCTTGATTGCATCACATGAGCTTGCTCAGTGCCTTTTATTTATATACTGCTGGCCACGCCAGGCAGGGAAGGGGAGAAGGCTTCTTTTTGTCTTTCAACCCCTAAAAGACCCTGGAGACTTCTCCCCAGCTAGCATTTGCCCTCCTGTCAAGCCCTGTGGGAGGCTCTTTGCATCTTATTTTATAGCCTCTTGAGTATGAACGGATAAATACACACATTTCAGAGTCACGTGCTCTGCTTTTCTCAAGAAAACAGACGGCAACTTTATGATCTGAGTGATTTTATTTGAACACAGCTGTGGCCTTGTGATTTAAATATTTCAATAAATTTTAAACTAACTAGATGAGAGGAAACCGTTCAAGGAAAACAGGTTTGAGCACGGAAGGAGGATTCCCAGAGGGCTGGGGCAATATGGGCTCTGCACAAATGCTGCTGGCCTCAGCTGCCTCTGGTGAGCAGCCCCTTGCCACCTCCCTTGGTCACAGAGCCCAGCCCAGCCTCTGCCATCCCTGCAGAGGTGCTCTCAAGGCTGTGGGATGTTGATGGAAACCACTGGAGGGGCTGAGGGAGAGGTTCTGTGGGCTCAGGTGTTGTTTTTGGGCCTGGGCTGGCTCAAAGACAGCCCCAGAACCTGCATGTGTATTCAGGCATGGCTGCACTGTGCTGGCTCTGAGAGGAGTTTGGAGGAGAGCGTGGCTTCCTCCTGGAGCAGCAGGAATTCCACATGGCACTCTTTCTTGGGAGTGTCATGCTAGCAGAGGGGAAGGGGAGCTGCAGGAGCAGGCTGGGCTCTGCTCTTGGGTTTGACAGCTGGGTGGTTCTGACTGATCACAGCTCTGGATTTTGGGCTGTGTCCCATCAAATTGCCTCTTCTGAGGGATCACTTGCCTGGTCTGTGTAAATGTACCTGTGAGGGCCACGGGAAGGACTTGCAGGTGAAAGCAGAGGTGCCACAAGCAAGGGGATTTCACATCCTAAAGCCACTGGCATCAGCCTCTTTCACACATTGTCCTCAGATGTCTGTGTGCCAACTCCTGCTCCATCTACTTCATGGTCCTTCTCCCACCTTCTCCCCTTCCCTGGCTATGTTCCTATAAATCTCCCCTGTTCCTTGGTGTTGTGGTCATCTCCAAGGAGCTGGGAAGTGCAATTCACTGTTTCTAAGTGTTGTTTTCAGCTCTACCAGCTTTTGGTGATGCTCATTAGATGGGTTTTGCAAGGGCAATTTCCCCTGTACAAAACAATTTAAAAGTCCACTTTTCAGGAGTAAAAGAGGTTTTGCAACATTGAAATCTCTTTGTAGGATCAGGCCCTTAATAATTTTCTGCTGGAGCTACTTCATATGTAAAGTGGAGGTAAAGGCTGTTCTGAAAAAGGCCAAGAGGTTTAATTTCAACTGGGATCATTAAGAATAGCAGCAACAACACTACTATTAATTACAAACCATGATTATTAGAGTTTCTCTTTGTGACTGCCACTGATGATATTTCTTTTTTGTCCTCAAGGTCCCCCTGTGTTCATTAAAAAGCCTGTGGACCAAATTGGTGTGTCGGGAGGGGTGGCCTCCTTCGTGTGCCAAGCCACTGGAGACCCAAAGCCAAGGGTCACCTGGAACAAGAAAGGGAAGAAGGTGAACTCTCAGAGGTTTGAGGTAAGAGATGTCCTTGAAATCTGGTGTCTCTGTGAAGGGAGAGACTGACACAAAGCAGCCCCTGCTCCTCTTCGGCCACCCTCAGACCTGATAATTAAAGGGAAATTTGGAAGGGGGGGAGTTTTAACAGCAGGAGGAGTGAAATGCAAGCTCTTGGCCATGTCAACAGCTGGGTTTGTTCCAAAGCAAGAGAGAACTTGGCTCAATTATGTTATTGAAGATTTTTATTTTGTTTTGTTGGGTTTTTCCCCTTCCTGGGATATAATATAACTTCCTGCCTTCCTAAGAAACCCCAACTAAACTGGTGGTACATCAGCTCTGTAAATGTACCTTTCATACCCATCTGTGGCTCAGCATTTTAATTCTGGGACAGTCTGGAGTAAACATTGCAGTTGTTGGCAACCAGACCCAAGCAATTGGCATTGTTTAGATAGAAATGAGAGCGGGGGAACAAGGACTGGGAGGTCATCCTGTGGAATTTGCTGTGGGACTCAGCCCTGCCAGGCAGCTGTGAGGAGCTTTGTGGTGTCAGCTGCCCCTGCAGATGGAGGAGCAAGGCGGGGGTTCATTTTTATTTTGTTTTCCTTTGGTGTGTTTCGTCCTCCTTCACCCCAGTTGTGCTCTGAGCACTCACCCCACGCCCCATCGCTGTGGCTTGTTCTTTCAGAGCCCTGGAGATGCACCCTGGGGGTTTGGTGGGTGATGGTCAGTGGCAGGGTTTGGCTGTGACAGCTCTGTCACCTGGAGGTCAGTGGAGAGCCAGGCTGACCGTGTTGGTGGCGTGTGGGGGCTGAGGGGCAGCTGGAGGCTTTGCAGTGGGTGTGTGCACGTGCCTGGTGTCTCTTCAGAAGCAGCAACCCAAGGACACTGACCATGTGTGTGTCTCTTTGCCTCTGTCCCCCAGACCATTGAATTTGATGAAAGTGCAGGTGCTGTTTTGAGGATCCAGCCCCTCCGGACCCCCCGGGACGAGAACATTTACGAGTGTGTTGCTCAGAACCCTCATGGGGAGGTCACTGTCCACGCCAAGCTCACCGTCCTCCGAGGTAAATAATCCATTTCAAAGAGCCACAGGGGAAGGGGCCCTTCAGCTGGGTGGGAAGGCTGCTAAAAATCCATGGCTAAGGTGCAAAATGCTCCTGGGTTTGGTTTGGTTTGTTCTGACCCATCAGATCTGTTTTCTGTTCTTACCCCAGAGAGACATAAAACTGCTGTGTAAGAAACAGAGCTAAAACTGGACCACTTCAGGAGGTTTGACTGATGATGTGCTGGGGTTCCTTCCAACCTGAATTATCCTGTGACTCTTATGATCTTCCTCCCCTCCAAAAATTCCTTCCATAGATTTAGGAACAGCACCAGGAGCTCCCCATTATACACACAGTATGTGGCTCCAGGAAAACCTTCACTGAGGAATCACTTAATGGGCTGGGGTGAAGGTGATTATGGATCTGCATGGGCTTTCACACATTCAGTAGCAGTACAAACGTTTTTCCTCGTGCAGGATTCCTACTGTGCCTTTCTGGGCTTCTCCCCTCTTCCCAGAGGTCCTTGGCTCTGTGCACTCTCCAAGAAAACAATTCCATTCTCCATTTTGTTCTGGTTCTTTTTCCCACTTGTCCCCGTCACAGAGGATGTTTACATGGATGCCTCCCTCATGTCATCTGTTTGAAATATGCTCCCTGAACTGGATGTGGGGGAGGGAACAATATGCTGTTGCTCTGGATGCCTCTGGATGTTTGCTGTTATTGCCCTGGAGATCCCTAAAATCCCTGTGTGAAGTGCTGAGCAGGGCTGGCTGCTAAAACTGACCCATTTTAGGGTTTGGAACACCCATCAGTGATGTTCTCTGTTCAAACCACAGGGCAGTGCAGGTGATCCTGGCAGGAATGGGTGGTGGATAACTGCCTGAGAGTTCCCAAGGGGAATTTAACTTGGCTGTGGATGAAGCCATGGGTGTTGAGCAGCACCAGCAGTAAAAGCCCTCCCTCTGCAGTGAACAAGACTAACAACAACTCTAGGAGCTCCAGGCAGGAGCCCCACAGGGCCAAGGGGTAGCTCTGCCTATGGACCAGTTGTTTTTCCTTCAGCAATTCCAGCATTCCCTCTGAGAGCAGCTTAAATCCTTTTGTTTGAACAGGCAGCGAGCACGTCCTTCATAGTGCAGAGCAAAATTGGTGTGTGACTCCCCAATGTGCAGCAGGGAATTAACACCAGACATGAAGGGCACAAGGCAAAGCCCCCGACCTCCCTTTTCAGCTGGGAATATCCCTGCTGTGGGCTCTGTGCTGTCAGGATTTTGGCTGCCTGGGAGTGTGGGGGCCCATGGTCCAGTCATGCCTGACAGATTTGTGTAGGTGACTTAGATGTGTGTGCAGCTCCTGTGCCTGGCATGGCATTTAACCTTCTGTTGGAGGAACGTGGTGGGATGGAGCTGTCAGGAGCTTGGAACAGCTCAGTGTGACAGGAGTGTGTCTAACTGTGGTTATCCTGGAGGGTGGGAGCCTTATTCTTCACACTTATTCCCATGAATTCCTTTGGAGCTGTGACAGTCTGGGAAAAGGGCCCCTGCAGTCATATTCAAAGCTTGTACCCCTTGAATTTAGCTACAAGCAGTGGCAAGGTTCTCCTCCAGCTGCCTTCAGTGGTTTTAATGCACTGTCCACCAACAGTGAGCTGCAGTGTGTGGGATCATTGTATCTCTGAATCATAAGGTTGGAAAGATCTCCAAGGTCACCAAGTCCAGCCTTTAACCCATCCCCACCTTGTCCCCCACCCAGAGTACTGGGTCCAGTTGTTCCTTGGGCACTTTCAGGGATGGGAACTCCCAGCTTCCCTGGACAGCCCCTTCCAAGGCCTGAGCACCCTTTCCATGGGGAAATTCCTGCTGATGTCCAACCTGAGCCTCCCCTGGCCCAGCCTGAGGCCGTTTCCTGCTCCTCTCTCTGGTTACCTGGGAGCAGAGCCTGACCCCCACCTGGCCACAGCCTCCTATCAGGGAGTTGTAGAGACTGAAATAGGAATGAACTGAGCTCAGGGACCATCCTGAGGGACCAGGGCTCTTTGTACATGTCCTTGTGCAGCTCTTCCTTCTGGGATCAGCATCATCCACGTCAGCCAGAGACAGCTGACAGCACAGGGGCTGCATCTGCCCACTGCTGGCTAATTCCACCCTTTGCTGATCCCTCCAGAGCACTCCGACTGTGGCTCTGCTCTCACAGCTCCCCTGCTCTGTTTGCCTGATGGGGTCTGGTTTGGGGTCTCCTGGAGCACTGGGAGTACCCGTTCATGGAACTTGAGGGAGCAGGGGGGGCCAAGGCAATGTTGAAAAGCATCAAGGAAGCAGATTTTGTAGCATATCCTCCCCTTCTCAGCTGGAGTTACTCCATCCTCCATCACTCCCTAGCTCTCACACAGCAGAGTTTGTTTCCTCTTTATCTGTGTTTTTAAGTGCTGGGAAAGTTAAAAGCACCAAGCCAAATGCACTGATCTGCACAATGACAAAGTGAGCATGTTGGCATCTACTCCTCTCCTGTTCCTCCCCTCTTCTGCACTCACCCACTCTCCTGTTTGTCTTTTCTCTCCCTGCTCAGCCTCCTCCTCTCTGTCTCTGCTCTCACTTGCAGAACTGATGCTGAGCAGAGAGAGGGGGCTGCTCCACAGCCTGGAGATGGATGGGAGCTGTCACTGGCAGAACCTGTTACCTTGGCACACTCTGGAGAGTGGGAACCTGGGCCCAGCTGCTGCAAACTGCACGGGGGGCTCTGGGGTAGCTGTGCAGCCTGTTACCTGTGCTGCTGTGATCCCAGACACACCTGTGGGCACCTTCCTGCACCAGCATTGCAGCATTTCCTCAGCACCAGTGCAGTCTCCTAACAGCAAATAACACAGAAAATATTTCCTCTTTTCAGAAGAGAAAACAATACATTCTTCCCTACTAGATGCAGCTGCTGAAGGGATTGAGCATAAACCCCTCTTGCTTATGCACATGATTACTCCTGGATCAGACCCTGGTAGAAACCCACATGCCTTCACTTGAAAACAGGAAACTGCAGGAGAGGAAACCTTGGGGAGCTTCTGAGAAGCAGAGCTGTGATGGACACTGTTCAACTCACACAGTCCCTTCACACCAGCTCTGCTGGCTTGTTTGTCCTTCCTGCTCTGCTTCTCCAGGGATCCCAGTTTGGTAGGGCTGTGGAGACTGGCTGTTCTTTCCACAGCTGGCTAGACAGAGTGCCTGCAAACCTGACTCCTGCAGAGCTCAGAGAGAAAGAAAGAAAGAAAGCAGATTTGGGAAGCATGACTCCAGCTGCTGTTGTTTTTCGTTGTAACTTAGGCAGGAAGGAAGGTCGTTGGCACAGGCATGCCAGCCCCCAGTTGGTGTAGATTCTCTAAGCTGCCCACTCCCAAGAAAGATATTTATGTCTATATCTGTATCTCTTGGGATATAGACAGAGAGGTTGTGGACTCCCCGTCCCTGGGAGTGTGCCAGGCCAGGCTGGGCAGGGCTTGGAGCACCCTGGGACAGTGGAAGGTGTCCCTGCCCATGCCAGGGGTGGGATGAGATGGGCTTTAAGGTCCCTTCTGTCCCAAACCACCCTGAGATTCTATCTGTGTCTACATTTATATCTCTATCATCTCTGTCTATATTATGATGATTATTATTACTTCCTGTATGCAGATTATGCTTTCCCTCCACGTATTTTGTAGCCTGAGAGAGATTCTGGTGCTGGGAAGGCTTTCCTGTGCTGTCAGAGCTGAGTGGGCTCAGGGGACAGGGACCCTGCCCAGCTGCAGGAGGCAGGGGCTGGGTTTCAAACAAGGACCGGGCTGGCTCCGTTCTTTGCTCTGTGGAAGCTGATGGAGAGAGTTCTGCAGGGGTTACTCTTGTGAGTTGTTAGCAAATGCAGCACAAAAACCAGTGATAAGGCCAGTTCAGTGTAAGGGAGCAGAATTTGGTGTGCCCTGACCCACTCCTCTCTGCATGCTGGGCAGTGCTGTCTGTTCCTGGGATTGCTGCACTCCAGAGCACGGGGCAGAAGGGGCTGTGGGACACCTCAGGGCTGTGGGACTCCCTCCTGGAGTGTGACTGGGGCTGCTATGGACAGACTTTCACAGCTTCTAGTGTTTCCCTCTTGGTTTCCTTTCATGAAGTATTCAGACATTTCTTTAACAATTCCAGCTTGAAATCTCCCTCACACATTTCCTCCTTCAAGAGCACATCTGGTGTGGGAATGTGTAAAGATCTAGCAAGATCCCTGTGGCTTGTTGGGGTTTTTTTGTAATTGTTGGCTTTAAATCACAAAAGGTAAACAAGAAGCAGCTCTGGATGCTCAGCAGAGAGTCCCACGGGAGCACATGGGAAAGGCAAGCTGCCCCCTCTGAAATGTTACCTTGCCATTTGGAAAATTCCTGGCAGTCTTTCTTCAAACTTGACTTGTTTCGCTTTTCTTGTAGTGACCTGAAAATTGGGTGACATTGACAGCAGATTAATTCTGTAGCTCCTGAATAACATCAAAGTAATTTTAACAGAGATGCCTGTAGAAGGAGGGCATGTGGGGACACGTTAGTGGAGGGAACACAGGCATTACCTGCACTGTTTTGGGGTGCAGCACACATATCTAAGGGTGCATTTATTGCCTGTGAGCCCACAAATTTTAATAACATTGTTAGGCTGTTACTGCTTTCATAGTGGAACTTTCAGCTCCAAAGAAATGGAATCAGCAGACAGAGCACATTACTGAGGCTCCTCCCTGCATTAAAATTGTCTTTGGCTGGGCAATAACAGAAAACTGAGACACAGGTACAGACACATGGGTGGAAATAACTTGTTGATGTAATTTCACAAGGCACATTGTGCCAGGATACCTGGGGAGAGGGCAGCTCAACTGTTCATAAACATAATGAGAGGGACAGGGGTGGGTTCAAGAGTACTGGATTTTCATTTTGATCCTGATTAAAACTTGTGTCACTCGAGCTGCTCCATCTCTGTGCTCCTGCTTCTTCCACCCTGAATGAGGACCAGCCAGCATCCATATCTCCAAAGGAGAGGGAAAAATCCCTCCTCCTCTTCCCTTCAGAGCATCCTCATGGCTTTCTGCACCGACTCCATGGCACGTCTGCTCACGCTCACACCCTCCTCCTCTAAATTATTAAACAACTGTGTGCACCCTGCGGGAAAAAGAGCAGCAGCAACACCCGCTTTATCTTCTTTAATCATCCTCATTTCCAGCACAGCTAATTAGCTAAACCCAGAGCTGCCACCTTCCAGAGTGACAAGGGGACGGAGCAGCCCTGTCCCCTGGCTGGGGCTGGGGACCCTCGCTGTGTGTGGCAGCCTGAGCTGGGTCCAGGCACGTCCCCAGGCACAGAACGTGTCCCTGGGTGGGATTTATTAAAAATAACAGCTGAAGTGCTCCTCTCTCTTCCCCTGCCTCTCTGAATTCCTCCTCCCCTGTTCTTTCTCACCCTCATTTGCTCAGTGAGGCCTTGAGGTGATTCACCAGCTCAGGGGGGAGCTGTGAAGAGCTGGGTCTAAGTCAAGAACAAGGTGTTGGGATGCTCCCTTCATATGGCAGCTGCAGCTCAGGAAAAGCTTTGCCTGCATGAGCCAGCACGACTCCAGCAGCAGCAGCTGCCCAGATGTGCCCTTGAAGCATCTCCAGCTTGTGTCTGGTTCTTTTGTTCCTGCAGTTGCCTGAGCTGCTTTCAGAAAGAGAATTCACAACCCAAACCATTGCTTGTTTATTTGGGAACAGGTCTGGGGGTGTTTGGGGATGGATGGGGAGGGTGGCAGGGCACGTGTGTGCATGTCTTGTGGGGATTGCAATGAGGTTGTAATTGCATTGTCACAGGGAACCCAGCTGTTAGGGATGGAGGAGTTTTACTTCCCTGACAGGAAGGAAATCGGAGCACTTGAATGGGAGCAGTCTGTGATGTTCAGAGATGCTTCCTCTGCTCGTCTGATCCTCAAATCTGATCACGCCTCTAGTCGCAGTTGTTTTAATTAAACTCAGAGGAATTCTGCACATTGTGCTGCAAGATTAACATTTTTGTTTAATTAGAAACACTCAGTAATAATGGTTGTAGCCGGCCTCCCCCAGCACACACACACACACACACACACACACACACGTGCACACACATCCCACCAGGCACAGGTTATTCCCTCTGTGGATGAAGAATTGGCTGATGGAAGGAAGGGGCAGGGGCTGGAGGCAGGTGGAGCAGCATCACCAGGGAGCAGGATAAAAGCAGGGATCAATAGTGATGTCATCTGCAGCCAATGTGGCTGCAGCTCCTCACCCTCCCACGGCTGCTGAGAGAGAGGAGGGGAGGGAGGACCATTAAAGCCTGGCTGAAAGCTGTGCACAGGCACAGCAATTCCCACAGCCCCTGTGCTGGCCTGACATCACTGCTGGGGGGCTGGGGGGCTGCAGGAACACAGGGTTTGGGGGGTCCTGCAGTGCCCCAGCACAGCCCAGGGAGCTCAGAGGGCTAGGTCAGTCCCTAGCTAAGGATGTGTGTGAACAGCCTCAATTTACAGTACAAAATCTGGTTTAGAGGTGCTTCATATGCACCAAAATGGCTTTAAACTGAAAGAGCACAGGTTCAGATAAGATACCAGGAAGAAATTCCTGCCTATGAGGTTGGGCAGGCCCTGGCACAGGGTGCCCAGAGCAGCTGTGGCTGCCCCTGGATCCCTGGCAGTGCCCAAGGCCAGGCTGGACAGGGCTTGGAGCAGCCTGGGACAGTGGAAGGTGTCCCTGCCCATGGCAGGGGTGGCACTGGGTGGGTTCAGAGGTCCCTTCCAGCCTAAACCATTCTGGGAGTCTATGAAAAGGCACCCACCACAGCAAGGCCCTTGTCCTGCTGTCTCTGGGTTCTGCCATTTGTATTTGGCTCCATTCCTCCTTATCCATCATGTTCCAGCCTTAGGAAACAAGCTCTGGGTGTGTTTGCAGTTGGCAGGATGGTTCCCAGCCAAGGCCAGCCCCATCTCAGTGCCACTGTGGGAGCTTCCATCAGTGTCAGTGGGGGGCTGGTTGTGATGGATGTTCATTTTTTAAGAATCCCACCTTTTTTTAATTCCCTGCATTATTTCCCTTCTGTTCCCTCACCTGGTTTGGGATGGATTCCATGCCACACACACTCCCTAGGCTGTGATTCCCTGACATGGCTCATTGGAGATGACAGAAGATCCCTCCCAAATCCCACCCTGCTGCTGGCATCCTCCTCCCAAGCTGCCCTCCCCCAAACATGTTCTGGGGGGGAAAATGCATGTTCCTGAGCTGTGGCAGCCAGCATGAGACAGCTCTCCCCATCACACAGGAGTGAGGGGCTGTGTCAGATATTATTGGGGAAGCACTAGGGTTTTGTAGGAGTTACCAAAAATTAGTCAGCATTGTTGGGATTGCCCTCCTCACCTCATTAGTGAAGGCAAAAGCAGGGTTCAGAGGAGCAGGAAGCTCAGTTGAAGCTGAGTTGAGCCTCTCTGCTGGGTGCTGGTGCCACTGTTCTTGGAGGGCAGCAGCACTTGGAATTTACAAATCTAAAAATCACACCCTGGCTGACAGCACTTGGCGTATTGTTGTTGTGTGTGTCCCCTCTGGTCACTGCAGCTGAAGGAGGAGATTTTCCCCTCCTTTCTCTCCCAGTCCCCCTGTCTTTGCCAGCCCTTTCCACGTGGGTTGTTGCATTATTTCTCTTGTGCAGTGTGTTCTGTACTGTGAGGTTTGGAGGGGAAGGTGAGCCCTTCCTGTTAACTGTGACTGCCCAGAGTGTTGTGTGCAGTGCAGGGAACCCTGCACAGCCTCTGCTCTACAAACCAGCCAGTGCCAGCCCCTGACCTGGCAGAGCACCTGGAGAAACTCTGACACAGTGACTCCAACACAAATCCTGTGAGGAGCAGGAGAGGGAGCTGTGAGTGGTAGCTCAAGGGGAAATGGCCTCAAGTTGCTCCAAATTGTTCAGGTTGGATATCAGGAAAAATTTCTTCACTAAAAGAGTGAATAAACATAGAACTGCTTGGTGGAGTCACCATCCCTGGACATGTTCAAAAAATGAGTTGACGTGGCACTTGAGGATGTGGTTTAGCAGGCAGGTGGACCTGGGGATCTGGGAGGTTTTTTCCAACCTTAACAATTCTCTAATCCTACTCTGCTATTCCCCAAAGGGTTTTAAAAAAATGCATTTAAATGTAGAATCCTGTGGGACATTGAAATATTCACACAAAATATACAAGCTGGTAAATCTTACTGTGTTTTCCATCTTTGGAGCATTCAGTGTTTGAACTTGCACTGCACGGGGCAGTGTCTACCTGATGCTTTCCTTGGGCTGTTCCACTGAACCCTGGCACCTGTTTAAGCCCTTCCCTTTGTTCTCCACCCCCAGAGGACCAGTTACCTCCTGGTTTCCCCAACATTGACATGGGGCCCCAGCTGAAGGTGGTGGAGCGGACGCGGACGGCCACGATGCTGTGTGCGGCCAGCGGGAACCCCGACCCCGAAATCACCTGGTTCAAGGATTTCCTGCCCGTCGACCCCAGTGCCAGCAACGGCAGAATAAAACAGCTGAGATCAGGTAAGGTCTGGGGCTGACACTGGAGGAGTTGAGAGCAAATAGACATGTGAGGAGACTGCTCAGAGGGTCCTGAAGCAGAGGAGGGGGCTGATAGATGCAGGCACCACTGCTGTGGATGGGGGCATTTGAGTTTTTTGGTTTTTACACCAAGAGTTTCCACTTCAAGCCCTCCTGCTCTTCTCTGCTGCCCAGTTGGCATGAATGTACAGGCAACAGGGAAGCTGGTGCCCATCCAGACAAGTTCCCTGGATCACAGTACTGGGGGCTGGGTGGGGCTGAGGGTTTGCTCCTCAGAGCAAGAACTGGCAAAGGAAGAAAGAACCGCTCTGGCAGACACGGCTCCTTAGGCCACACACACGTGGTGTAGGGTCCATGGCTGAGGCAGCCTCTTGCTGTCAAACACGATGGTGTGAACGGAGCCTCTCAGAGCTGGTGGTGAAGAACAGCTCTTGCAGGATGTCCCCAGGATCACGTCCCTGCAGCCATCGCTGGAGAGCACTTGGGAATGTTCCGGAGTGACCCCTCGGTGCCTCTGCCCATGGAGTCCCTCTCCACCAACAGATGTACCCCAGCTCCGTGGCTCTTGTCAGTTTTCCATCTTTCCCCATCTGCTTGTCCATCTGTCTCTCTTGTTTGTTTTCTGTTTGCTGTTTTGTGTGTGTGGCAACGTGACATCTCTTAATATTCACGTTTCAGGAGCTGTTTTTTTGTACTTGTTAAATCTGCCAGTTCTCTGTGTGAGTGTGTGCAAGAAGGGCATAGGTGGATTTATTTTTGAGTACTACTGATAAAACACTTCCATTGATAGGTGCAAAAATGAAACAAGTTTTGCAAGTTCTACCTTTTGACAAAAACTAACCCAAAAAATTCTTTTCACCAACTGCTGGGCCTGACTGCTTTGACCCAGCCTAGAGGAGAGGTGTCCATGGTTCATTTTTAAGTATTTTGGAAAAAGAAAGGCATTGTTGTAGGCAGAGGGAAAGCAGAGCCATTGGTGAGGCAACTGGAGTTGATTTGTTCATATTAGACCTTTCACAAGTTCTCCAGTAAAGTGATAACCAACTGCTCCTGCCTAGATCTCTGCTGGCCCTGGAGAAATTGGTTCTGACTCTGTCCTGCTGGATCTGCACTGCAAGGCATGGAAACACCTGGTTTTTCTCTTGCTCAGTTTAGCAAAGATTCTACATAAAGGTTTTTAGTTCTGTGGGCCACCGGTGGAAAAGCTTCAGCATAACTCCAGTTTAATGTAGCTTTTACACACCTGCATAAATGCCTCCTTGTTCAGTGAAGCAAAGTTACAAGCAGATCCTTAAACTGCTTTGTTGAATTAGAATGGCTTGTTGAATCTCACGAACGCAGATGAGATTGACCTCCCTGTTTTATCAAAACAACTGAGGCAAATGCAAATTTTAAAAATCACTCAGCATAAGTAATGAGAGGTAAACTAGAATTATATCATGCTCTGTGACCACGATCTGAAGTGTGAGTAATGCGCAGGCAGATTATTTTTAATACATTCATCATCTTGCTAGAATGCCTTTACTCTTTAGCTTGGTTTGATCTGGTGTTTTCCTTGAAGCCACCTGACTGCTGCCTTTTTATTCCAGTGAATTTATTAACCTCAGAGTGAACCCTTGACCCTTCTGATAAATGGAAGATACCTGCTGAGATTTAATCTCATTTACAGCTGCTTTAAATTAGTAAACTGGTGAAACCCTGAAGCATCCCTGTAGTCTTCAGGGCACAAACCTGTTGCCTGTAAGTGAGGGAGTGCAGCTCCTTGGGCAGTCAGGACTTCCCAGTTCTCCAATTTCATCTGCTTTCATGGCCTTCCAAACCCTGCATGTTCTGCAAAGAAAGGCCTGTGGAAGTGCAAAATATTACCATTAGGGTGGTTAATATGTACTGTGTCAGCACTTGTGTCTGTGGAAGGGAGTCAAGGCCGAGGCAGACTGGAGTGTGGGATTGTGAGTGAGGCGAGGCCTGTTCGAGCTGCCGAAGTCAGATCTTAATTTAATAAATTCATCTTTCCAGAAAAAACAAACCCTGCTGCCAGAAGGGTGGCACTAGCACACGTCAGGGCACGGGGGGTGCTCCAGGACACTGCTGATGGCCTTCAGGGTCTCTCACCCACCAGCCACCCTGGGACTCAGGCCAAGACCCTCAGGGTGCCCCGTGACCCCCGGCTGGAGGGCGTTTGACAGGGACAGAGGAGGGACGGTGTTTGACAGACCCTCGGGAACAGGGAGGAGCAGCTCTGCAGCTAAATCACAGCTGCACTTCATGCTAACAGCTTTAGGAAGAAATTCTCCCTGTGAGGGTGGGCAGGCCCTGGCACAGGGTGCCCAGAGCAGCTGTGGCTGCCCCTGGATCCCTGGCAGTGCCCAAGGCCAGGCTGGACATTGGGGCTTGGGGCACTCTGGGACAGTGGGAGGTGTCCCTGCCACAGCAGGAGATGGAACTGGATGGGATTTAAGATCCCTTCCAACCCAAACCAGTCTGGGATTTAGTGACTGTTCCCTCTGAGGACGGAGCTGTGTATGGCTCCCTGATGGAGCCTGGGACAGGCTGAGGGAGCAGCAGGACAGGACAGACACCCAGATTTCCCCTGCACATGAAGCCATCAGGGTAACAGCCGTGCTGCTGGAGGAGAGGGGGTGTTAAGAACTGAATTTTTATCAATTATGAGTTAGTGGCAAATACGCAAATGAGCTCATTAAAAGGAACAAGTGAAATGTCAGACAAGGAGCCCTGCGAGGTCGGGTTCCAGGCCCGGATTTGGTTCTCATTTGTGTTAAATCTGAATGTTTGGCTGTCAATGCAAACAGACCTCTGAGACCATGGTCATTATATTCCCATCATCCCAGGAACCCATTTGGAATGTGGGTCTTCACTCTAATCAAGTCACGGGTGATACATCATTAACCACACTGGTTTTTCTTTATCAGATGTTTCTGCTTCCCCTTTCCGTCTCCAGATAAAATTTCCAAGCAGTTGGAAATCTTTTAATGCTTGGGGGTTTGGGCTGAGTGCAAAGCTCAGTTGTCAGTAAGAGGAGAATGGGAAAAGCTTTGTCTGGGCTCTTGATTCCCTTAGACATCATGAACATCTCAACCTTAGAGATCCAGGTTGGACAAGAGTTTAAGTGGCCTTGGAAAATGGATATTTTTGCTTATCTTGGGACATTTAAAGCAGAAGGCAAAGCCAATGTCCTCTGCTCAGCTGCCATCTAGGGGGGACACAGGAGGCAGCCTTCAGCCACCTTCCTCAGCACTCAAACACTAAAACCTCTTGTGTCTTGTGTGTGTTTTCTGTTTTCTAAATAAATGGCTATAACAAGCTTTTCTTTTCTTTTTTTTTCACTTTTTATTTAACATTCAGAGACCTTTGGTAAGTTTGTTCAATTAAAAAAAAAATTTAAAATCAAACCAAAAAACCCCAAACCTGCTAATGTGCAGATTTGTAACCCTTGCCTTTAAACTAATTCCTTTGTAACAGCTTCTTGAGAGGCATGCTCTGCATTTCTTCTACTAACTCTTTCAGTAGGGATATTCTGCCCTCTAAATTAATTTCTGCAGGGGTATTGCAGGCTACAAAAAAAAAAAAAAAGAATAGTAATAATAATTCTAATTAATTTATCTGTATAAAGAGATAACAGCTAAATATGAACCTCCTAACATTGGATAGATTTTTTTTTTTGTATCTTAGCAACAGTTGTCCTGTAATTCCCCAATTACACAATAGCTTGTACCCTGGAACTGTAATAATTGTGTTCACACCTGCAGGAGGTCTTGGAGTTTCACATCTAACGGGGTTATTGGCATTTTGAGGAGGGAGAATTGAGGGTGCAGCATTTCCAAAGTGAAGCTGTCCATCACAAGCTGAGGGGAAGGGGTGAGGAAGGGAAGAGCCCCTCTGCAGCCCCAGGTAGGCAGGACCTGCCCCAGAGCTCCTGTCCCTGCAGGGTCCAAGTCCCCTTTGCTCCCCTTTGTTCCAGGGATGTGGGGCTGCAGCTGCCAGCCAGGATCAGCCTTGCAGAGCTGCACAGACCCCGATGGCTGCCTGCTTGTCTGGAGCAGAAAGCTGCTCCAGCCCTGGGGAGAGCAGCCCAGCACACACATGTTCCCACACGTGGCCTGACAGAAGGTGGGGATGTGTTTTCTGTCATTGCCATGGCAATGGTGACTGTCCTCCTCTCCTCTTCCTCAGGCTCAGAGAATCCGTGGGCAGCTCGACATGTGGGAAACCAGGGGAAGGGATGGTGGGAGAGCAGACCCCATCCTCAGTGACAGAGGGGGACACCTGCACAGGGAATTCTGCCTGGCACCATCTTGGGCCTTTATAATCCAGAGGCAAGGCCTTTAAGCTGCCTTTTGCCTCTGCTGCTAAACCCTGGGCTGGCCATCTGGGCTCATGCAGCCTCAAAATGTGCCCTAAATAGGCAGATCTAGAGATCCAGGGAGGCTGTGCAAGGCAGTGTGAAAAGCCTGCATGTAGCATCTCAAAACCAGCTTTTCACTCCAAAAGTCAGCATCCAGTGTGAGCTGTTCCCCCTGTAGTCCTCCTGCAAAGCTGGTGCCCTCACTGTGCCCTAGACCCTGGCAGCACGTGCTCATGCCCTGCACAGGACACCAGGTATTGCCTGCAGGTGCCTCCCCTGCACCCCCACGACCCCATATCAAACCTCCAGGACCTGTCACAGTTCCTCAGAATAATTAATTGAGTGTATATCCTCTTCCAGCACCCTCCTGCTGCCCCTGTGTTGAACATGGAGCTGGTTGGATGTGAAACTCCAACAGTGAAAATCTCCCATCTGTGTCTGTGCCCCCACCCAAAGTGCTGCTCAAGCTCATTTGACTCAAATTCTGGTGTGGGGCATCATCCAAAAGCTGTCCCCGTGTGCCCCTGTGGCAGAGTTAGAGCTGGGGAGCCCGGGGTGGCACTGCCTGCTCTCCCAGAGCCCTGTCCCCAGGCCAGGCTGTCCCCAGAGCTGCTGGCAGCCCCTTTCCAGGGGCAGTGCTGGTGCTCGGAGGAGCAGGGAGTGACAAACCTGCAGTGACACAAGAGGTAACGCTGATGTTGTGTCTGGGCTTGCACAGCTCTAACTTCCAGCATGTTTCTGCTGTCAATTAGAGTGAACTTTTGCAGGAGACTGCCAGGCTTAGCCAAGGCCAGAGAAGCTTTTGAGCCATGGGTGATGTTGGGATCTCTTCCCCTCCCCTACCCTCTTCCCATTAGCCTTGTTCCATATTGGTGCCACAGATGGCAGATTTTCACTCCAATTTTGAGACAGAAGGATGTATCAGAGGCTGTTTTTATTTTCACTGAATTGATCTATAACCTTTTGCTGCTTTCTCTCTCTCTCTCTCTTGCTTTTTAAACCTTCCTGCCACCTCCTGGGTGGGGATCTGCCCAAGCCCATGCTCCCCCACCTCTTCCAAGCGCTGTCTCTCCAACCTTTGTCCTGAGAGCTAACAACCTGCTTCATTAACCTTAGCTAGTTCCTAACCCTAACTAGATGCTAACTTTTCTCTAGCTAATAACCTAACCTCATAACTAGAAGCTGAGTCTAACTAGAATCTAATCCCTAACACTATAATGCCTCTGTTCCCTTAGCTCCTTTGAAAAATAAAGGTGAACTCTAATTAGTATCTCTATATTTTTACCTTCTATCCTGAGAATGGAGGATTGAACCGCAGCAGAAGGCTGAGCAGGGCTGAAGGATAAGGAGGAAAGGGGTTTTTGGTGATTAAGGCAGAAAGACTGGCAAGGGGGAAGCTTGACTCCTGTTGTTGCCTCTGCCAGTCTTCCCTCCATGACCTTGGGCAAGTTGCTTCACCTCTACCTCAGTTTCCCCTCCTGTAAAGCAGGATCATAACTCTGCTGTTCCTCCCCAGGGGAGAGGAGAGGGTGAGAGGCTGGTGTTTGTCATTTAAGGTGCTCTACAGCCCTGGCTGGGAGTGCTGCACAGTGGCAGCAGTGTCACCACTGCAGAGGAGCTCGTGCACCTCTCCCTAGGGAGAGGCAACACTTGGCACTGCGGGATCTGCCCTGTTCTCAGGATTGGGGTAAAAACCCACCAACTAAACCCCCTTCTTTGCTAAGTTTGGAATGCCACTGTGAGCAAAAGGACCTGCCGTGTTTTCAAAGGAAGATGGTTTGGTTGCAGCCCCAGGAGGTCAGATGGGGGACAGGGGTTTTAGCCCTGACTGTCACTCCCTCCCACCTGGGAGCCCTGCCTGAGGCTGGGCACTTCGAGACAACAGGAGGGGCTTAAATCAAATAACCCAAGGGAGAGGCAGCCAGCAGGCAAGTGTAGCAGGGCTCTTCTCTCCACACAGCCCCTCCTCGCTGGCCTCAGGGTAGCCCTGTCACCTCTGCAGTGCCCAGATCTGCCTCAGTCCCTGTGCAGAGCCCTGAGGGATGGCCAGAGCTCCTGAGCAGGGCATGCACTGAACTCCTCACACATCTGTGCCAAGAGCTACAGTTTGGAGCTGAGGATTTGCTAGCCAAGGTGGGATCAAACCTGCAGCTTAATGTGGTGCAAGGTGCCCGTGTGTCCTTCTCCCTGCCTGGGCTAACAAAACCCTGATGCCAGCCCTGTCCCCAGGAGTGGGGAAGGTAAATGCAGGGTCATCATGTGTTCAGTGAGTAGCAAACAGTGATGTTAGCTGAGAGCCTGAGGGGTTTCTTTACATTCCTACAACAAAATGGAGTCAGTCTCAAGCCTTTTGAAGCCAAGAGCCACGGAGGCTCTGCAAACAGCCAGCTGGATTGGGCTGCTTAAAAGGACACCCCACCTAAAGTTCCCCAAGCCCTCTTCAGTGCCCTGTAATTTAAGATGAGATAGACCAAGAAGTTTCCTACTGGGAGCTGTCTTCCTTGACTCAGGTCCTTTTCCCACGGGCAGTGCAGGTGTTTGGGGTTTTGCAGTCATTTCACTCATTTTCTTTGTTTTCTTTGCAGAAGGTACACCGATCCGAGGTAAGACACCCCCAGCTCACTCACTCACCCACTCTCCAAACACTTCTCTCCACACAGATCCCGTGTCATTGCCCTGTGCTCAATACAGATTCGTGTTGTTGTTATGTTTTCTTGTCCTGCTTCACCTCTGGATATTTCTTTTTTATACCTGTCTTTATTTTATCTATGGTTATAATGTCCTTTTTTGTTTGCTGGGTGCACTTGGTAATACTGATACTGTTATTCTAATAACGTCTCCAGCTGCGCTGCCTCAGATTTATGGCAGAGTTTTAAGAGCTAATCTTTCCAGGACCATGAAGGACTGAAGTTTATCTTGAGCATTAAATGCTATCAAAGCTTGGTAAATACTTAGGACTTTCTCTTGATTGGTGCAAAGTGCTCCCGAGCTGCTGATGGTGATGAGAGTTTTCCAGTCCTTTGCTCAGGCAGATCTTCAGCACTTACCATCTCAGTGTACTCATTTGTTTGGCTCCAGAGCCTCTTTCCACTTCCTCCCCACTCTCTTACCCTTAGGTTTCTCTGGGAAAGATCCATGGTAAGTAGCTTCTGCACTGTCTCTTTAATGGAGTCAAAAATTGACCTCGAGCTGAAAGGCAGGAGGAATTGGGTGTGCAGCCCTTGGAAGACCCTGCTTTGGTTTTATCTCCACTGGCACATTTAAAATTCCTTAATTCTCTGCTGGTAAAAGCAACAGGAGATGCTGTAGGTGAGATTTACGTTTTCACACATCGTGTCTGTTGGCTCCTGACAAGTGCTGAACACTCCTCACCCTCTGTGCAGCCTCATTTCTGCCATTGCCTTGACCAGCAGGGCTGAGGAGTGGGCAGGGAGGGAGGGGTGAGTCCCTGTTCCCCAGGGAAAGCTGCCCACTGCAGTCCTTGCTTCCCTTCCTGCTCTGGAGTGAGGCTTCGTCTCCCCTGGGTACTCTCAGACCAGTGATGCTCATGAGCAGCACAGAAAATGTATCTGGAACCAATGGAAACAACCCACAGATCTGTCCAAATTAACAGAAATTTCTGGGAAAACTCACCAGCCAGCATTCCACCCAAGTGGAGCTCTCCAACAGCAGAGCTGGAGCTGTAATTCCATATGAAATATGCTCAGCTGGGTGCTCAGTGGGAAGCTCCAGCCAGTTTGAGTTTTAACTCCTGTTGTGCTGAAATACCCGCAGATTCTTTTGGAATGGATTTTGTTTGGTGTACTGGCCTGGGTGGAGTTTTTTTTGGGGGGGTTTGATTCCCTCTGTTCTGCCTTTGGGAGCTCCCAGGCACAGGGGGTGCTGTGGGGAATTGCACTCACACCCCAGCCCTGTCCCAAACCCTCTCCCAGCCCCACGCCCCCCACCAGCATCGTTCCCACCCACGCACAGCAGAGGAACGTGAGCTCTGTGTCCTCCTCTGTGAGCACACCGCTTCTTCCTTCCTGAAAAGCCTCTATCTGCAACCAACAATGATCTCATTTGCACTCCTCTCACTTAAGATTTTATCAATACTATTACACTGAGCTGGAATTGTTTGGTTTTCATATTTAGGTGGGGTTTTTTTCCAGAGATGGGAGTTAAGAGTCTTACCACATGTGAGCTCTGTCCATATCTGTAGTATAATCATGTACTCCTAATACATAAAACATTTGAGAGCCTGTTGAATTATTTATGTAGTATGTATTTTAACTGGAGTTTTGCAGGGATGAAGCCTTCTGAGGTAAATGAGGCAATTTTCTTCCATGTAGTTCCATGCAGCATCTCTCTGCATATTTGCTGACAGGAATCTTCAGTTTGGGCTCTGGGTATATTGTTGTAGCCTGCAATAATATACAAGTTTAAGAAAAGCCTTAATCCTTTTGGCCCAGATGATGTAAACCATGCAGGCAATTTTGAAGTTCCAATGCAGTATTTACAGGGTTTTCCCTGGGGAATATTTACTATCAGTAAGGTGCTTTTCACAGGGGCTCTTATCTCCATAGGCTTCCTGAGGAGCAGGTATTGGGCACAAAACAAAGGCAGCAGTGATAGAAATTCCCCAGGCAGTGGGTGACAAAGCCTTTCACTTTTATGGTCACTGCTTCAAATTGAGCAAGGGAAAGTCAACTGCCTGCTGATGGATTTCTGGGGATCACAGTAATATGGATTATTGAGGTTGATTTCGGGAG
Organism: Leptocoma aspasia; assembly: GCA_013399835.1. Classification (NCBI taxonomy): domain Eukaryota; kingdom Metazoa; phylum Chordata; class Aves; order Passeriformes; family Nectariniidae; genus Leptocoma; species Leptocoma aspasia. The sequence goes on along the minus strand of VXAX01004307.1, from coordinate 63,805 downwards.
TTCTGGTGCAGAACGCCTGCATTGCAGAAGCCACAAAACTTGGTGCCTTTGCTGATGAGTTCAGGACAAAGAGCAACACTGCCTGCAGAGGGGGGGATGAAATTTTCTCACCGATTCGGGTCCGTGTGCAGCCGCACCCCGAGCGGGGCCGGCTCCGTGTGCGTGGGCCCGGGGGGGGAAGCACCGAACCGGGGCTGCCCAGCCAGCAGAGCCGTGACGATGTGTCTGTGCTGCCGTCTCTTCTCCCCTCGCAGGTGGGCTGCAGATCGAGAGCAGCGAGGAGACGGACCAGGGCAAGTACGAGTGCGTGGCCAGCAACAGCGCCGGGGTGCGCTACTCGTCCCCCGCTAACCTTTACGTGAGAGGTAGGGAGCACAGCGGCTCACCGGCACTCAGCCTCCTCCTCCTCCTCCTCCTCCCGGGCCATGGCACCCCTCCCGAGCCCGGGGCTGCTCCCCGAGCCCGCCGGGCTGGGCTGGCTCCCGCACGGCCGAGCCTGACCCAGGAGCGCAGCCCGAACCCTGCCGGGGTGAGCCCGCAGGGGAGCGCATCCCTCGGGCTGAGACAGGCCGCAATTCCCCCTTCTCCCAGAGCATCCCTGGGAGCGGGGTGCTTCCAGTCCTGCTGCTGCGGCTGGGACGGGAGGGGAGCACCCCTCTGTGTCCCTGCCTCCCCCCAGACTGCAGCAGCAGGGTGCTCTGGCACTGCTCCCCTCTGGCCCAGCTGCTGCTCCCTCTGCCAGCAGGAATTTGTCCCCGGTTCCTCGGGCACAGAGCTGGGGACACCAGCAGCCATCCCTGCCCCGGTGACAGCCCCCTTCTCCCGCAGCAGGGGAACAGATGACAGGGGGCTGGCTTCTGCTCGATGTCCCCTCGATGTTCTCCCACCCCCGTGGGCCAACAGCCTCTCCACTTTCTCTTATTTTGATCTCTCTGCCCTGTAATATTTTGCATGTAGCTTTGGTTTAACATCTTTCCACAGCAAAAACCCTTTTGGTAATGAGAGAGCAGGGCTGGTCCTTCTCGATTTAAATTTAAATTTAAAAAAGAAAAATACCGTTGGGAGGAAAAAAGAAAAGTTACATCCCAGCAAACTGTTCCCATTTCCATCCCATCGACAGAGGAGGCGCCTCCCACCTACACTCACGTTAATCTGCAGTCCAATGCAGAGCCATGCTCCTGTGTGCACTCCTTTCTCTCTCTCTTTCTCTCTCTCTCGTGTCTCACGCTCACTAAATCACATGCACATGGAGAGAAGGCTTTTAATAATTTAATGTTTCCAAGCTAAATTTTTAAATAGCCTTTTGTGGCCAGCTGGAAAATTGGGTTTGAAATTTGCCCTGTGGCCTGGGCCCCGAAATTCCGCTTTTAGGAACTTAAATCTGGATCCGATACTAATTCAGGGCTGAATCCATTGCAGACAGCTTAGCTGGAATGGTTTGGGTTCTTTTTTTTAAAAAAAAAAAAAAAAAACTAAAAAGAAAAGAAGAAAAGAAACAGGAAAAATGTGGGGATTTTTCATTATTGTTTTGTTTATAAATTTCCTCTACTCTTCTGGCCACTCGGAAACTACCCAGGAGACAAAGGTTGTAACACGGGGTTGTCTCCACACCTGGATGAGAGGGCTCCAGGTGATAGCCCTGTTCCCACCCCAGTTAGCCCGAGTGTACCTGGGCCTGCCTGCAAACCAGCACTAACCTGAGAGAGTGCAGAAAACAGCGTGTGCCAGCTCGGCCTGTGGTTTGGGTGTTTTTCATGCTGTTTAATTCCTTGTTTCTTGTGTGTTAATATCGTGGAAAGGTAACAAATTTCTGAAATGGATTTGCTTTGGTGGGAGGGAGAGTTCATGCACATTTTTCTTCCCATTTTTTGTTTTAAAAGAGTCTCGAGCACTCTTGTGTTTCCAATTGACTTGTTTCTCCCATAACATGCTTGTCTCTATAGACCACCTGGGATAGGAGTTGTAAGTTTGAACATTGCAAGGAAATGGTTTGGTTCGGTTTTTGCTTTTCTTTTCCTTCTTCTAATTATTTCTGTTTTCCGTATTCAGTCCCATGGTGGAGCCAGAGTGAGCAGGGCTGGGTGTGGGGCTGGGGGGAGCGCGGGGAGCGGGGCCGGGCCGGGCTGGGGCTGCTCGGCCCGGGGGCTCCGCTCCCCTTCTCCGAGGAGCAGCAGGACTGCAGGGAGGGAGAATCCTGCCTGGGCTCAGCACCCCTCTGGGGGCTGATTCTGAGCTAGGATTGCTCCCAGCCTGGCCTCCCTGCCGAGCTTGGTTGGGCTTAAAGGGATGGGAGGGGGAGCGTTAGGAAGGCAGGAAAAAGGGTCGTTACTATCTTCATTTTTTTTCCTTTCTTTTTATTTTGGTTAAGAGAAAAAAAAATCAATCAATTTGCAGCTGACAGCCTTGAGAAGGCCTTTTTTTACTCTCTCTGTGTTTCCCCTATTTTTCTCTTCTCCTCATGTCATTGTGTTCCGCATCAAACCCCCTTAACATCCCTCAGAGCTACGAGAAGGTTGGTGTGGTTTTTTTCTTTTTTACTTTCTTTACCCACATTTTTACATTCGTAAGAGAAAAAAAAATGAAAAAAAAAATTTAAAAAATGAAAAGAGAAAAAGCAAGAAATCTTTAAGATGAGCGAGACCCGCGCATTCCCGGGTCTCACGGAGATGAGTTGAGTTGCATTGTGGGCCTCTCTATGCATCCTTTGGTAATGTTGCTGAGTTCTTGCACTTTTTTGTCGTCATGGTTACCTTGCCGTTTGGACATTGGGCCTGATGCATGATAGGAGAATGTAACAATCTTCTTTGCATGCCACTTTTTAAATTAATTATGAATTATTTTTTCGATATATAAATATGTATCGTTTCTTTTCGTTATACAATTCTGGTTTCTTTGAAGTGGATTTACTCTTACTTTCCAAATTTTTCGTTCTGTTGGGTTTTTTGCTTTCTCTTGATTTCCTGTTTCTGTTTTGATTGGTTATGCTGTGCTGTAGTTTATTCCAAACGCATTGTGAGAAGCCAGTGTTCCTGCCCACCCGGTGGTAACTGAACTCCTCAATCCCTCCAGGAGGAAAGGAGTCACACAGCTCTAACGCCTGTCCATGGAAGCCCTGCTATTTGGGACAAGCCTTTGTTTTGGGGGAGGGAGGGATCTGGGAAGTGGAAAAGATGGTGAGAACCTAGGGGGTCATTCCAAGAGTTAGAGCAGACCCTGGGTCACATTTTTGCTTATTTATTCCTTGAGGTGTGGCTCTTGTTCCGCCTCGTGCACACAAAGAAAAGCCCTGGCCCTGCTCTGGGGGCTTGCCCAGCCGTGGGAGCTCGCTCACTGGTCACTGCCCAGTTCCCTCCAGTAACACCAGGAGCAGGGGCTGTCAGCCCAGCGTGGCACTGACAGAGAGCTTCCTGCTGTTCCCAAATCCCACGCTGTTCTCTCCTGGAGAGCCCGTGGCCAGGCAGAGCCCCAGCTCCAGGCAGAGCCTGGCAGAATCCCGTGGAGGAGGTGGCACCTTGTCCTGGGAGGGAAGGGCAGCCTCCTGGCTCTGCCTCTCCCCATTGTTCTGCTCTTTTCCCTGGGATTTATCCATTGCTGCCTGGTGCAGGCACCTCCAAACCCAGCCAGGCGCAGCCAAGGCAGAGCCTCCTTCCTAAAGGGGCGTGGGAGGAGAAGTGCAGCTGTGCAGGCACTGCAACAGTGCTGGGGCACATCTGGCAGCTGCAGCTATTGCAAACAGCAACCAGCAATCTGGCCAGTGACATTGGAGCTGAAAATGCCTCTTTTCCCTCTTCTCATCTCCCTGTTTATCCCCAAGAAGCTCCTGTTGCCTGCCATGTGTGCATCCCGAGCGGGTGAGGCACATGGGAGAGTGAACAGGGGGTTTGCAGTGTGTCAGTGGTACCAGTGGTGCTTGGTGCTTTCCCTGTGCAGAACTGAATGCCAGCCCTTTCCCTGGCCATGCCTTTCCCTCTGCCCGCCAGTCCTCACCTCTCAACCAGCTACCAAAGGAGTGGCTTTCCTAGGGCACAGGTATTAAAGCTGTGTGATTTTTGAGAAATCCAGTGCAGTATTGACACAGTATCTGTCTCTCTCTTTCTCTCTCTCTCTCTCTTTCTCTCTGTCTGTCCTTCTCTTTTTTCTTAAAATGCTGAGATTTCAGTGCTCGGACCCTCAGTGCTGGTATTCTCCCCTCCCCTTCCAAGTCTCCTCCCTCCCCATAGGTACCAGGGTTCCCCTCCCAAATGCTGCGCTCTTGATAACTCTCTGCGAAGAGACCAGCTGTGGCTCTTCTGACTTGGATGCCAACAATGGCCAAAAAACATCCCCCAGTCCCAAGGCTCTTTTTAAAGAAAAAAAAAACAAAACCAAAAAAACCCCGAAAAAACAAAAAAACACTTGTATTAAAAAAAAAATAGCATTTGAAATGAGGTTTTCCCATCCCACCTCCCTCCTGCCTAGGACTAAAAGTTGATAATCACTCCTAATTACAGGATTTTCCTTCATGACTAGGAGTTTGAGTTTCAGGATTTAGGTGCAATTAAAAAGGGATTTATACACCATTATTTTTTATTTGTTTATTTTCTCTTTTATAAAGTATTTCTAACATGGCCAAACTGCACTGCTGCTGCTAAGAATCTCTTGTGATCTGAGAAGGCTTGAAGATTAAATTCTTCCTTAAGAGCCAATAAAAATAAAAGTAATGGTAATGATAATGATATCAACAACAATAAACTAAAGCTAAATGGGATGTAATCATGATAGGCTGGAATGACACTGGGTGAGGAATTAGACACTTGATACCTGGCTAGAAGAGGTTGTGTGGTTTGCTAAAGTTATGGTCTCTGAGCAACCTGGTCTAGTGGAAGGTGTCCTGTGAGAACAGGATGGGCTGTAAGGTCCTTCCAACCCAAACCATGGGCGTGGTCTTGAAATTATTGGTGAAGGGTTTGCCTCGTGTGTTATTACAGGTCAGATCATGCCTTGGGCCAAAGTAACAGAGTGCTAACAGGGCATGCCCAAGGTCAGAGGCAGAAGCACCTTTCTGGAGACCACAAAAGCAGGTCAGAAGCAGGTGAGGTGACCTCTGCCACCAGCCCAGGTGTGTGGCAGTTTAGGCTGAGCCACCTGTCCAGGGTTCACCTGTGGTCAGTGAAAAGATGGATGCAGTTCTAGGGGCAAGTCAGCACCTCAGTGGGAATCCTGGTTTTTATGGGAGCCATACATCTCACCTGGCTTTCAAAAGTCTCCTTGGCTGCTTCTCTCTATCCCTAGGGACACAAATGCCATCAAACTTGTGGCCCATAGTGTCTGCAGGAAAGGATGGATTCAAAATCCTGCAAATGAAGAGCTGTCTGCCCATGGTGGTGTTTGAGAGGCTGCCTCATCCCTGGAAGTGTCCAGGGCCAGGTTGGACAGGGCGTGGAGCAACCTGGGACAGTGGAAGGTGTCCCTGCCCATGGCAGGGGTGGCACTGGGTGGGCTTTGAGGTCCCTTCCAGCCCAAAGCACTCTGTGGTGTCTTTGTCTGTAATCAGGGACCACGTGGGGGACTCAGCCATTACCCCAGTGAGGGCACGTGTCCCCTCAGCCAGGACCTGTGTCCCCTCAGGCCTGTGGCCAGAGCTGGTTTGCCCCCTGGAAATGGAGCACTTTGCAGCTCTCCTCTTAATCTGGGAAGCTGCAGGAGGCCACCCTCGATTGCTGTGGTTTGATCCCAAAATCCAGCTGCTGGCTGGGGTGGAGCCCTGTGTGTGAGGACCTGGTGTCCCTGTGCTCCTGCATGTCCCAAAGGGAAGGAGGGACGAGCTGTGTGAGCTGTGCTTCAGGTCCCCTGAGCATGCAGAGCTGCTGCTGCTGCTGGTACAGGACACGTTGTCGTGGTTGAATTTAGCAGAATTAAGATTTTTCCCCTTTTTCCCACAATGGGCCCTTGTCAGGAGGTACGAAAGGCAGCAGTTGGGATGCTGCAGGGATAATCCTTCTTGCTCTCTGCTCCAGCTTCTTGTGGCTCTGCTCTTTTCCAGCCCAGGGGGCTGTAAATGGCTCAGCAGGCATTTAAAGCAGCCTGTTTGTCACCATCAGCACAAGCTTTGTCACCCCCAGCCAGGTTCTGCAGCCCAGGTCCTGCTGAGAACATTCCCAGGAACTCCCAAGGCTCTCTGGAAAACCTCAGCTCATTGAGAGACCAAAGATGAAACCAGGCCAGGGCAAAACATGTAAGAGCTGAACTAGTGGAAATCAATTAAAATAAAACCCACAGAAAGGGCAGGGATAGTGTGCTGAGCACCTCAGGAAATAAAGCTTCAAAATAGATTAAAATGTGACTAATTTAAGCAATAATTTAGCCTGTAGCCTGGGTTAAGTTTGGCACATGAGTAATTTGACCATCAGACCAGAGCTGCTGGTTGGTTCCAGGTAGAACCATTGCTGAGCTTGTCCCTTTCAATCCCATTTAGAGGTTGAAGGAAATAATTCCACATGCACTAGAGATTTAACAAATAGCCACGAGGTCAAAACAGTCATTGGTATTTTAAACTGTAGGAATTTTAATACCTTTTTAGACTAGATTGATAAATTCTTTAGTGGAGAAGGAGGGAGGCAGAACCACCACTGGGTTGTACAGCTGCCTCTGCAGTGCCCAGTTTCCAGGTGCTAAAATTGAGGGATGGAGAGTTCTGGGACGATTTTTAAGGGTTATTTTAGCACTTCTGTGGGTGGGGGAGCGCCCTGTCCATGTTTGGGGTGTCCTCAGCTCTGAAATTCTAGTTCCAAACCAAACAAAGCAAACAAAAACTTCACTGTGTTTCTGCAGAAGGATTTCTCAAGGGTATCAGGAAATGGAAATGGATACAAAAAGCCACCCCCCCAAAAAAAACAACCAAAAAATAATCTGAACTGTGTATATATCTATGTATATACATGACTATCTCTCCATAGAGGGCACTTTGCAGGAACACTGTGCTGTACTGATCTCGAAATCTCTGCCTGCCTGTGTCTCTTACACCTTTTGCATCGCTGTTCTCTTTGTTTTAGGGGAAAAATTAGATTACACCTTGTCAAATTAAAATAACAAAAACTAAAACAGTCAAGTCTGTGTTTAAAATTACAGAGCTGCATGAAAAACAATTGGATTCTGATCATTTTCTCTTCAATCCTGTAAAAAAAAAAAAAAAAACCAAGAAAAAAAAAAACTGCAAAAGACCAGAGATGTTCAGCCAGCCTGTCGCTCAGCTAATGTGGTTTTCTAAGTGAAAAGTAACAATTATTGGGAAGGTAATGGATTTCCTCCAGACCAAATCCAAGCCTTGGTCTCATTCTTTATTTATCTACCTATTTCTTTTATTTACCGTGAAGGAAATGAGGAAGGAGATGGGCAGGAGGAGGGACGCTTCTCGTCCTGTGGAGGGGCGGAGGTCGGAAATCCGAAGCCCAGCGGGTTCCGCCCCAGCGGAGCGAGCCTGGCGTTGGACCGGGACAGGGAGGAGGCAGAGGCGGCTGCACGGACACGCAGGGGCAGGGACACACCACGTTTGGGAGGGGAGGACAGGTGTAATCTAAGCTTCACTAATAATGTAGAGGCTGCACATTATTTTGGCACCCTTTCCCCTACCCCTCCTCATTTTGGAGCAAGACGGAATGACTCCTGTCTCCCCAAAATGGCCAATAATGTCCGCCTTCTCACCTCATTTGGAGCAGCAGCTTGCTGAGTGTCAAAACGTTTAATACCATTTGGTTTTGTTTGGTGCTTTCAACCAGTCACTTCACTTTCTTTTGTTTCCTTTTTCAATTAATTTCTTCTTTAAGGTATAAGATGCGTTTCTCTTTGAGTTGGTTTAATGTGAATCGGGGTTTGAAGTGACAGGTTCTTGTCCAGGACATTCTCCTTTCCCCACCTCGCTCCTCCTCCAACATTTTTTCTCTCTGAGGGAATCTGGAAGGGGCTTTAAAAGAGCAGCTGGTGGGGTTCCTCAGCACAAACTGGTTGGTCCTCAGGTTTCTCTCATTAGCAGCATCATGGGAACACGTTTTAAGGATGGATTCTGGTGTTGCAAAAGTCAACCCTGGATCTCTCAGTGTCTCTTCCAATCAGGTCTGTAAATCTTGCAAAGAACACCTCTCACCTTGTGGACCCTGAGTGGTGGTGGGGAACCTGAGCCGTGCTGATTGGGACCAAAAAAGCCAAAAATGCCACTCACAGAACACAAACTGGGTCAACAGTGAGCAGCAACAAAACCAATTGGCTCCCCGAGGGTGTGAAAAGTTATGGATCTGTTCTGTTTCTAAAAAAGAGCACAATTTGGGGTGCAGATTTGGAGTGTGAAATGCTTATCCAACAATTAAACAGACTCATAACTGACTGCACTTAAGAAATGTTCCTGTGCCTCCGAAATGGCTTCTCTGCATTGAAATAATTTAACTGCATCCCAAACATCCAGCTCCAGTCCTGGAATCTGGTTCTATCCATAACAAGCTGTATCCTTGTTTGAAAAAAAAAAGCTCCTGAGAGTTTTTTGGCCATGGACAATGTCTGTTTGTGTGTGCCTGCTTGTGTGTGTCTGTCGGGAGCTGTTGCACATGGAGCATGCACATCCGTGTACGCATGCGGGGTCTGGCAAAGCTGTCCTGGAAACCAAACACCCCTGGAACTCAGGGAAGGTCCTTCTTGTACCAGAAACTGGGAAAAGTGTTATTAGACAAGTGTCTTTGAAGCAGAGCCCTGACTGCCCCATCCCAATGTTTCCCTTCCAGAGAGGGCAGTTCTGTTCTTCCCGATCCTTTGAAAGTGTTGGATAGCAAAATGGAAGGAATCTCTTCACCCGATTTTTTTCTTGTGAAATTCCCCTCCTTCAGCTGCTGTGGAGCTGGACCCAGAGCTGAAATTGGTCTTGATTCTATCCCCAGCTTCCTTTCCACCACGGCTCTCCTCCTCCTGGGCCTTGACCTAAAGGCTGACCCAGACATTCTCAGCTTGACAAATTCCATGTCTCCAGCCAAATGCAAATGTTACAGCAATTAAAATAAACAGCAGCCTGATGGCTCTGGGTAGCCAGAGGTGAACCCTGTGTCTATTGTGGTTGTCACAGCCCTGAGCCATTCCAGGGCTGTATCCAGGGGACTCTCTGAGGTCCCCAACATTTAATTGGAGTTCTTTTCCCATCCTAGACCAGTGTGTGGATGTTGGTATATCTGTGCACACAGGAGAGTCTAGTTTTTTTTTAAACTAGGATGCACCAAGGAAGTGCTGCTGCCTGTTTTGGGTTTGTATCAGCCCTAATCCAAATTCTCCCTCCTTGTGAAACGGGTGGTGCTGAGAGCTGGCATCCAGAGGTGCTGGGTGCTTCCCTTGGAGGGTGACAAATGCCATTAAAGCAGCCCAAAGTAAGGATCCCTGAGACCCCAGGGCTGGCCTGCACCCCTGGGAGCTGTCAGGAGGAGGGCAGGGCTGCTCTGCAGCTTTTTGGGAACGTGCTCTGTGCAGCCCCTGAGATTGTGTTTTGTGAGTGGATTTCTCCTTCCCTGCCCAAAACCACAGCCAGGAACAGTTGGTTCCCTTCAGACTCCGATTCTCAGCACTCCGCCCTACATCAGACGATGCTTTTCAGTTATTAAATTCTGGTTTGTTCTTTCTTTTTTCCTTTTCTTTTCTTTGTTGTTTTTTTTCCCTTTCTCTTTCAGTTGGGTTTCATTTCTTTGCGATTAGCTTCGGTTTGGATTAATTGTCTTGTTCTGTTCCCATGACAACTCAGTGTTTGCATCCCACCCGCCGTTGTTTGTTGCTGTTGATGCTGTTTGCTGACCGGATCTTGTCCGGATGTGTCTCCCCATTCCTCCTCACCTTTCCCACCCTGCCTCCCCTCTCCAGAAAGTCACATCCCAGCCCCCCCTCAGAAGAGTCATCCCCACCCCAGATCTGTCTGCATGTTGACCCCACTTGTTTCTTTCCGAGTTCTCTCCATCTTGTCTCAGACTGTGACAGGTGTGGTTTCCACCTGGCTCCATTTTCTGAAGTGTGGTACTTCTGGAAGCAGTGGGAAGCAGGATGGAGTAGGAAGCAGGGATGTACCCTCATGGCTAGGGCTGAGTGTTCTCCGTAGTGGCAGGAGGGAGCAAGGAGCAGGTTGCCTGATCCTTTGAGCCAGTGCTGGTGCCTGAGGTGGAACAAACACTGTGGTACCCCCCTACACCTTTCTGCAGGTAGAAAATCATCTTCTAGCATCAGTGGCCAGGTGAGTTTGCAGCCCCTCCCTCCACATCCCCATCCTTGTCCCAGCTGAGGGCATGCCCCCTGTTCTCTCTGCAAATCCGTGCATGCTGGAATTCCCCTCTGCCACCTCTGGGCTCCTAATGCCACCAGTCTGGAAGTTTTCTCTTCCTTGTCTCCCAGTGCTGGTTCCTGGCTACTGGTTCCCACAGAAAAGGGTCTGACAGCCCAATGGGGAGAGCAGACCTTGCTGTGACAATGTCCCTTGTCACCTTGCAGGACAATGCAGGAGCTGGAGTTGGCTTTTGTTTGCCAAAGCCCCACTAAATGGCAAACAACCTCTACCTCTCTTGGCAGTGCCCTTCCCCTTGGAAAAGATCCACAAAGCTGGAAGATAAATACTAGCAAGCCCCAAGACAGTTCCAGGGGACATCTGAAGGCACTGGGAGGGACAATGGCAGGCTCAGCTCTGCTGTCCTTTGCTTTGCTTTGGCATGAGGCAACGTCACCAAGCTTTGGAGAGGTTGTGCAGAAGTTACCTGGGAACAGACAGCAGGAACAGGGAGTTCTCAGCCCCCCAGCACTCCGGACCCTCCTGCCCCTCACCCACCCTGCCTGCAGCAGTTCAGTTCCTGCATGGCTGTCCCTGGAGCTGGAGGAATCCTGCACTCCTGCTCCCCTCCAGCTGCTGCAGTTCCTGCATTTCCCCCGGGTCCTGTATCCTTTTGTCTTTCTTGTGGGATGAGACCCTGCCCTCAGGCCCCTGCCTAGGCCCTCTCTGATCCACACACATTCTCCTTTGTCCATTCCCCTGCTTTCCCCACTAAGGAAGGGCACCCACCATCCCTCCAGCCAGCCCAGGTAGCTCAGAAAATGGAGCCAAGGAAACCACAGCCTCCCCTTTGCGTCCATGTTCTTCCTGTGTAAGGTCTGGAAGCTGCATCCACCTCTCTGCTAAGGAGATGCACAGAACATGTCACTGTTTTCTCAACGTTAAAAGTTTCATTACCTTGTTTTTCTTATTAATTCTATTCTATTTATTATTCCGCCAGGGCTGAGATGTGACAATGTGAGCCACCACATTGAGTCACATCAGCTAGAAAAAGTATGCAGCATTAAAGTGGGTTTCCCCCTCCCCTCCCTCTCTCTCTCTCTCTTCTTTCTCCCTTCCCCTCTTGTTCTCCTTCTCCTGGTCTTCCTTCCTTTCTCTGTCGCTCACTTTCTATCCAGTATCCATGTGGGCATTTGCTGCCGCCCAGAAATTATATTTCTCTGCATTTTCCTCTCTCTTTCTCTCTTTCTCTCTCTCTTTCTCTCTCTCTCTTTTTTACCTATTTTGCATGATGTTTGTGACTCTGAGAGCTGCATCTATCGATGGAACCGTGTCAGATCTTAAAGAGGCTTCGTTAGGGTTTCTATACCCGAAAACCACAAAAATTTCATTAGAGTTTCTCATCTTTTCCACACTCTCTCTCGCTCCAGGGGGGCTGTGTTCCCCTGGACGCTTCTCACACGCAGACACCAACTAAATTCTGTCCCACTCCGGGGACTCCCTCTCCTCCCTCATTTATCCTTCTGCCTTTCATTTCTCAAGTGGAGCCTCTGGAATTTGGGGATGCGATACTTCTCACTTTGTTGAATTCTCTGGGTCCAACAAGGCAAAACGTTGAGAAGTTTCCATCTCCATCCCAGCCTTCTCCTGGCCCCCCACCCCATTTCTGCAGCCGCCCCGGGTGGGAGAGGGCCCCTCCCTGGAGGGGGCACCTGGACCATGCCGGGTGGTGGTGGATGGGCTGTTCCTCAGGAGAAGGGGACACGGGACTCAGACCCCACTGGGAGAGGGAGGAGCAGGTTCCCGGGGTGTGGAGCGGGGAGCTGGGGGCCCCAGCGGCCAGGAGGAGAAGTTTGGGCTCTCGCCATGCCAGCTCTTGCCAGTAAAGATGAGAAATTGCTAATAAATTTTTGTGTATTTATCTGTGCTGTGATGGGTCTAATCTTGATCAATGGAACCCTGTTGCTATGAAATATCGCTTTTATGTCTATATTCTATATATTGTTTGTGAAGTACAAATTTATTTGGAGTTTATTTTTTTGGTTTTTGGTTTTTGATTTTTTAATTTCTTTGGTTTTTTATTTTGTTTTTAATGAAGGAAGAAAATAAACAATGACAAACCCCATCTATATTTAAATTATCTTTTACTCTTTTTTCTTTTTCTCCTTTCTTTTTCTTTTCTTTCCTTTCCTTTTTTTTTTTTTTTGTTCTGTTTTTGTTTTTTTTTTCTCTTTGTTTTTTGTTCGTTCGTTTGTTTTGGTTTGCTTTTCCGTTTTGTTTTTTTGTTACCTCTGTGCGTCTCGTCCACAGTTCGCCGTGTGGCCCCTCGCTTCTCCATCCTCCCTGTCAGCCATGAAATCATGCCCGGGGGCAACGTCAACATCACCTGCGTGGCCGTGGGGTCTCCCATGCCCTACGTGAAGTGGATGCAGGGAGCAGAGGACCTGACACCTGAGGATGACATGCCCGTGGGCAGGAACGTCCTGGAGCTCACGGATGTCAAGGACTCTGCCAACTACACCTGCGTGGCCATGTCCAGCCTGGGAGTCATAGAAGCCGTTGCCCAGATCACGGTGAAATGTAAGGGAGTGGGAGCAGGGTGCTGAGTGCACGTGTGGGAGTGGGCACGCGGGGGCACGGCCAGAGCTGAGCGTCCCAGCATGGGTGCAGGGCACGTGTCCTGCTCGTGCATGGGAGCCTTGGTGGGATGTGTCACCAGAGTGGGAATGTCCCTTGGCTTGTGCCTGTGGCATCATGTGTCTGCATGGGGAGAGCCTGTGACTGCCTGACCTGCACAGGGGACACGGTCCTGCATGGCCAGGTGTCCTGCACGAGTGGGGTGTGTGTGCATGGACAGGGACAATCCTGCATGGCCAGGTGTCCTGCACGAGTGGGGTGTGTGTGCATGGACAGGGACACAGTCCTGCATGTCCTGGTGCTCCTGCATGACTGGGATGTCTGTGCATGGCCAGGGACACCGTGGCTGTGTCGTGGGCACCTGGTGCAGGAGTGTCAGTCCCTGTCCTTGCCTGCGTGTACACGTGGAGCTCTGTGAGCACGAGCAGCAGGACAGACCTGTGCACCATGAGTGCCCCGTGCTGGCATCTGTGCATGTGTCCTCAGGGATCCCACACACAGGGAAACCCACAGTGGAGGGGAAGCTGGTGGCTGGAGACCTTTCCTCGCTTTAGGACACCTGAGCTGGTTGTTATGAAGAAAACTGTGACTCCAGTCCCCGCATGCTGTGTCTGTCCTGGCATTTGAGACTGGCTGGGCACTGTGCAAGGAGCCTTGGATGGCTTGGAGCCTGCATGCTGTCCTGTGCCAAGGCCTGAGATTCAGCCAAGGCCCTGAGGATCTCTGGCATGTGCACCCTTGCAGTACAGCTTAGTTCCAGCATCTTAGTGGCCGTTGTTGCCTCAGCAAGATGGGGAATAAGCCCAGCTTCCAGCTAGTGATTCCCAAGAGGAGCACAGGTGCCATCTTCAATCTATTCTGTCCTCAGCAGGGGAGTATTAAACCCAAGCAGGAACCCCTGAGGTTGGGTGAGTGTAGAGCTCTGTGTGAGCTGGTGTCTGCTCCAAGTACTCGTGTTGCCCATGAGGGATCTGGGAGAGGTGGGGTGGGAAAGGATCCGGGTGGGGGAGAGGAGAAACACTTGGGAGAAAGGGAGGGATAAGGAAAAACAATCCTGTTGTATCAGTGATCTGTCTGAGGAAGGTCTGACAGGAGAAGTGAGTAGGGACTAGAGAATTTTGGCATGACACCCATTCTGAGCTTCTGCACAGGCAGTGGGGCTCTCGTGCCAGCAGAAGGACACCTGGGGCTGGACTCAGGTCCTCTTTATTTTCCTGAGTGTTTCCTTCCTTCCTTCCCTTTTTTCCCTGTCTTACCCTCTCAATCTGAAAAGCTGCTGTGTAGGGCAGATTATTTCTGCTTCCAACTCTCCCATCTTCTCACATGGGGAATCTCACTCTGTTGGTACCTTCTGTCTTTTGTAATTTTGTTTGGATCCTGTTCCCTGCTCTGCTCCTGTGTGTGAGCACCTGTGGCTCTCCCGGGCAGAAGGTGAAAGGAGAAGTTTGAGCTTTACTGTGATCAGGTCTAGAGAAGTTTGGCTTCAAGGCCAGGTTGGATGGGGCTTGGAGCCACCTGGGCCAGTGGAAGGTGTCCCTGCCCATGGCAGGGGTGCCACTGGATGGGCTTTAAGGCCCCTTTCAACCCATAACGTTCTGGGATAAGAAGAGGTTGAAAAGGAGGGTTGAAAGGGGTCTGAAGTGTGCAGTGAGGACAGCACAAGAAGCTTGAGCACAGGTGAAGACAGAACATGTATCAGGTGCAGTTAAAGTGCTGGGCAGCGTGCAGTCCCCAGCAGGCTCATGGGGGACTCCCTGGCTGAGGGAGAGGGGAGATGGGGATTAACACAGCTTTGTGGCTTGAGGGGAAGCTCTCCCAGCATTTCTGGGGATTTGTTCTGGAGAGCAGAGCCCGCCCTGGGCCATTCCTTGCCCGTGGAGGCTCAGCAGAGAGCTGTGAGCACGTGCTGGGAAGGAGCTGCTGAGGAGCTGCTCTCCCTCCCTGCCCCGGGAGCCGGCGGATGTGCAGCTGAAGCCTGTGCTAATGATTCCAGATGTTCAGCTGGACACTTTGCCTTTGATGGAGCAGTTTAAGGAGGATAATAGAGTGGATAACTAGGTTCCTCATATTCCAGCAGCACTTTCCTGAGCTGCCAGGATTGGTGCTGTGCCTCTGGCTGCTGCAGCCCTAACCAGACCAAATAGGCGCCATTTCGGCATCCGTGGCTTTTTTAAAATGCCTGTTCTTCCTGATTCTCAGCACTTCCCAAGGCTCCTGGGACGCCAGTGGTGACAGAGACAACAGCAACGAGTATCACCATCACCTGGGACTCTGGAAATCCAGACCCTGTGTCCTACTATGTCATTGAGTACAAGTCTAAGAGCCAGGATGGACCGTACCAGATCAAGGAGGACATCACCACCACGCGCTACAGCATCGGGGGGCTCAGCCCCAACTCTGAGTACGAGATCTGGGTCTCTGCAGTCAACAGCATCGGGCAGGGGCCTCCCAGTGAGTCGGTGGTCACCCGCACTGGGGAACAAGCTCCTGCCAGCGCCCCCCGCAACGTGCAGGGCCGGATGCTGAGCATGACCACCATGATCATCCAGTGGGAGGAACCGGTGGAGCCCAACGGGCAGATCCGGGGCTACCGCGTCTATTACACCATGGAGCCCGACCAGCCCGTCAGCAACTGGCAGAAGCACAACGTGGACGACAGCCTGCTGACCACCGTGGGCAGCCTCCTCGAGGATGAGACCTACACCGTGCGAGTGCTGGCCTTCACCTCCGTGGGGGACGGGCCCCTGTCCGACCCCATCCAGGTTAAGACACAGCAAGGAGGTGAGCACCTGTGTCGCTGACCTGGGCTGTGGGAAGGAGAGCTGCTGGTTAGATTTGGAGATTTAGATGCGATGTTGGGAAGGATTTACTCAGAGGGTGGGGAGGCGCTGGCACAGGCTGCCCAGAGAAGCTGTGGCTGCCCCTGGATCCCTGGAAGTGATCCCTGGAAGTGTCCAACCTGGCCTTGGACAGGTCTTGGAGCAACCTGGGATACTGGAAGGTGTCCCTGCCCATGGAACTGGATGAACTGGATGAGCTTTATGGTCTCTTCCAGCCCAAACCATTCCATGATTCTAAATGTCTTTAACAGATGTAAAACTGCCCAGGTAGTGGTGACACTTTAACTCTCCCTAAAGTACCCAGGAACTGCTTTGTCAGAGATGAGTGGGGAATGAGCCTTATGTGTTGAGCTGCAAACACGAGGTGTTTTATCATGGGCTGTCGCCCAGCACATTTTTGGTGTGGGGTGTGGGGAGGAAACCCTGCGTCCTCAGTGGGCTGCTCATGGGCTTCCTACTTCCAGAATCTTGTAATACTGGGATTGATGGGAAGGGCTGTATTCTGCACTGCTGAGAAAGAGGCATATGATCCACTGGGATTCTTCCATCTCCAGCAGCTCTGGACACGCTGGAGTCCTGCAGTGGAGCAGCTCTAAAGCGGCTCCCACAGCTTTAGAGGCAGGACCTGCCCACGCTGCAGTGTGGCATTTTGCTGCTGATGTGCTCTTCCCACACAGGCTTTGAAGAAAACAGGGCAAGAGCCTTCTAATTAGCAAGTTAATGTGGTTTCTCCTGTTTCTCATCTTGCCTCCTCTGCCCTGTCGGCTCCCTCTCCGTGCCAGTTCCCGGGCAGCCGATGAATTTCCGAGCAGAAGCCAAGACCGAGACGAGCATTGTGCTGTCCTGGAGCCCCCCACGCCAGGAGATCATAGTGAAGTACGAGCTCCTCTACAAGGAAGGAGACCACAGCAAGGAGGTGAGTCCAAGGTGGAGCAGGTTGGGGCTGAGGAGCTCCCGGGCCCCGCCGTTCCCTGCGGTGTCGGAGCGGGGGGAGCAGGGCAGGTGTCTCTGGGCAGGCCTCACCTCTGCTGCCTCTTGTTTGGGTTTATTTTTTCCTTCCCCCCCTCGCCCATCCCAGGTGCTGAAGAACTTTGAGCCCACGACCTCGTTCACGGTGGAAGGCCTGAAGCCCAACACTGAATATGTCTTCCGGCTGGCCGCCCGCTCGGCCCTGGGGCTGGGGGCCTTCACCCCGGAGGTCCGAGAGCGCACCTTGCAGTCTAGTAGGTGTCTCTCCTTTCCCACCCTTCTCTGAGGGGACCACGGTCAGGGAGCCAGAGATGGCGGGCACAGGGGTATGGAGCTGGGGGTTGGCGTTTCACTCCAGGGAGGGGGGACACCTTTGGGACCTGCTCCCCTCTCCCTTCACCGCTCCAGGTAGTTGAGATGTGAGCCAGGAGCAGAGCTGGGCTTTGGGGGGCTGGGGGGCCGGGTAGCACCGTCCCCTCGGGGTGGGAGCAGTGAGGGCTCGGTGGTGGCCACGCTGGCCGTGGTGCTGAGCATGCTCAGGGGATGGCACCCACAGCCCGTCCCACACAGGCCCGGCCGCTGTCAGGAGGGGACACGAGCAGTGGAGCGGGGACACGGTGGGGAAGCGGGAGGGCCAGGAGGAGGGAAGGTGGTTGTTCACAGGCCCAACCTTCCCCAGCCTTTGGGGAAGCAGTCCCCATGCTCTTTTCCATGAGCACCTCCACAGCCAAGGGGAGGAAGGCCTGGAGCTCTGGGAATGGTCCCGTTTGGGCTCCGGCAGAGCGGGAGAGAGGAGCCTTGTGGAGGCTGGGAGGGGGATATTGATGATACCAGGATGGAGTGTATGCAACCAAAACGTGCTGGTTTTAGTTTAATGGATTGTCTCCCTTCGCTGTTGCCCTGGGGACAATAACCCTGGATGGCAATATTTCAACCTGGGCTTTTCACAGATCTTTGCTTTTAAATGAGGTGTTTTTTCACTGCATGAGTGGCTGTGGCAGCTGTTCTTTGTGTTTTCTGTCTCCTCTCATCTCTACTAAATCACTCTGCTGCAGTTTGGAGTAGCCGGGAGCAGAACTAACTCAGAAGTGGCTCTGGTCACCAGTGTGAGGAGGGAGAGCCCGGCTCCCATCCCTCAGAGTCCCTAACAAGGGGGAGCAGCAGGCTCTCAGCTGGGCTTTTTAATTGTCACATCCTGCTGTCTCTCCCTTTCCCTGTCTCCTTCTCTTTCTGTCCCCTGAGGAGTGGGAAGAAAGGGGAGTCTGTTTCTGCACAGACAGAATTCCTTACTGGGGCTTTCTCAGGCCTCCACTCCATTCAAAGATTTTTTTGGTTTTTCTTTCCTTCAAATGTTTTTCCCCTTTTTTCCTTCTTTTCTTTTTCTCCATACTCTCTCTACGTTTCATAGGAAAATCCTTTCCTGACTCTGCTGCACATCTGCTGGTTCTGATCCCAGTGTGGTACTGTCAGAGGGAGCATCTCTGTGGGGTGGGGGAAATGAACTGAAAGGACCTGAAAAATAAGTGTTAAACTTACACTCTGCTTCTGTTTTCCAAGGGGTTACTCTCCTTGAGACCTGTGGGGATGGGAGGCAAAGATGGTCTGGGATTTGTGCTTTCTGGTTCAATAAAACAAGCTGGAAGAGGGGTGTGGGAGCTGGTGTCAGTAGGGCTTAGTGAAAATTTGTCCCTTAAGGGTGAGGAAAAGGGGATCTGGGAAAAGGGAAGGCTTTGGGGCTTTTTCTAACTTGGCATCTGCCCAGAACACGGACGGGTTTCTCTCTCTGTAGCTCAGCTTTCATAGGGAGAGTCTCATTAATTTAATGCTCTTAAGAACATCAGCTGGGAGCTGTCAGTGTCCTGTAACACGGTGAAACATTTTTTCCTGGCTGGCTGTTGGAGGAACGAGTCAATTCTCCCTGGTCCGGGTGACATCCTTCGGCTCACAGACCTTCTGGCTCGGGACAGGCTTTTGTGTCTTCCCTCCTCAGCTCCTTTTCCGTTCAGCTCCTCCTTGGCCTGCTCCATGCCTCTTCTTTCTTCTCTCTTCTGCTCTCTGCTTGCCTGCCTGCATGCCCTGCACCCGATGAGCCAGCTCCCTGCTGTCCCTGTCCCTCGCTGGGCAATGTCACACCACGATGGCATCTTGTCTCTGGAATGACAGAGCCTCTCCCTGCTCCTCCCACCGCTCCTGCTGTCCCCTCCCAGCACCCACCCGCATGTGGCAGCCCCTCCCTGCACCTCCCTGCCAGGGTGGCTCCTCCTGAGCATCATAACCAAAGTAAAATCCATTAAACTAAAGGTAAAGTATCTTTTTCTTCTTGAAGTAGCTGGGTTTTAACTCTTCAAGTACCAAAGACATAGCTTGTAAAACTGACAGACTCTCATGGCTGGGAGAAGCTGGTTTGCCCTTTCTGGTTAGCCATGACATTCCCAGGCTCCCTGGCAATTCTCCCACTCAGAAATTCCTGAGGGCAAAGCGTGGTCAGCAGGCAGGGGTGGCAGGGCGGGTGCTGTGAGGCTGCATGTGCAGGTGTAGAGGAACAATGGGGCTTTCTCACCCTCTGTTCCTGCCCAAGGAAGGATTTCACCCCACAGAGCTCCGCTCTCCCTCCTGTCCCCCTCCTCACAGTACATGAAGCAAATGAAATACCCAAAGTCTATGGTACCTAAAGGGTTAAAAAACATGATATTGTGCAAGGTCAGTAAGGGTCATTCTTGTGGCTTGGACAGTCAACTTTAAAGCATGTAAAAGGTGCAGCTCAGGTGAGTACTGGCTGGTCTCAAGCAGATTCACAAATACAGTCCACCCTGTGGCTGCAGGCTCACCACTCGTGGCTCTGCAGACACTCCCGGATGTCCTGGAGCCCTGGGAGGGTGGGGAGGGGTCCCAAAACGCTGGTGGAAGCAGCCAGCAGGCCAAGGCAGTGCTCTCCTGGCTGGGGGCTCCTGCCTGTGCCTGGCTCCCTGCCCAGGGGAGGGCTGGTTGCAGAGCTGAGCTCACAGCCCCGCTGGGGTTGGTGGCACTGGGCTCCTGCCGCGGCTCCCGGCCCCTAGCGCTGTCCCCAGCGTCCCCAGGGTCACACAGGTTGGGCTGGATTGTGAAGGAAACAGTGCCATGAGCTCCCAGAGGCGTGTCCAGCGTGGCCAGCCAGCACCCCTGGCTGTTCTCCTCCGCTGCTGCAGTCCAGGCGTGACGGGGAGGGGGCCAGGCAGCACCTGGGCCTTCTCCCCCATCACCCACACCCCACCCTGCCTTTTTGACCAGAGAAAGTGCAAAACCATCCCAAAAGGAAGCCTCACCCCAGGGCCTCTCAGTAGGTCCCTGTGCTGGAGTGCAGAGGGTGAGTGAGCGAGCGTGGCAGTGCAGACAGTGACCCCAGTGCCAGCTGGAGCTGAGCTCTGCTTCCTGGGGCTTTCAGAATGAGGTGCAGGATGAAGGGTAGGTCAGGTCAGACCCTCTCTGCAGTGGGTTTCTCAGCTGTGGTGGCTTTGGCTGGAACTAAGCAGGAAAGGTGGGTTTTAATATGCCCAGCCTCTGATGAGGACAAAAAAAGAAGGGAATGGCACCATGGCAGCAATGGGAGAGGGCTGAGTCTGTCCCTCCATACCTTGAAACCATCCTTGAGCTGGTTCTGGGACATGGGATGAGCAGTGCACCTCTGTCCTGGAGAGGTGGTGCAGCAATCACAGCAGATGGAGAGAGCCAGAGGGAAGGAGATCTGTCACTGGGAATGTGCTGTCCTACTCTTCGTGCTGACAGTTTAGCAAGAGAGAACAGATTGGGGTCCAAAACTGCCATTTCTGCAATAGCTGGGGTTCTGCTGATGGGGGAGGACTCAGGGGGGCTCATCATGAGCAGAGTGACATTTTAAAAGCCAGTCATGTGCAGAAACCCACCAGGAGCTTGGTCTGGCCTCATAGCTCAGTTCCTCTTGTTCTCTTGTAAGAAAGTCTTATAAGTTAGCAGTTGAAGCGTGGAAGGTAGGTAAACAGACTGGGAATGTTCTGGAAGGAGTCACTTTTTATATCAGTATTATTTTATTATTATTATGATTTCTTTTCTGGTGGTTTTTTTGTTTGTTTGTTTGTTTGTTTCAAATTATTGGCTTGATTTATGTTTTATTTTCCAGTTTGTTCTTTTTGGTTTGGTTCATTTGACATCTTCCGTGTTGTTTTGCGTGGCCAGCCATGGCCAGGGCTTGTCAGCCTCCTCACTGGGAGTGCTGGGGAGAAGGGGGTCATTCTGCCACGTTAAAGACAGCAACAGTGCATAGAAATAGAAGGAAACCACCCAAAATGTCCTACTGGGCAGGGTGCTCAGACAGCAGTGGAAGGATTATCTCTGCTCTTTCTGAAAAGCCACTTCCCTCTGTCTCCTGGAGGCTCCTGGAAAGTGTGGCTCTCACTCCAGTGCCAACTGGGCTAAGTGGGACTGGATTTAGCAGAGTCCTCAAGGCAAACTGGGCCTAAACGTCTGGGTTTGACTCAAGGATGGGAATAAGAGGTTTGAAAACAATCATTCCTCACTGAAAGAGCTTTTTGTTGATTAAAAAGCATCAGAGGAATGAGAAGCAGTGACCAGCACTGATCTACTGCTTCTTGCAGGTGATACTTGGGGGCTTTGTGAGTTCACCCCAGTTTCCTGCCGTGTCTGCAGAGAGTTCAAAGCTCTTTATTGCAGTTGGGTGATATTGGATTTATCAATTTGACTTGAGAATGTATCACACTCTGCTTCCCTGGGCTGATCAGTTGTCATTAGTGACTGGCAGAAGTGTGGTCTAGTCCCTGGAAGTGTTCAGGGCCAGGAAGGAGCACCTGGATGGTGGAAGCTGTTCTTGCCCAGAGCAGGGGATGGAACGAGAGGAGCTTGAAGGGAGAGCTGTGGGTTCCACCTTCCCCACCTCCTGGTCACCCTTGGACAGGCATCTGCTGCCACCCTGAGAAGGTGCCTGGACAGGGCCACAGTTCCCAAGGTTTTCTCCCAGGATGTTCAGAAACACCCTGGTGCAGTTCAGGCAGAGAGTGCAGTGGGAATTAGAGCTGCTGCTTTGGAAAATCCCCTGGATACCTGAATACCTCACCAAACCCACTGCCTCCCTCCTTCTGCAAGTGTTTTCTCAAAACCCTCCTCTTCAAACACCATTGCTTGGCAGTGTCCTGGGCATTCCCACTGTGGGATTTGGCCTCCTCCAGTCTGGGGACAACTAATCACTTCCATCTGGAGGTACAGACTCTTAAATTTAAGCCTCCTGGCAAAAGATTTGCTTTTCTTACTTAATTTTCACAGATCCCTTCAAAGAAATTCAAGATCCCAGAGACTGAGGTTGGAAAGAAGTGCTTTCCCAGCCAGAGCAGGATTTGCCAGGCTGCTGTAAAACAGGGAGCCAAAGGAAAGGGCTTTTATAGGGTGCAGCTGGGTGCTTAGCTGGTGCCAGCTTAGTGGAAGCAGCAGGACCCCTCTTGGCTGGCCCGCTTGCTGGTTTAGTCCTTTGCTTTACACCATTTTAGTTTTGATGCCCCATTTAATTTCTGTTGGCTTTTTTTTTTCTTTTTTTTTAAAAAAAAAACCTCTTCATTTCGGAAAAAAAAAAAAAAAGACAACAACAAAAAGCTCTCTTCTCTTTTAATTTTATCTTCCTAAACCAAACTTTCGTACGTTTTATTTTAGATTTTTTTGTTATCATTTTCCTTTTTTTTTTTTCTTTTATCTTTCCCATCTTTTGTTTTTTGTTTTCCCCCCCCCCTCCCCCCTCTCCCTTCTTTCCCTTTTCCCCGCTCCTGAATTTTCCCCCCTCGTAGAACCGTCTGCCCCCCCTCAAGATGTAAAATGTGTCAGCACCCGCTCCACCGCCATTCTGGTAAGTTGGCGGCCGCCTCCGGCCGAGAGCCAGAACGGCGTCCTGGCCGGCTACAGCGTCCACTATCGAGCGCTGGACTCGGAGGACACGGAGCTAAAGGAGGTGAATGATATCCCCCCAACCACCAGTCAGATCCTGCTGGAGTCCCTGGAGAAGTGGACCGAGTACCGCGTCACCGTGGTGGCTCACACGGAGGTGGGGCCGGGCCCGGAGAGCTCGCCGGTCATCGTGCGCACGGATGAAGATGGTGAGTGAGGCTTTTTTGGGGTTCTCCCGGGGGGTTGGTGTCCCTGCAGGGGGTGGAGGACACAGCCAGGTTCTTCCCGTGGTTCTGGAGTGGTGCCAGGCCAGAGCTGGAGTGGGATCCGAGGTCTGAGTTGTGCTGCTGTTAGTGTAGGGTAGGAAACACAAAATCCAGCACGGCTTGATCACATGCAGGTGCTTTTATTGAGAGAGAGCTCTCCTGGGAGCTTGGGGTACACAGAGCACAGAACTCCAACAGGGGTTTGAAATGGACATATTTTATACCTTTCTGTTATATAGCTATATGTTAGTCATTAAACTTGCATTGTTCTATTGTATCCATTGATTCCACCCAAGTGTGAGCCCACCGAGACATCAGTTTCCATGGTTCATATGTATACATAATAATTATGTTCAGTTATCAGACAATCATCACATCTAACAATCTTATCACTTCTATGACCCAGTACGTGTGTCCCAGACCTTATCCCATGATCTAGTACAGGGACATTTTCTCAGGCCTGACCACCCTTTTTCCAAATGCTGTACCCATAATTTTAGAAACATTTTAGCCCTATACTATCACTGCATCCTCCCCCGAGCCCTCTGAGCACTGGGGTCTGTAGGGTTCTCCTGCCCTGCTTTAGAGCATTTCCTGGATTTATGGGGGCTTTCTTAATATCTCTGAGTCTTGACTGCACCACTCCCCCTGAAAAGATACTCTCACTGAGCCAGGAGTAGCCAAGGCACCGAAACCTTTGCTCTGAGGAAACCTTTGCTGCCAGAACTTGGTTTCCTGGAATCATTGTATTTCCTGAGTTGGAAGGGACCCACAAGGATCAGCCAAGTCCAGCTCTTGGTCCTGCATGGGACAGCCCCAAGAATCCCACCCTGTGTCTGAGAGCACATGTTTTAAAATACTAGAGTTCTTCCCACACATTCCTTGTTACTGCATTCTTTGTTACTACCTCCGCCTTTAGTCACTGTTTTTGTCAGTCGTAGAAAGGAGGAATCTGTTAAAGTTTCAAAAATCTTGAGTGAGAACAGTTCAGTGGCCCTGCTCAGAGACTTGAATTTTCCTGGTATTTCTACAATAAAATAAAACCAGGGAAAAGCATGAATGGGTGCATGAAGGCAGAGGAGCACCCTCACTGTGAGGGTAGGACCTCAAATAATATAGGCCAAGTAAATTTCATATGGAAATCCTGAATTTTTCAGGTGTTCTTCCAAATAAAAGGCGTTATTCCAAATAAAAAGAATTTTTAAAAAAGCAACAGGTTTGTCCCCAGTGTTGGTCCTGTTTCCCTGAGCCTCTGCCCACATCCAAATGTAACACAGAGCACCCTGCTCAGAAAGTGTGATTTCCTGGTAGACTAAGCCGTCATGCCCTGTGTGATTAGTAGTAGTATTTCCAAAGATTCAGCCCAAATTCCATCCAAGACATCTTTGGGTTTCTGTCCTGAGATTCCACAGTGGTTGTAGCCACCACCCCCCTGTCCTGCCAGAGAGATGAGGGAATTCCAAGGACAAGCCCTCTCCTGATCCTCTCCACCCTGACCTCCCACAGAAAAGCCAGGGCTTTTCTGGCTCGCTGGAAATTGGCTTTGCCCTCAGAAGGAGACCTGGAGCTATAATGGTTCCTCCCATCTGAGCAAACTGGGCACAAAGGAACCTGTGGAAGGCTGGCTGGATGATGAGATGGACTTGTTCCCATCCCTGTCTCCAGGCCATGCAGATCAGCTCCCCCACAGTCCCACAGAACTGGGAGGGCAGTGACAGCTGATGGGACATTCAGGGATATTCAGCTCTCCCCCTCCTCGCAGGGCTCAGCTCCAGCACATGCACATCCCAGAGGAGCAGGGACTTATTGCTGTGGTCTGTGCAGTGACAAAGGACTCTTGCAATAATATCAGAAGGCTAAATATTATTTATTAACATGATTTTATAATTCAAAGGATTTGGGCTATTACCTGCCCAGTCTGGAGCATTGAAGCTGCTGCTTCAAGCTCCATCCAAGGAATGCCAGAATAGCTTACACAATCAGAGATAACAACTTTTCACCTCAGAGGCTGAAAGGAAGGAAAACCTTCATCTCCTATATCAGGAGACAGGCAGAGAACACCTCTGTCCTTGAAACACAGCTTAGAGATTTGTTTATAGAAACTTGTACAGAGTAAAAAGACACTTTCCCATGGGAAGAATTCTTCTGCAGGCCTGCATGCAGGGAAACTGATAACATGTTCACACAGCAGGGACGGGCTCCACCCAGACCCCCAAGTGACAGGAGCCCCTTGCTTGCCTCCCGCAGTGCCCAGCGCTCCTCCGCGGAAGGTGGAGGTGGAGGTGCTGAACTCCTCGGCCATCCAGGTGTTCTGGCGCTCGCCGGTGCCGAGCCGCCAGCACGGCCAGATCCGCGGCTACCAGGTGCACTACGTGCGCATGGAGAACGGCGAGGCCAGGGGGCTGCCCCACATCAAGGACATCATGCTGGCCGACGCCCAGGTAAGGGCTCGCCTGGCCCAGCCCCGGGAGGCTGCGAGGGGTGGCTGGTCCAGCTGTCCTGGCTCGTCCCGGGCAGGGTCACTCTGCACGAGGGGACGGGGGGCCTGTGACAAGGTGGGGGTGTCTCTCTGCAGTTGGTTTGTGTGGTTGCTGACTCTGGGCACAGAGAGAAACAGGTAACTTTTCCCAGGTGTTGTCTGGGGAAAGCTCAGAAAAAAAAAATAGAACAATCTTATCTTAATCTCTACACCTAGTGTTTGTAAACATGTGGACGTGATGTTTATGGAAAGATGTTTACAAGAAGGTGTTGTTCCTAATTAACCAATAGTGTGAGGGGAACTGCTTAAAGACCAGTCGAGTTCTGGGTGAACAATCCTGTCTATAAAAATGTGTGGTTTCAACAAACTTCTATGCCTTCTGAGAAGCACTGGAGTCGATGTCACCTTCTTTAAGCTGTTCCTAAGTCAACAGCGACAGCTTTGTGCTCCCAGACAATATTGCTGTGGAAGAGTATGAGCTGCTGTCCCAGCCCTGAGATAAATTTCCATCCATTCATTCATCCTTGCTCTGTCTGGGAAGTCTTTTAATTCAGGCCAAGGCCACAGTGGAATCTACTAATTTCTCCCACTCTACTTCTTCCCTCATGCTTGCCTGGTAACTTCTGACCTTGTGTGGCTGCTTGCTCAGGGACTCCTTCCTCATGCTGTGTCTCTGTCTTTCCCTTCTTTCCCCTCTTGTATTCTCATGTGCCAAACCTCTCTTGTTCTCTGCCCAGTGGGAAACAGATGACACTGCTGAATACGTAAGTAAAAACATAAAAATCCTCCCGTGCTGGCTCTGCCTCTTCCCTTCTCCCACTTCCTGTTGTGGTGTGAAATTTTCCTTTTCCTTTTTTTTTTTCTTTTTTTTTTGCAGTGCCAGTGTGCCTGTTTTAGAGCCTGTTTTTGGTGTTCCCATGCATTGTCCCCTCCCTGTCACTGCTCTGTGACCCTCTGTGATCGTGTCGTTCGTCAGCACGCAGCAATCCCACAGAGTTTTCCCTTTGGCTCTGAAGGAAAGATGGGTCTGCTGCTCCTCCATGGGGAAGCAGATGGCATATTGAATTTGGGGCTGCTTTGAACATATGAGAATCTTAAAATAGTTTCCATTGGAAGGGACCTTAAAGGCCATCTCGTTCCACTCCCAGCTGGGAGCAGGGACACCTTCCACCAGACCAGGGAGCTCAGATGGGCTGCTTTGCAGCACCTCTGTGTCTGGAAAAGATAGCCTGGGAAGCATTGGGAGTACAGAATCCATGAGTCCTGAGCTATCAGGGCATGTACAAATGCTTTGTACTCTCAAAGGACCAAGATTCTTAGAAACTCGTTGATGCAAAGCACTGAATCATTATTGGTGCTTTTACTTTTGAAGTACCTTAAAATCAGCTTGGCTGTTTGGCATTTGCTATTTCTGCTAAAATGATACATGTTTTCCAAAATCCTACAGCTACCAAAGAGTAGGAGAAAGCATTTTCTCCTTGCAATGACAGGGCTCTAAGATAACACACGACTAAACTGGTTGTGTTTGTGACTCCTGGGGATTGCCAAGTGCCCTGCACAAGTGAGGGGCCTCCCTTTGAGGGATGGAGAATGAGTCTCATGGGAGGCAAAGCCCCTTGCCTAAAATCTTAATAAAACTCAGTGGCAGGTATGAGAGCAGAACAGGTTTCTTGACTTCCAGAAGCCAGGCCTGTCCCTGCAGCTGACAGCCTCCAAAGTCACTGATGAAAATCCCACTGTTCCAAAGTTCTGCTGTTCCACTCCCAGCTCACCGTGGGGGAAATAGTTATTTGCAGGACTAACTAATTCTTCCCAAGTGCTGCCCTGAGATTTAATGTTGAAAGCACAAAGGGGTGAGGAGAGGAGAAAGCCATAAAACATGCACAACATTCCCATCTCCCTCCTTTCTGGGGCCTTGGGGAAAACACTGCTGCATGTGCTGTCATCCTGTTTGATTTAGCACGGGTGTTCCTTTTCCAACACAGCCCTTTGAAAGGCTGGATCCCTCCTGGGGAAGGGCTGTTCTTGAGGCCAGTGTTCCAACAAAAGCTCCTGGGAGCCAGGTGTGGGGAGGCTGATAGAGGATGGGGAAGGAGGGGGTGGGATTTAGCAGGGAGCTTTAGCGTGAGCAGAATGTGTCGTCTTGCACTTTGCATTCAAGCAATCCCTTTAATATTATGAAGGCATTAAAGATATCTCTGAAGAGAGAAGAGAGGGGTAATGGTGAAAAAACCGTAATCTCCCTGAAACCTCTGAGCTTCCTCTGAGGCCGCACAGTGGAGAGGAAAGCTTTGAAGGGAGCGACAGCATTTGGATGCTGAAGTGGTTTGTGTGAAGACAGGGAATGTGGGAGAGGCAGATCTGGAGGAGGATGCCTTGCACAGGGCCCTGCAGAGCCAGGCTGTGTTTGCAGAGCTGTGAGTGCCTCGCCAGGGGAACGGGGCTCTCCCCCTCTGCCACTTCCCACAGAAGCCCCAGAGTGTCTCGTGCCCTTGGATTCGGTGTTCTGCATGCTGGAAAAGGGCTGAGACTCCTGCAAGGAGGAGAGAGCTGCTCTTGGGTGTGGGCCTGAATATTGACACGATTTCCCTTTGGCATCTGGCACACAGGAAATGGTCATTGCTGGGCTCCAGCCGGAGACTGCCTATTCCATCACCGTGGCCGCCTACACCATGAAGGGCGATGGTGCTCGCAGCAAACCCAAAGTGGTCACCACCAAGGGTGCAGGTGAGAGCCCTTTCCTCAGCCAGTGGGATTCACCCATTTCCTAAAGCTAAGGAGCTTCCCCAGACTCACCTTCTTTCATCCCACTCCCTTCCTGAAGGACAGACTTGCAGCAAGAGCCAGGCTGCCCCAAAGACAAAATTAGATTTAGGCAGAAACCTCTTCATTCCTCACATGCAGCCCTCACCAAATGTCACAATTTTCTGTCTGGTGCTTCAGAAAGCCCAGGCACACCCAGAAACACAACAGAGGATGAATTTTTCCTTTGTAATCTCTTGGGCTGTAAATTCCAAAGGAAAGTGACTCTTCTTGGTCTGACTGGAGACACTGCAGCTTTGCAGGGGCCCACACAGGTACACTGGGGACAGGAGGGCTCTGCTGTCAGGGTGGTGACTTTCAAAGACCTGAAGAGCAGCAGGCACACAGTGGTGCTTGTCCTGCCCACTCTTCTCTTCTGGTACCACGTCTGGATGTACATCCCCTGTGTCCAGGACTGGTGGAGGGAGAAACTCTGACAGTGTTGACCTTTCCTGGCTCCCATTTCTGGGACCTGGGCTCTGTCTGCACATACCAGCCAAAGCCTTTTCCTTCACTCACCCTCTTCTCCTTCCTCTGCAGTTCTGCCCGTGTTTCCCCTCACTAACTCCCTGCTTCTCTGTTTTCCTTCTTCCCAAGGCTCTCCACCCTTTCCGTTTTCCTCTCCTAGAGCCTTTCTCTCTGCCTGGCTCCCTTGTCACTCTCCCTTGTCACCCTCCCTCATCTCTTCCCATTAGGATTTGCAGTGCAGGTGATCAGTCACAGAGGGATGTTTTCTCCAGCACAGCAGCTATTACCCAAAACTCAATTTTCCCCGACTTGAAATAGCTATTTAAAAAAAAATCTTTCAAATGGCTCTGTAACATTCTTACCTTCTTTGCAGTGTTGAGTCAATACACCTTCTGAGAGGAGAGATTTCTTTCTTTATCATTCAGGGCTGGGGGCTGAATTTAAATACAGTAATACATCTAATTTTCTCCTTTACTGTCCAAACCAATTGCAAAATAAAACACTTCCCCCTCTCTGCACTTTCTTCTCACCTTTATTCCAAACAATATTTGTTGTGCAGATGTAATACTTTCAAGCTCAGCTGATTACTGTAACATTTGTGATAAAAACTGAAGCATAAAGGTAATGGCACTCTTTTTCTCTTTAATGTCTTCCTTAGGCATTCCCAAGGGAGGAGGCTGGCTCTCCCAGCACCATCCCTGCCATTTTTTGGCAGTTTGGAAGGAATACAGGGTTTGTTTCAGAGACAGCCCATCACTCATCCCCACTGAGGGGTCAGTGGAGGCAGCAGGCAGAGGTTCCCCTTTCAGGATCCCTGGCACAGCAGATCCTGCCCTGCTCCCTCAGCCACACTCCAGCATTCCAGCCCTGATCCCTTGGTCAGGCTCGTGCTGTGGGAGTGGGCTGGGACATCTCCCAACTCCATTTTCTCTCCTCCTGTCCAACCAGGAGAAATACCAAGGCGGAGAGAAGGAAATTAGATCTCTAATAGTGGAGCTGAGTGTCAATGGCGCGTGAGCTGCTGGAATTAATGCTCTGCTTTCTCTGGCTTCGGGAATCTCTGGGCCTGCACGTGTCATTTAACTGTGGCTGTGGGCTTGCTTAGCAGTCAGGCAGTGCCAGGGCTCATTAGGCAGAGACATGGCACTGCTGAGCTCCCCAGAACCCCCAGAGGAGGGGGAGCTCACTGACAGGTAAGGACGAGCTCGCTGAAAATGCACCAGCACTGTGAGTTCCCTTCCTCCAGAGGAGAGGAGCAGCACAGGGCGAGCAGCAGCTCTCACTGCCCTCTGCCTCACACACATTTTGGGCTCTGGTTCCTCTGCCTGTGCTTCCTTCTGTACCCAAGTGGGTGATGAGCTGCCTGCCAGCCATGTGAGCTGGCCCCATGCCTGCTGCTCAGGACCTGGGGCTGCCCAGACTTCCTTCCATCCTTCATTGCTTCACCCTCAGCTGCTCTGGACTTCCCAGCCTGGGCCAATCTGTTCCAGTCTCTTTCTGCATGAGTTGGGCTGTGTAATGGAGAGAGGGAGGTTGGGACGTTGGGGACTCCAGGTCTGTTTTTCCCTGTCCTGGGAAGCCATTGGGACAGGAGGCAGGGAGTCAGGACTCCTGAGTCTATTCTTCCCAGTGGTGGGAGAGTGAGTGGTCCAGGGATAGGGGAGGAGCTGTGCACATCTTTCCATTCTGAACAAAGAGAAAATGACATGTTGGCAGTGCTCCTCATTTCCAAACTGTTTAGGGCCCATCCACCTGTACAGGGTGACAGCAGCTTGGGTTCCATGGAGCCGGGCCAGAACGTTGCTGCTGACTTGAGGAACCTGGTGCTGCAGCTGAAGAGTCTCTGCAGCTCCTCTCCCCTGCCCCCACCCTGGCTGAAGGTGTCTCTCTTCTCTCCTAGTCCCAGGAAAGCCCATCCTGTCTGTGCACCAGACGGAGGAGAACACTCTCCTGGTGAAATGGGAGCCCCCGCTGGACGCGGAGGGCCAGGTGTTGGGCTACCGGCTCCAGTTTGGCCGCAAGGACGTGGACCCTCTGGCCACCTTGGAATTCTCAGCCCAGGAGGATAAGTACATCGCCCCCAGCATCCACAAGGGCGCCACGTACGTGTTCAAGCTGGCCGTGAAAAGCCGGGCTGGCTTTGGGGAGGAAGCTGTGCAGGAACTCACCACCCCTGAAGACATCCCCAGGGGTTACCCCCAGATCCTGGAGGCCAGCAACGTCACGTCCATGTCGGTGCAGTTTGGCTGGCTGCCCCCCGTGCTGGCTGAGAGGAACGGAGCCATCGTCAAATACACCGTGGCCTACCGGGAAGCCGGTTCTCCCGGGAACCTGCTGGAAAAAGACCTGCCCCCCTCCCCAGAGAACTCGTACACCCTCAACGGCCTCAAACCCAACACCGCCTATGATGTTAAAATCCGTGCTCACACCAGTAAAGGCCCCGGGCCCTACAGCCCGACCGTCCAGTATCGGACGTTCCAGCTGGACCAAGGTAGGACTCACCGGTTTCTCCTCCCTCTCTCCCCTTCTATCCGGGGCTGGTGCCGGGAGGCAAGAGAGCTGGAGAGGTCAGGCCAGGCTCAGCCAGGCTCGTGAGTAAATGCAAAGCACTCTGGTGTCACACTCAGTCCCTCCGCTCCTCTCTGCCTTGTGCCAGGTAAGTCCCTTTTACCACTTTCTTCTAAGTAAAGTCCGGACACCTTCTGTCACTGGCACCTGGAGGGGGGGGCCAGTCGCTGTACAGGTGGGAAGAGCATTTTCTTCAGCTTTTGCAAACAGCCAAAAGAAACGAGCAAAACATTTTAAAAAAGCAAACCCTGAAGCCGTGACCTGGGATGGGTTTTTCCTCACCTGAGCATGCTCAGCCAGGCAGCACCTCGTTCCTGCAGCAGCCACCCAGGCCCAAGTGTGGGGGCAAAGCCACGTGCCCTCCTGGGGTTAGGCACGGGGACAGGGAGCACTGGGAGATGGACCTTGGCAAAACTCCAGCAGAGTGGAGGAGGGAGCAATCCCTTCTGTTCCTGCAGCCGCAGCCAGACCCAGCCTGGCAGGCCCCTCTTCCAGCACTTGACATTCTCTTCCTTCTCTTTCCTGCTCTTCCTTCCCTCTGCTGCCTTTTCTTCTCCTTTCTCCCCTTCCTCCTCACTTTTTTCTCCGCAGTTTTACCCAAAAACTTCAAGGTGAAGATGGTGACAAAGACATCTGTCCTCCTGAGCTGGGAGTTCCCTGAGAATTACAACTCTCCTACCCCATACAAGGCAAGTGGAGTGCAGGAGTTTTTTCCCACGTGTACCCCAGCTCTGCAGGGCTGGGTGCTCTGTGTTCCCTGCAAACCAAAGGCATGGGGAGGAAGGAGCTGGAACAGGAGCAGCCTTGCTGAGGGAACAACCTCCTCCCCTCCCACAGATCCAGTACAACGGGCTGCACGTTGACGTGGACGGACGGACCACCAAGAAGCTCATCACCCACCTGAGGCCCCGCACCTTCTACAACTTTGTGCTGATGAACCAGGGCAACAGCATGGGGGGGCTGCAGCAGAACGTCGCAGCCTGGACTGCTGCTGACATGCTGTCCAAGAAGCCAGAGGTGACCCACAAGCCTGATGCTGATGGCAACGTGGTGGTGATTCTCCCCGACGTGAAGAGCTCTGTGCCTGTCCAGTAGGTTTCTGTTTAACTGCAGGGGTGGGGTGCTCAGATTGTGTTTTGGGGGTCAGCCCTGATGGCTGGAGAGCACCACAAACCCCCAGGGGCAGTACCAGGAGGGTGATCCCTGCATTTCCAGCCTTCCTGACTGTTGCCTTTTGGAGGCACTTGCATAACTAACAAGGAAAGCCAAAGAAGTGTGGAGGTAGTACACAAGATGTGGGGCTGCCACTGAATCCAGCTCATTCCAGGAACAACAACTGTGCTGAATGAAAAATAAGGGGTCTGAGCCAGTTTAGGCAAAATCACATTAGTGTGTACGCTCCCTTCTTCCGTGGCTAATTCCTTCTGTTTCTTCTTATCATTCCCAACATTTAGAGCTTTCTACATTGTGGTGGTGCCTCTGAGGAAGTCCCGGGGAGGACAGTTCCTCAACCCCCTGGGCAGCCCTGAGGAGATGGACCTGGAGGAGGTGAGTGTGAAACTGGCCTCAGCGTAGGGGGAGAGAGAACAGCTGGAATGGGATGGGGCCCTGAGGGCTGAGAGGGGGATTTGTGCTCCTCATTCAGCCAAGGAGCAGCCAGTCCGGGAGGGCTGGTTTGGCTTTGCTTGCTGCTCCTTTGCAGGGTCTCAGGGTGTTGCTGTGCTTCCTGCAGCTGATCCAGGACATCGCCAGGCTGCGGCGCCGGAGCCTGCGGCACTCCCGGCAGCTGGACTTCCCCAAGCCCTACATCGCCGCCCGCTTCCGCTCCCTGCCCTCCCACTTCATCCTGGGGGACATGAAACACTACGACAACTTTGAGAACAGAGCCCTGGAGCCAGGGCAGAAATACGTGCTCTTCATCCTGGCCGTGCTGCAGGAGCCCGAGGCTGTAAGTGCTGCCTGCTTCCCCCAGCCCTCTCCGATCCCTGGGGATGGACCAGGGAGCTCCACAGCCCTGCTGCCCTCCTGGCATCCTTGAGGGGTTTTTCTTTCCAGCTGTGGAGCTTTTGGATGTGGCTCTGGTGCTTGATGAGCTGCTCGTGCTTGTGCCTGCATTCTTCTCTTCCAAGCACCAAGGACATGAGCAGCTGTGATTGTCCCAGTCTCTGTGGACAGAGCTTGTACACTTGTGGCTCCAGACTGGAGTCCAGAATGGGGAGGAACACTGAACTATCTCCCCAGGACTCCACAAGAGTTTGGAGAGCCCTGGGCCAAACCCCTGTTTGAACAACAATTTCCTTTAAAGGCTGTTCTTTAACTCCTCAGAGCAATGACCCCAGACATCCTGCTCCAAGAGCATGTCACACTCTGGGCATTGCTAAGTTCCCCTCCTAGCACAGAGGGGAGCATTTTTTAATGGAAAACTACAAGTTCTCTCTACCAGTTCAGCATCTCTGCTGTTTTCACTGGGGCTGTACTTGGCTTTATGAAAACAACTATTTTAATATTTACCTGCCTCCTCCCTCACACACAATGGGAAACAGCCTAATGCTTTGTTGTTTTTAAATCCCCCTATGGAATTGTAGCAGGGAGCTATTGGAAATTAAGGGTTTTCAGAGGTTTTTTTCCCCCAATAAATATTTAGTTGTGTATTTGATATTAAAGGATTAGGCTGACACACTCCTGAATGGATTTCTCAATCGGATTACTGCAGCTTGAGGTAATTTCTGCTTTAGAACAAGGTGCTGCAGACTCACTCCCAGTGGCCTGGATCCACAGCAGCTCCTGAGTGTGGAGCAGCATTCCAGCCTGCTCAGAGCTGGTGGAGTTCAAGGACCCAGAGCCCCTGTTCTTGTCCTGTCCCTGGCTGCTCTCCCAAACCATGCCATGCCAGTTCTCTGTGCTGTTCAGTTTCTGGAGCTCCTGGAGGATGGCAGTTCATCCTTAGTCAGGACTCTGAAGGGTTTGAATGTGCCTCTGACCCTCCTGAAGAACCCAGCTCAGAGCAGAGGCAGCAGAGGACACACACAGCGTTTTACTACTTTATATTTATTTGTCAGGGTTGGTTTTTTTCAGTCACCAGACCAAGCGTTAATTCTTGTTTTAATCCCTTCCCTCTTGCTCTGTAATCCCATCTGACTGTCAAAATCCAGATGGTTACATGAGAGCTTGGGTAAAGTGTTTGTGGCAGTGGTGAGGGCTCAGGGCTGTGGTGGAACAGAAGCAGCTGATGTCTAAAAGCAAGACAAAGGGTGAGCCACAGGCACAGGGCAGGCCACAGCTTCACATGAGCCTGATCTTTCCGTGCTCTGTCTCACTGGAGCATTGGAAGTGGAAGATACCCCTCATGTGGATGCTCAGGAACACGGCATTTTCCCTAGGCTGGAGAGGGCGTTTTCCCTGTCACCATTTGGGCTGTGCTGCAGGGAGCTCACATCCTCTGCAGCAGTTCCTCCTGTGGAATATCGTGTGCCTGCCCGCTCTCCAGTCCCCATCCCATCTCTGAGCTCTGTTCCACCCTGTTCCCTGTCTTCCAGACCTATGCTGCCAGTCCCTTCTCTGACCCCATCCAGCTGGACAACCCTGACCCCCAGCCCATCATTGATGGTGAGGAGGGGCTCATCTGGGTCATCGGGCCTGTCCTGGCCGTGGTCTTCATCATCTGCATCGTCATCGCCATCCTGCTCTACAAAAAGTAAGAGCTGCTCGCTGCCCACACCTGAGATGGTTCTGAATGTCCCCAGGGTTCCCTAAAGGGAATTTCTGTCCTGCTCAGCTGAGGGGAAGTCCTTCCTTGGGCACTGCAGAGAGGAGCCCTGAGGCGCAAAGGAATGGGAGGGTCTGCCCAGCCCAGGAGGGATTAGCAGGGGGTTGCAGGGATTTGCTGCTGCAGATTCTGCCCCATGGCACTCCCAGGAAAGCTGTGCTTGTCCCACTGACACTCCCTTGGGCCCAGTGTGCAGTGAGTGTGTCAGGACTCAGCCCCTTTCCCTGCTCCCTGTGCCTGTGGGCAGTGAGGGGGATGCAGGGGAGGCACCCCTGAGCTGTGGGGCAGCAGAGACCTCCACTGCTCTCAGACTGGTTTTCTGCTGGAGCTGGGAGGCAGGAGCAGGGTGTGAGTCTTCAGGAGAGAGAAGGGAAAACCCCTGAAGTGTCTCCCTTTCCCTGGGCTTTCTGAGCAGCCCATGCTGAGCAGCTGGGGGTCCCCTGAGCACACACAGGGCAAGGGAAGGGGACAGGAGGGAAAGCAGGGGCTGAGAAAAGTAAATAAAGGTGGCAATGGCCAGCAGAGGTGTCCTTAGCTGGGACACCTCATTCCCAGGATTGGGGGAGCTCTCCTAGCCCTGCTCCATCTTTGACCTGCATGGGTGTGTTCCCTTATGCACAGGAGTGTCCTCTGGGCAGGGGCTCAGGGGTCCTGGCTGGTGTCCCTCTGGCTGGGTGCTCTTTGCTGGTCCCACCTCTGCTGCCAGGGTTAGAGCTGAGCAAATGCTTCCCCTTCCCTCTGCAAGCCCTTTCTAACCTGAACATTTGTCTTGTCTTCTCTCCACTTACTGCTTTCCTGGACAGCAAGCCAGACAGGTAAGAGCACCAGATTTGCCATTTATTCAGGTTCTTGCTTGCTGTGTGTTAAGCAGTGTTTGCTGTGTGGTGCTGGGGCTTTGTTGGTGCAGTTCCCACCTCTAGATCTGTCCTCACAGAAACCCCATGTCAGACTAGCTGGGACCATGTTTGAATTGGGGAAAAAGCAGAAAAAGCAAAGCAAGCCCATTTTTCTCCTGTTTGTCCATTCCTAAATAAAACGGCCCTTTCTCAGGTTGAGCAGCAGTGACAGTAAATGGCTCATAAAGTGCTGGGTTAATGGAGCAGGGAAGCTCTCATTTGTGTGGCAGTCAGAGGTGAAAGTGGGTTTCTGCATGTCTGGCTGCTGCACACGGGCTGTCCCTGAGCCACTGGCACGCTGCAAGCAGGATTCTCACCAGCTGGGCTGTCCTTGTCCCATGGCAGAGGCTGCTCTTGCCCCCTCAGCCAAGGGCTTCTGTCAGAGTCTGTTTATGACTGCAGAAATGAGACTTTTTCCCAACCATTTCCAAGACTGGAAGAGCTTTCAGTGGAAGTAACTGATGGGTTCAGTCCATGAACTGTTAACAGCAGTTTCAGAACTGCGGCAAAAATAAACTGCTCCCAAAATTCAAAGTGGTGTCGTTCCAAAATGCTGCCCCTTGCAGTGCTGGCAGGGCTCAGACCACTTCTTCTGGCTATTAATGACATCAAGAGACAGCTAAAAATGTCCTGAATAACCTCCTCTCTGCCTAAATAATTGCTATTGCTGCTGCAGGCAAATTATTGGAGGCTTCTGTGCACCCTGAGCAGGAGAGGTGAGGAGCTCCACAGCCCCTCTCTGGAAGGGCTGGGGCCACCTCTCCAAGCCTCAGGGTGGGGGCCACGTTCTCTGCTCTCTGCAGAAGTTCAGCTCCCAGCAGCTCATCCCTGTTTCTTTGCAAGAAGTTATCACATCTCTAGGTCAGCACTGGGCTTTGCTTCTAAATTCTCTTCAAGGAGTATGAGCCAGGTCAGCAAAGACTTTTTCAGCTGCCTAAGCTAACCTAGCCCATTTGGAGGAAAATATATTAGGAAGCACTTCCATGTGCAGCTCAGCTGGCAGGTTGGAGCAGGCTCTGGCTCCTGGCAAGGAGAGCTGGATCTCAGCAGGCACAGCTGTGCTGGGAGAGGATGTGTCTACACTGTTGAACCCAGACTTTTAAGGTTCTGCAGTTCAAAAAAGATTGAAAACTGCTCCTCTGACTTCTCTGTCTGCAGCAGGGCAGCTCTGAGAGCTCCTGAACAAGCCAACAGCAATATCAGAGCTTGACATCCAAGGTCATGGCCAGGAGATTCTGTACTTTTCCAAACGATTCTGCTGGCACTGGTTCTCTCAGGCTGGAAATGGCTTGGCCAGAGTTGGAACACTTTTGCTCTGCAGAGTTCAGTGGAGGCTGCTCTGAGCAGGGAGGGTGAGGTATGAGTTCACAGCACCTCAGTTGCTCCTGGCTGCCAGTCTGTGCTGCTGCTGGGAGAAGGGGGGAACTTCCAGACTTACCTGAAAGCTGCTGAGGGACTCCCAGGCCATTGTCAACCCCAAAAACATAGCACTGGCAAGCCTTCCAAACCTCATCCCTTTTCTGATGTGTTTTATGTACTTACACCCTTGGCTGCACCTTTGATTTTCGGTGAGAGCTTTGCTCTCGTGCCTGAACATGAGTAGCTGAGAAGTAGCTGAGACCACAAGGCCCAGAAGCTAAGCTGCCTTTTCTTTCTGGTCTCTTTTCTTTCTTTTTGGGTTTGTTGTGAAGCAAACGGAAAGATTCAGAGCCACGGACCAAGTGCCTCCTGAACAATGCTGAAATTGCCCCCCACCACCCCAAGGACCCCGTGGAAATGAGGCGAATCAACTTCCAGACTCCAGGTAACCTGCTGCTGACCAGCCTGTCCTGCTGGGAAGGCAGGAGGGGAGCACCTGCCCCTTCCCTGAGCCCTTCCTGCCTGCCAGCAGCTGCTGAGGCACTGCCAGGGGACCCAGTGCTACCCTTGGGCACAGCCAAGGAACCCCAGCCTTGTCTCTGCCAAGTGGGGATGCTGAAAGAAGCCTTTGCTGGGACCCTCAAGGACCTTGCACAGGCTGTTCCAGTGCTGGCAAGGCAGAAGAAGGGTTTTCCTGGATTTCCAGATAAATTGGTGCATTCTGGGCTGAGCTGCAAGCACCATGGCTGTGCCAGACACACCAGAGCAGCAGTGCTGCCCCGTGCCCCAGCTGGGAGCTCCTGGGTGGGGAGATGGAGCATGTCAGGCTGCCCAGCACCCAGTGCACAAGCCACACCTGGAACTGGTGCTTTCTGGTGCCAAACCACTCCTGCTGGGAGCCAGGCCTGCCCCAGCAGTGGGCCATGCAAGGGGAAAGGAGCTGGTTGCTTGGTGCAGGTGAGGCAGCTTCTTCTCACTTGGTGCAGATGCTGTCATGGAATCCCAGACTGGTTTGGGTTGGGAGCACCTCAAAGCCCACTCAGTTCCACCCCCTGCCATGGGCAGGGCACCTTCCAGTACCCCAGGTTGCTCCAAGCTTTGTCCAGCCTGGCCTTGGGCACTGCCTGGGCTGGACAGAGGCTCCATCCCTCCTGCACACACGTGTCCCCATGTCCATGCATGTCCCAGCTGCCTGCATGGCACCTCTGCAGCCACCACCGACACGCCTGGCACGTCCTCACACAGAGGGACACGTGGCCACGCTGACCCAGTGCCTGTCCACGCCTCTGCCTCCAAGTTCCTGGTGCTTGAGGATTTGGAAGGGAATTTATTGTGCTTTTTGGGGGCTGGCTGTTGTTTTCAGTTTGTTTGTTTTGGTTTTTTTTGCTGTTTGTGCTCGTTAGTAATGTTTCTGTAGCTCCTGTTTGCCCTTCCCACCCCAGTCCTGTCCTTAGCGTTGTTCCTTGGGGTGGGGCTGGCAGTAGGGACCCAGAGGGGCAGGGCTTTGTGGGGAAGCACAGAGGCAGTGCTGAGCTGAGGGACTCTTACCAAAATGAGTTAGGAAGCAGCACTGGGATCAGGCCAGGCTTAGGAACAGTGCTCAGCTGAGGGGTGGCAGCAGGTTCACTCCAGGGACAGCAGTCCAGCACAGGTAGGTCCCTAAATCAGCTCTTAGTGCTGCTCTTGCAGGAGAGTCTGAAGGTGTTGGAGATCTTTTGAGTGCTCCCAGCTGCAGCTCAGCAGCAGTTTGCCCTTGTCTGGGTGTTTCCTCCTTTGGGAGCATTCTGTGGGTGCTCCAGGTGGAGGGAGGTGGGAAACCCAAGAGAAGGAGCTGCACTCCCTCAGATGAAAAGACTGCTGAGATAAAAATAAAAGGTTGTGGCCTTCCAGCTTGGTCTTGGTGCCAAGAAGCAGCTGGAAGTGCTGGCTGGTGTGTTTCCCTGAGTGGGTGTTTGTGTCCCACAGGACAGCAGAGTCAGCTGAGGGTGCTTCCATCAGGTGATGGGATCAGTGGAGGAGGCAGTCAGTCTTCTGTTGACCCCACTGCTTTGGTCATGCTGTGCCTCTGAATTCTGGCTCTGGGGGGTTTGTAGAGGGCAGCTGAGACATCAAAACCTGCATTAAGGCTCTGCAGATCCCAAAAGACACTGCCTGTGTCCTGTCTGGCTTTAGGAGGTGCTGCCCTTTCCTTTCCAAGTTTATCTGGCCAGAGTTGACCTACCTGGTGTTACTCTGCTCTCTAATTTGTGAAGCACTAAAAGGTTTTAAAGGATTTGGAGGAGTTGATCACCTGCCTCCCACAGAATTCTGGAAACATTGGGTGAAAATGGAAATGGGTGAAAAATGAGCTTGGAGTGTGTTGGTGATGATGGAGAGGTTGTGGTGCAGTTTGCAGGGGAAACAGGTGCTCTCTTAGTTAAAGGCATTTAAATTCAATATATTGTGGTTCAGAAGGGGCCTGTAGGCTCTTCTCCAGACAGGTGACCCCAGGTAAAATCTCCATCGTGTCCCCAGCAGTGAAAGAGGAGGGGCATAGGAATGGGAATGTGCAGCTCAGAGAGGGGAAAGCATAGCACATCTTAGATATCCTGTCCTAATCAGCACAAAAAATACCTTTCTTTTCCTCTTTAGATTTATGTTGTTTTTTTGTTTTTTTTTTTAATTAGCATGAAATTTTTACAAAAGTGTATCTTTTATTTATTTATTTTTTACTGTTTTCTGCAGATTCTGGTCTGAGCAGCCCTCTCAGTGACCCTGAGTTTGACTTGGAAAGTTAGTTCCTGTGTGTTTTTGTTCCTGTTGGTTTCATTTCTCCCCCCATTATTATTTTCCTCTTCTGTCACTTTCCTTTCCAATTCTTGTTCTGTTCCTGTTACTATTTTTTGATTTTCTGCCGAATTCTCTGTGTTCCTGCGGTGTTTGCCCATCTCATCCCTTTTCTGTGCCATCTGTTTGTCTGAACTGTGCTTCCAGTTTTACAGTTTCCCGTTGGAGGCCTTTGGAGGACATGGGGGCAGCTGTGTCCCCGTCCACCCCTCGGTGTCTCCCGCTGTCCCAGGAGGATCCAGGGCTGCCTCTCCCCCTGTGGAAGATGTTCCATGGCTGATGCTTGGCTCAGTGTCCTCAGTGTCCCCTGTACTCGTGCACTGGTGTCATGGGGGTTGTGCTTTGGTGTTTGCAGTGAAGGAGAAGCTGGAGCTGCAGCTGCTGATCCCCCTCTGAAAGAGCCACACAGGCACCTTTTCATTCAGATGGGGAAAGGGCCATTTCCAGCTGTGGCAGGTGCCTGCTCCTTGGCAGGAGCTGTTCCAGGAGCACAGAGAGCAGAGGCCACCCTGGGATTTCACAGGAGTGCCTCCAGCCACGGTGATTTTGCAGGATAAATGGGCTCTGGCCCACGGAGCAGATGTTAGGGTGACGTTTCTGGCGACTTGGCTGCTGCACAGAGAATCAAGTCTTTTGTGATAAGATTAGAGAGATTCAAGTGATTGAAATGTTACATGAGACTGGCTCGAAAAGATTTCATCCCATTAGGAGCCAAGATCCCAGCCTTGCTGGGTGGTGTGGGCTTGGATTTTTTTTTAATACTGGGCAGAGAAGGATGTGAGGTTTCAGCTGACAAATGTGAAGAGTCACAGATGCTGCTTGTGCTCCGAGATGCGAGGGCTGGGATATTTCCCTGAATAGTTAAATCCAAATATTGGTCTCTTTGGTATGGAATATGTCACAATTGTCCCCTCAACGCCCTCCTTGTAACAGAGGGGTTGTGGGTATTTTCCTGGCTGAACTCAGCCCTTCATACCCCAAAATGAGTTCCTGAATTAAAGGAGAGAAGAGCAGCTGCACAGCTGAGCTGAGGCAGTGCCACTCCTGCCTCCTTTCATAGCAAACTCCTGGATCCTATTGGAAACCCCATGCACTTGGCATTTTGACCAGGGAAGTGCTTATTGCTGCAGAGGTTCTTTTATTCCAAAGAGCCCTAGAAATGGATCCCACGAGGAGTTTCTGTCCTTAACAGCAGCAGAACAAGGCCAGTTCCCGTGTGCTCCCAGCCAGGTTCTGTGCAGGGAGGCTTGGAGGGGAAGCAGGATGATCCCCAGCAAAGGGCAGAGCTGCTGGTCACACCCTGGGCTTTTCCTGGAACTTTTATGAAGGAAACATGTGAAATTCCTTCAAGGGGAATGTGACTCCTCATTCCAGATTGGCACAGTGGGCCTTTCCCATGCAGCCCACTGGCTCAGAGGCTGTTGCACTTGTTGCTCCATGACTTCTGAGCCAAGGAGGACCTGGGGATTTTCTTGCTTGTTGTTGCTGGGATTTCAGATTGTTTATTTTCTCCTTTTAACCTACACATCCATCGAGTGTTGGTGGTGTTAAACTGGTTTGGTCTGATCTGGAGCATCTCAGCCAGGGTGGCCTCCCCATCCCACACTGAGAGAGGACCAGCTCCTCCCAACTCCCCAGTCTGCATCTGGTGCTGGGGTGGACAGCAGCCCCCCTCTATCCAGATGGGGAAATAATCTTCCTCCAGGTGTGATGGGCCAGGACAAGAAGAGACTAAATGGGAGTTTTTCCTCCATGAGCCAAGAGAGGTTTCCTGCCCTGATCCCAGCAGGCTGGAATGGAGCCAGCACAGTCCCCAGGATAGTTCAGGGTTATTTTTGTGAGCTTTTTTGGTATGTTTCCCCTCTTCATCTATTTTCAGCCATATTTCCTTGTGCTGAAAATAGATGTGTGGTGAGCTTAGGAGAAACCTGTCCAGGTATGGCAGACTCATCCCGTGCCCAGGCCTGGGGGAAGCAGCACCTCTCCCAAATCACTGTAAAACTGAGGATGTCATGCTTGCTTTGCCATCTCTGTGCTGAGTTTTCAGAGTATCTGACCATGCTGCTGCCACGCCGCTGCTTTGTCACCCACCAACACCCACGGGGCTCGAAATTCTCCCTGGCTTCCATCTCTTCTCCACTCCTGTCCTTCTCATCGGGGCACTGCCCTGGGCTTCTCAGAATGCTGCTCTCCAGGCCTCTGGAGAGGCTGGCAGACAGCATGGGAAGCCTTTGGAAGAACATAATCCGATGCAGATGAGCAAAGCATGGAGAGCTTTTCCTCCTGGGTTTGCAGCATAGCCTTTGAGGGACTGTGGGCAGGGAAGGGTCCCTGCTCTTCCCAGAGCTCCAGCTGCCCCTTTCAGAGCAGGATGTGCAAATCCCAGGCTGAGAACTGAGTCAGCCGTGGCTGCTCACCCCGGTGGTGGCTGAGATGTGCCCCAGTGGGACCAGTCTGACCCAGTGGGACCTCCCAGTATGGCTCCAGCAAGTTCCCTGGCAGCTCTGGCTACCTCAACACCAGCACACCAAAGTGCTGGGGGGGATTGCAGGGGCAGCAGCTGGACCAGCTCAGGCCCTGCAGCAAATTGTTCCAATCCCCCTGCCTGAGGAGGATCTCCTGCCTGTCCATCCCAGAAGGGGACAACGTTCCCAGCAGAGCCTGGACGGGGCCGGTACAGCCCGACCCATGGCAGTGGGAGGGAGGGCTGTGCTGTAGAAGGAACATCACCCACCAGCCATGAGTGGGAAGAGGAGCCAGTTGGGTGCTTCCAGGCCTGGCTGCACTCTGGGAATGCTGGAAGTCAGAGCTCAGTGTCCATGAGCAGAATGAGAACTTCCAGAGCCGATGCTGTGCAAAAAACAACCCAGAGAATCCCTGGGGTCGGAAAAGACCTTAAAGATCACCAAGTCCAGTTCCTGAAAAGCCTCCCCTGCTTCCCCCCATCTGCATATTCCCATCTCCTGCCCACATCTCCATGGTTGGCTGGATCCTGCCCTTGCCTCCCTTTCTGTTGGAGCTGGTTCCTGGTCCCGGCGGGTGCTGTGCCATTTGCTGCGTAGGTTCCTCTGGCAGCGTTTGCTCATTCCAAGTCCACTTTGGAATCCCTAACACGCATCTGCTCTTCGGATTTTCCTTTTTGCTTTGCTCTGATTTCCACATTGAAAATGGGGCCATCACGGGAACACTCTCATTTTGCTGTTTGGTTTTTTTTTATTTCTTTGATTTTTATTTTTTACTTCCAAGGACACAATTTCGAGCCCTGAATTCTTCTCTTCTAACCTCCCTACTTTCATTGCAGATCTTACATTGTAATTTATTTTCTTTTCTTGTTCCTTCTTTCTTATAAAACGCGCAACGGTTGTGAATTTTAGTTATTATTAAATGAGGTTCTTTTCCTGCTGTCTTGTCTTTTAGGTATGCTCAGCCACCCACCCATCCCCGTTTCCGAGCTGGCTGAACACACAGAGCATCTCAAAGCTAATGATAACCTGAAATTATCCCAAGAGTATGAGGTATGAGCAAGAGTGAGTGCTGTGCATGGGTTTGCAGAGCCAGGAATTAGGGAATTCAGACAGGCCTTCATCCAAATGAACAGCTTTGTTTTAAAGACCTGGTTAGTTGAAATTTAAAAGCTATTTATGTATTGGAAATTAAGTACTTGGCTGAGCGCTTTGCTGGGTTCAATCCTAGTTCATAAAAAGGAAGAGGTTGGTCCACGAGCTGCTCCTGTGGGGTCAGCAGAGGCTGAGAGAGAGAAGGGGATGCAGTCCTGGAAGGTGACTGCTGGAGGGGATGGGAGCTGTCCTTGGGGTACCCATGGCTTGCTGCTGGACACAGAGGAGAGCAAGTGAAGGACTGTGACACCCAGTTTTTACAGCTGAGCTTGAGATGAGCAGGGAGTGCTCCACAGCTGATGCCATCAGCAGCCATGGAGCTAAAGATGGGAAAACAGGAGGATTTGTGCTTCCTTGTCATGTTTGAGGGGTTTGTGCACATTTTCCCTATCCTGGTAGTGTTTGGTTACCTGATCCCAGACTGGTCTGGGTTGGAAGCACCTTAAAGCCCATCCAGTGCCACCCCTGCCATGGCAGGGA
Organism: Leptocoma aspasia; assembly: GCA_013399835.1. Taxonomy (NCBI): domain Eukaryota; kingdom Metazoa; phylum Chordata; class Aves; order Passeriformes; family Nectariniidae; genus Leptocoma; species Leptocoma aspasia. The sequence continues at coordinate 19,682 of VXAX01004307.1, read as the reverse complement.
CACCTCCCACTGTCCCAGGCTGCCCCAAGCCCCAGTGTCCAGCCTGGCCTTGGGCACTGCCAGGGATCCAGGGGCAGCCACAGCTGCTCTGGGCACCCTGTGCCAGGGCCTGCCACCCTCACAGGGAGAATTTCTTCCTAATATCCAATCTAAAACCTCTTTCAGTTTAAGGCCCTTTGTCCTATCATTCCATGCCCTTGTAAAAAGCCTCTCTCCACTCTTGGTTGTGTTGTTGAAAGACATCAAATGCCCTGGCATTTTTAGCCTAACAGCGAGTCTAGGCTGCCTAGCTGTGTTTGCAGGCAGGGAGCGAGGGGATGTTTTCCAAACAAAGGGATGTTTTCTCCCTGCCCCGACTCCCGGGTATCACCGGGCACGGAGCAGGGGTCCCGCCTCGGAGAAGGCACATTCTGCTCTGCCGGGGTCTCTCCTCCCACGCGGGGTCTCGGGGGCAGCAGCAGCTCGTTGTGTGCTCCATGCAGATTCCAGAGGCTGAGCTGCATGATGCCACATCCCGAGTGCCCTGGCTCCCAGCCAGCCCAGCCTCCTCCAGAGGGAGAGCCAGAGCTGAACAAACATCGCTAATGAAGTGAAGGCGAGGCATGATTAGAGGGATGGAGAGCAAACAGACACATTACAATAGTATAAATACCCATTAGTTAGGAATTCTCCGCAGCCAGAGCTCCTTCTATGCATGGTTTTGTACCAGCTGTGCCTGGGGAGCTCCGGGTGGGCACAGGCAGAGAGGGCAGCAGGGACAGGCAAGGGCTGGCTCAGAGGGGTGGATCTGGGTCTGGGACCCTGTCCCCAAAGGGTGGCAGTCAGAGGGAGAGCAAGCTGCAGCAAACACAGCTTGGCACGTTCCTGCCAAGCCTCCAATTGAGGCAAACCCCAAGGGCTCTGCAAAATGATGAAGGAATTAAGCCCTTGTTTTATTTAATTCTCTCGCTGAGGATTTAGAGGTAAACGTAATTAACCTAATTTCCATATCTGGGACAGCTGGACTTTAGAGAGGAAAAAAAACCCGACCACCAAACCTGGCATAAATCACTAGGACGGGCAGAAGGGATTTTTCTCTCCAGTGCATTTCATTGTTTATTCCTTCATCCCTTCTAGGAAAAATCCATGTTGGTTGAGTGTCCTAGGGCCAGGGTCCTTAGCCCTGTTTTGTGCTGGGGGATGCACTCTAGTCCCTGCCAGGCTCTGTGGGGCTTCCTCCCCATTTGCACTGGGAAACCTCCAGTGCTGAGTCCAGAGGGGGAATGACCTCAGATATTGCACTTGGGGCCAAGGGAGATGGGACATCAGCTGTCCCACGGGGCTGGGGCTGTCCCACAGCAGAGCTGGGTTCCTGTGGGATGCAAACGGTGATCCTCAGCGCGACCTTCAGAGCCACCTGGAACAAGTGCTCAGAACTGCATTTGCTGCTCTTCTCCTCACTGACTGTCCTGTTTCCTTTCCCAATCCCTCCAGTCCATCGACCCTGGCCAGCAGTTCACCTGGGAGCACTCCAACCTGGAAGTGAACAAGCCCAAGAACCGCTACGCGAACGTGATCGCCTACGACCACTCCCGGGTCATCCTGCTGCCCATCGAAGGTATGGAGCATCCCCACCCCTCCAGGCAGAGCTGGGATGGAATTCCTGCAGGGAACATGGCACACACGCTCTTCTCTCATCTCTATTTATATTCTTCTCTTCACGTCTCCCTGGGAGTTTGGCAAGCAGGAGATACCTCTGTAAACCAGCATTTGTTAAATTCTGGTGGCTGACATATTCCCCTGGAGCTGCAATCCCTCATATCAAGGGCTGGTTTATCAAGAACCTGCCTTCCCTTTGCTTGGAGATGCCTGTTTGATACATCTCTGACTAACAGGAAGAATTCAGACCACATAGTGCTTTAGAGGGAGCAGAACAGGGTAGCTGGGAACACAGAGCAGAGCTGCTCGGGGAGGAGTGGGAAGCAAACCCAGGGCTGACTGTACAAATGTGAGAGGCAGCAGCAGCAGAGATGTGGCCACTGAGTTGTACAGCACAAAGATCACTTGATATGCAGCCCCTGCTGCAGCCCTGGCCCCTAAAAGGCTCGGGATAAGAAGGGGTTAGTGCCAGCCTGGCAGGTCATAAATTGTTTCCTGAGCTGCTTATGTGAGCGATGGTGCAGTCAGAAAATTTACATTAAATTTCACAACTCGTGGCTCTTGACAGAGCTGCTCCAGTGCACGCCAGGATAAGAGGGGCTTGAGATGGAGTTGAACAGGGCACCTGCTTGGGTTGCTGCTGCTGAGATAATATTGGAGTTTCATGGGCTCAGGATGTGGCTGTGCCTGGTGGATAAACTGTTCAAGGCCAGTCTTGTGTTGCCAAGAGCTGATCATCAGAGCAGAGAGGATGTGGGATGTCCTGGTAACTGCCTGGTGAATGGAGAGGTTAATTCCAAAGTCTTTGAGACCAGGGAATTGCTAAAATAATCTCCCTGTGCCACAGTAGCTCCGAGGGCCACAGGGAAGGGGGAGAGCTGAGGCAGCGGCAGAGCACGGTGATTTGCCAAAAAACTGCACAAATCTGGATTGCTCTGGTCTGCTATTAGAGGGCTTTAAATGTTTCTCCTTGTGAAGCTGACTGTGTTCTGCCTTGGTTTAATTCCGAGATTAATATTGTATGAGCCAAGGAAAGCAGAGCCTTTAAAAAGTTGCTTTGTCATTCAAGGGAGGGGAGAAGAGCACAAGTGTGGGAGTGAAGGACACTTGGGCTGGTCTTGGATGTGGGGCTGGATGCAGGCAGCAGTCCCAGCTCTGCCCAGGGCTCCGTGAGGGACCAGCAGTGCAAGGATGATGGGCCAAGGTTGAATTTTCAAGCATCTGAGAGGTTCTGCCATGTCTTGGCTGGTGTGTTCCTTCCTACCGGGCTCTGTTTTATGCTCAAGGCTGGAAGATGAAAGGAGCTGGAGTTTTGTTGCTTTCTCTTTGTTTTAAATCTGGATTTGTCAAGGCTGCAGATTGTCACTGCCTACTTGGTCAGGAAGAAGTAGTGGCTTTAATTCTCTGACTTCTCTGAAGTTGGGCCTGTCACACAGTGAAACCCTGCAGGAGCTCATGGCCACCATTCCAAGTGACAGAGTGGACCCCAGGGGCTGGAGAGGAGATTAATTCCAGAAGCTCAGCCTCAAACACGCTCCTGCCATTGCAGCCACCTTCTCTCCCTCCTGACATTTCAGACTGGCAGGGAGCAAGGGTAGGGAACCCTCCAGAAATTCAATCAAAAACCATTTCCCAGGAGCTGAAGTTCCCAAGTGCCCTTGAGGACGGGCAGGCTGCTCTGGGCTCACCCCTCACCAGCAGCAGCAGCAGCAGCCCCGATTGCTGCAGTCCAATTCCCCACTGATGCTGCTCCCCTGCAGACAGGAGTGAAGGGCTCTGCACCGAGTCAATCATGGGTTTGCAGATCCTGCCAGCCTTGCCAGGCGCTCGCTGTGCCCGGGAGCAGCCAGGCCAGCCCGGAGTGCGTGCCAGGCGCCGGCTCTGGAGCTGAACCTGGGCAGCACTGCCTGCCAGGGCCCTTTCAACTCCAGACAGCTTTCTCCTGCCACGTCCCAATCAACCTCCTCGCTCTGGCAGTGCCTCCTGCTCATCCCAAACCCTCAAGCAGGGACCCAGGCGAGCAGCTGGAACTCAATAGCCTGTAACGCATGCGAGGAGAAAAAAAACACTCTTAAAAATGACAGCGGGCAATTTACAGCGAGTCAAAGCCTGTAATTTCAAAGCCTTCATTGGCTAAATCAAGCCTGGCTTTATTCTTTACTCTGTCCAGCTGTAGCTCAGTGCCTGGGATTAGACTATGGCCCACACAGTCATTGACCAGGTGCATTTGCTGCCTGGGCTTGGGGCAGGCTGGGACAAGGACTCGGGTTTGTCCTACTGGACACTGATGCAGCAGGAGCCCTGGGCCAGGACTTTGCTTCTGTTAAGCACACGAGTAAAAACACCACAGTTTCAAGGCCTGATATTCAGTCTCTTTAATATCTTTTGCAAAGAGTTACTGTCTCTCTGCAATACAGGAGCTTGAGCTGGGAAAACCTTGCCAAGAGCCTGGGTCATCCTGACCCACCAAGCCACGTAGGCTCTGGTGTTTCTGCAGGGGGCTTCTCTCTAACAGCATCCCTGCAAAAATCTCCTCATGCTTCCAGCTGTGTGAAATCCTGTGCATGTCCCTGATTTTTGCTGATTTGACACAGGAATTGTGGGCAGTGATTACATCAATGCCAACTACATCGACGGGTACCGGAAGCAGAACGCCTACATTGCCACCCAGGGGCCCCTGCCAGAGACCTTTGGGGACTTCTGGAGGATGGTGTGGGAGCAGCGCTCAGCCACCATTGTCATGATGACTAAGCTGGAGGAGAAATCACGGGTAAGAGGCATGAGAGGGATGACTGGTTAGTCATAATCCGGGGGGATTGGAGGGGAGAGTCGGGGGAACAGCAAATCCCTTTGATGTGCAGCCAGGGGGGATTTCTGCCTGCTCTGCCAGCACCCTGAAAGTTCAGTGATTCATTGCTTTTAAAAAAGCAAACCATTCACCCTGGAAAGCTGCAGCCTCTTTGGCAACTCCAGGAGAAGAGGCTGCTGGATCCCACTGCATGTCTGTCTTGGAGTTAATCATGTGGCAAGTTTCACATTCAATTCTCCTGTTTAACAAGCCCCAGTACCATTCCCTCTAATCTTCAGGATCGTTCCAGTCTGCTGTCTGTGGGATTGATGTAGCATCAAAGTCTGTGCTTACTCAGTAGGAGCTTTTCCTGATGGGCCTGTCCCCGTCCTGGTGCTCTGCAAAGACACTCCTTGCATCACCCCTTGCCTTTGCCACCACCCCAGCTTCCCCTGTAACAGGACAGTTTGGGAATGAGCATCCCCACCAGTGAAGGGTTTGACCCAGCACTGAGCCACCCCTCCTGTCCTGCAGATAAAGTGTGACCAGTACTGGCCAGGCCGAGGCACAGACACCTACGGGATGATCCAAGTGACCTTGCTGGACACCATTGAACTGGCCACGTTCTGCGTCCGGACCTTCTCCCTTCACAAGGTCAGCTGGCTCCTGCTCCTGCTTTCCCTGGAGACAGGCTGTGGCACACTGTGCACACACAGCACGGGGTTTGGGGTGCAGCTCTGGGGTGTCCCCTGACCCCCGTGCTGCTGTGCTGCAGAACGGCTCCAGCGAGAAGCGCGAGGTGCGGCAGTTCCAGTTCACGGCGTGGCCTGACCACGGCGTGCCCGAGTACCCCACCCCGTTCCTGGCCTTCCTGAGGCGGGTGAAAACCTGCAACCCCCCGGATGCTGGGCCCATCGTGGTGCACTGCAGGTACAGCTTCCCCTCCCCTGGCACGGGGCTGCCTGGGAGCGAGGCAGAAGTTCAGGAGGGTGTGGATTTACCTGGGGGATGGGACAGCTCTTAGCCAGAGGTGGATTCCCAGGCAGCACCTGAGAAGGAAACCTGGGGATTCCATTGACCACATTTCCTGAGATGATGAGGGGTGTAATTTGTGCCAAATCACTTGGATTGAGTGTTCCAGGCCAGGCTGGGCAGGGCTTGGAGCAACCTGCTCTCGTGGAAGGTGTCCCTGCCCATGGCAGGGGGTGGGACTGAATGAGCTTTAGGGTCGCTTTGAAACCAAATCATTCTGGGATTTGATGATCTTGTTAAGCAATGGGAAGTGCCAGGTGCTGTACCAGTGTCTGGTTCTGTGTGGTGAGATTGTCTCTGGTCACAGTGAGAAAGGAGGAGGCTCAGGTGCGACCTCGGAGGGTGTTGGAGGTGTTTGGGAGGCAGAGCTGCCTCAGCTGCCCAAGGCAGAGCTGACAGTGATTGACAGAGGGTTTCTGAGTGCTGCAGCCTTCCTGATAATGCCAGGCTGAAGGCAGGTAACATTCCCTAATTCGATTTACAACCCAGTGAGGAATCCTTGAAGCCTCAGTGCAGATAAATCCCTGTGTTCCTCAGGAGGGTGTGGAGGTGCCTGCAGGTTCCTGGGCACTGGGGGAAGATCTGAATTGTTCAGGCTGCTGGGGAAGCTAATCCTGCCTCTGCTGGAGGATGCCATTTAAACAGTCTTTGTGAGTGGGCAACTTATCACTACCCTTGCAGATGGCAATTATTGTGCACCTCAGAAAATGAATAAAGAGCTGTCAGCTCACAACCAGCTCCCAGATCAGCTGCTAAATTCTTGCCAAAGCTCCAGTCACCTGCTTGGTTCAGGTGTTAGGCAGTCTAATTAACAGAGATCAAGGGGGCTCAATGAAAAAAGGGACAGCAGTGGAATGGTAAAAGGAAACCCTTTATTAGCAGTGGCACAAGAGAGCACAGAGCCCTGCTGAGGTGCAAATGCCATTACACACAGGTCTGATGTTACCTGATGCACAAAAACATTGAGGGAGAGAGGTGACGCATGTTACTCATTACAACATCAGTGGTTTTTCAGCTGCTGAGATCTGAGAGATTAAACAGGCTTTTGCAGCCTTCAGATCCTACCAGCCCCTGGCTGGAGCCTCGGGCTGCCACAGCTGTGCCCAGCCCGGGGCATCACAGTGGAGGGGACACGGGGCAGAGTGGTGTGGAAGGGGGACAGAGCAGTGTGGAGGTGACACAGGACAGAGCAGTGTGGAGAGAGGACAGAGCAGTGTGGAGAGGGGACAGAGCAGTGTGGAGGTGACACAGGACAGAGCAGTGTGGAGAGAGGACAGAGCAGTGTGGAAGGGCAGTAAGCACCTGCCCAGTGGAAGGACAATCCATCACCTCCCTGTCCCCTTGTCCCCAGCGCGGGCGTGGGACGCACCGGCTGCTTCATCGTGATCGATGCCATGCTGGAGAGGATCNCCCCTCCCCTGGCACGGGGCTGCCTGGGAGCGAGGCAGAAGTTCAGGAGGGTGTGGATTTACCTGGGGGATGGGACAGCTCTTAGCCAGAGGTGGATTCCCAGGCAGCACCTGAGAAGGAAACCTGGGGATTCCATTGACCACATTTCCTGAGATGATGAGGGGTGTAATTTGTGCCAAATCACTTGGATTGAGTGTTCCAGGCCAGGCTGGGCAGGGCTTGGAGCAACCTGCTCTCGTGGAAGGTGTCCCTGCCCATGGCAGGGGGTGGGACTGAATGAGCTTTAGGGTCGCTTTGAAACCAAATCATTCTGGGATTTGATGATCTTGTTAAGCAATGGGAAGTGCCAGGTGCTGTACCAGTGTCTGGTTCTGTGTGGTGAGATTGTCTCTGGTCACAGTGAGAAAGGAGGAGGCTCAGGTGCGACCTCGGAGGGTGTTGGAGGTGTTTGGGAGGCAGAGCTGCCTCAGCTGCCCAAGGCAGAGCTGACAGTGATTGACAGAGGGTTTCTGAGTGCTGCAGCCTTCCTGATAATGCCAGGCTGAAGGCAGGTAACATTCCCTAATTCGATTTACAACCCAGTGAGGAATCCTTGAAGCCTCAGTGCAGATAAATCCCTGTGTTCCTCAGGAGGGTGTGGAGGTGCCTGCAGGTTCCTGGGCACTGGGGGAAGATCTGAATTGTTCAGGCTGCTGGGGAAGCTAATCCTGCCTCTGCTGGAGGATGCCATTTAAACAGTCTTTGTGAGTGGGCAACTTATCACTACCCTTGCAGATGGCAATTATTGTGCACCTCAGAAAATGAATAAAGAGCTGTCAGCTCACAACCAGCTCCCAGATCAGCTGCTAAATTCTTGCCAAAGCTCCAGTCACCTGCTTGGTTCAGGTGTTAGGCAGTCTAATTAACAGAGATCAAGGGGGCTCAATGAAAAAAGGGACAGCAGTGGAATGGTAAAAGGAAACCCTTTATTAGCAGTGGCACAAGAGAGCACAGAGCCCTGCTGAGGTGCAAATGCCATTACACACAGGTCTGATGTTACCTGATGCACAAAAACATTGAGGGAGAGAGGTGACGCATGTTACTCATTACAACATCAGTGGTTTTTCAGCTGCTGAGATCTGAGAGATTAAACAGGCTTTTGCAGCCTTCAGATCCTACCAGCCCCTGGCTGGAGCCTCGGGCTGCCACAGCTGTGCCCAGCCCGGGGCATCACAGTGGAGGGGACACGGGGCAGAGTGGTGTGGAAGGGGGACAGAGCAGTGTGGAGGTGACACAGGACAGAGCAGTGTGGAGAGAGGACAGAGCAGTGTGGAGGGGGGACAGAGCAGTGTGGAGGTGACATAGGACAGAGCAGTGTGGAGAGGGGACAGAGCAGTGTGGAGGTGACACAGGACAGAGCAGTGTGGAGAGAGGACAGAGCAGTGTGGAAGGGCAGTAAGCACCTGCCCAGTGGAAGGACAATCCATCACCTCCCTGTCCCCTTGTCCCCAGCGCGGGCGTGGGACGCACCGGCTGCTTCATCGTGATCGATGCCATGCTGGAGAGGATCAAGCACGAGAAGACCGTGGACATCTACGGGCACGTCACCCTCATGAGGTCCCAGCGCAACTACATGGTGCAGACAGAGGACCAGTACAGCTTCATCCACGATGCCTTGCTCGAGGCCGTGGCCTGCGGCAACACCGAGGTCCCGGCTCGGAACCTCTACAGCTACATCCAGAAACTGGCCCAGATCGAGGCCAGGGAGCATGTCACGGGCATGGAGCTGGAGTTTAAGGTAAGGCTGGGTGGTGGGATGGGACAGCAGGGCCTGGCCAGGGCTCGGTGGTCTTCGTCAGGTTGGTGGGACCTTGCTGCTTCCATGTGGGAGGTGATTACATTGCTGAGTTACGCAGTTCCCACCTGCCTGGCACCACAGGCGGCTTCCCTGGTCATTCCAGATCCAGACTGAATTTGCTCCCTCTTAAACTGGAGTGGTTTTGAACTTTTTTAGTGGCAGTACTATTTTCTGAAAGTTTTGCTTAGGGAAAAGCCTCAGCCTCTGTGCCCCACCCCCAGAAACAAAGCCCAGGAGGGCACACAGAGGGGTGGGAGGGGGGGCAGGTTAAGGGGCTGGCACGGGGTCAGGAGAAGCCTCCAGCTGAGGGAAGGGGTGTCCCCGCAGCGCCTCGCCAACTCCAAGGCCCACACCTCGCGCTTCATCAGCGCCAACCTGCCCTGCAACAAGTTCAAGAACCGCCTGGTGAACATCATGCCCTACGAGACCACCCGGGTGTGCCTGCAGCCCATCCGCGGCGTCGAGGGCTCCGACTACATCAACGCCAGCTTCATCGATGGCTACAGGTACGNATCATATTTAACCTTCTAATATTAGAACCAAAAAGTTCTGTTTCACCCTGAAACCACAACAATCCTCCCCCCTGACCCCTCCTTGCTTTGGGCTCCCCAGGCAGCAGAGAGCCTACATAGCCACGCAGGGGCCTCTGGCTGAGACCACCGAGGATTTCTGGAGGATGCTCTGGGAAAACAACTCCACCATCGTGGTGATGCTGACCAAGCTCCGCGAGATGGGGCGGGTGAGTGGGGCTGAGGAGGGGCTGGGAGGGCAGTCCTGCAGGGCAGGCACTGACAGGGACCTGTTTGCCCTGGGCAGGAGAAGTGCCATCAGTACTGGCCCGCGGAGCGCTCGGCACGGTACCAGTACTTCGTCGTGGACCCCATGGCTGAGTACAACATGCCCCAGTACATCCTGAGGGAGTTCAAGGTCACAGATGCCAGGGTAGGTGCTGGTGTGCCTGGGATGGGGCAGTTCAGACTGGGGGGGAAGGGGCTGGCAGAAGGCACAGGGCTTGGTGGGCTTGGCTGAGGTGTCAACACTTTCTTTGGGATTATCAGAGGAGAGCTTGTGGAATATCCTGGTTGGAAGGGACCCACAAGGGGTCCAAGCCATGCACAGAACAAGGTGGGGTCGGGCTCTGCTCCCAGGACAAGATGAAACAGCCTCAAGCTGTGCCAGGGGAGGTTTAGCTTGGACATCAGCAGGAATTTCCTCATGGAAAGTATGGTCAGGTAGTTGAAGGAAGGTTTGGAGTCCATGTGCCTGAGAGCTCAGTTGTGATGAGGAACAGAACACACACACACAGATTGTACTGGAATATTTGTTCTTACAAACTGAAAGTAGTTTCAAACCTCTCTTGAGTTGCTTTGTTAGAGGTGTGGCTTTGGGGTTTAGCTGCAGCTTATTTGAGGTCAAAGCAGAAAGTATTCCCCCTCCCCAAAAGCTGATAAAAATCTTGCAAAGATTTCTCTGCACCCTACAGAAAATGAGCACTTCTATGGCTGGAAAGGAGCCACTGTCAGTCATGTTCAAAAGGACAAATTCACTCCAATAATCTTCGATTCAATGTCAGGTTTCTCAGCCAAAGGAACATTTTAATACCTTCTCAAATTTCTGTAGCAAACATAACCCTCCCTCTCACAGCACAGCTTTTGAGGTTGCCAAAGTATTCCAGAACCTGATAATTCAATTTGCAAGGTTGAGGAGGAGGATGCCTCATCAGTCCTCGTAGAACAAGATTTATCTTCCTGTCAGCTGTAATTCTGACACTGTGGCAATTCTTTGTGAAGATTGATTAGAGGGGCCAACACCTCACCTTGAACATTCCTTTACTGAAGACTCCATCTGTGCTGTCTGCAGTGGTCAGAGCTTTCAGCACCTGCCAGGATATGGATCTGTGCTGACAGCCTGACTCCAGGAACGTCAACTGCAACACAAGCAGCTTCATCATGATGGGGCTGGATAATAAATACGTGTGCACTTGACTACAGCACTCAGTTGCCTCAACTTTTCATGCCCTTTAACAAACCAGCAGCAAAAATAGGGGGGTTTTTTGCCTTTTCTGTTTGTCCTCACAAATGGAGGTGTTGAACTATTCCTGTTTTGTCCCCCAGGATGGTCAGTCACGAACTGTT